>OX438768.1:14235512-14835512 GCA_949316455.1 Acleris holmiana
CCACACCGCGCACGCCGCGCACCACACCAGCAGCGACACCACGTCTGGGGGGAAACATCACCACTCATGTCACTAAGTAAGTGGCTAAGTTAATTAGACCCAAAATATATTGTTTACCGACTAGACTGATGGATCGACCCACCGTTCTGCCTTACTATACGTATTACCATTACATCACTTAACATTATTACATACATTTTAATACTAAGTAGAAGATTCCAATCTGTGTGGCGGACCCCTCGCTCTTTTTCCAGGCAAAATCTTAGAAAGAATGATTTTTTTTTTCTCCAAAATGCTCGGAAATGTTAACCTTACTCTTGTAAAAACAGCCCGCAAAATCCTGCTTCTCAAGCCAAGACTTTTTTAAGTTGTTTATTTCTTAAACCGTGTTCTCATACAATAAAAGTTTTCCTACGCTACCTTAAGTTTTTATAATATCATTCTCATCCCGCAACCGCATTTTTTCCGGTATCTGGTCTCTTAACACTCACCGTTAAGAGTGGCCATAAAATGGAGGTTTTTTTTGTGAAATTGGAAGATCCGACAAGCCCCTATTTATTTTTTTACTGTGCCGTAAAGTTGAGCTTGACTTTTATTTTCTAATTTTCACACTTTGTCGGGTCATATCTATTTTTTTGTTTACTATGGGAATGCAAGTAACATGTTAATAGAATAAGCAAACATTAGAGATAAAAAAAATACAAATACCTTTTTGCTGCGACATTTAAAAAAAAGATATGTAAAGAAAACCGCAAACTTTTGGAAATATCACAATAAAAAATTAATAAAAAAAAAACCGTGGGCAGGATGAGTGTTAATTAGCCTAGTGTGTTGCAAGTAACCATACCTACCCGCCGTATTCTTTTGGCACACGATCTGCCTAACACCCTGTATATTTATGTCATGTTTAAGTAAAACTTACCACTTCTTCCGCAAGCATTGCAGACTTTCTTGGTAGAAGAGTAGACAGGTTCCACCGACAGCCCCGCCGGCAAAGATGCTGCCCAGGCCGGTTTGCCGTTGCTCCAACCAGCTAAAAAAAGAACTATTTATATCATCTGATGCCAGAATACTTCTTCCATATCATGTTTTAATTGTTTCAATAGATTAAAGCTACAAAACTTAAATTAATTTTCTAATACTTAATAATCATAGCTCTCTAACAAAAACTAGCGCTTTAAAGCTTAATATTTCATAAACGGATCCCATAATCCATAAATAGTTTCAACAAACTCGCAATATTCTTGAAACGACACCACACAACATGGGGTAGACGAGAAAAAAATAATACATCATGTATATTCAAGCCAAATTACAGTTTTCTAGTACTAAGAAAGAATCTCTGAGCTAGGCTGCGGACGGACAGACATGGCATAAGGGTTCCTAATTTGAATACGAAACCCTAAAAATGAATGCATGGTTTTTAAAGCCGGCACAAAATGTCCTACATACGTGCCTCCCATACGCTTAAATGGAAAGAACTTGAAAGAGTAAGACACTAAATATCTAGGACAGACGGATACTCTAAGATATGACCTTGATGTTGAAAGGGAACGGAGGGCGCTGGCGGTCGGAGCAAACATGATAGCCCACAGGTTTTGACGATGTACAGCGCAGGTCAAAATAACACTCTTCAGAGCGTACTGTACATCGTTTTATACCTGCAGCTTGTGGGCTAATTACACGCAAAGGTCCATCAATGCTCTCCGAATCCAGTATAATAAATAACGCATTTAGGGTGGTGTTGCGGCTGCCGCGAGCATGCTGCAAAGCCGCCGGGCCACAAAGGTTGCGCGCCACCAATTTATGTGTAATATCAAAAGTTCTCGAAAGGTACATGTAAGTTTATGATGCCCTCAAAAATCATTTTAGCCTTAGTCAGCATGGTTCTACGCAACGAAAATCTACAGTATCCAATCTCGTGCTTTTTGATGATTACGTTACTAAGGCTATGGACAGTGGCAGTCAGGTCGACATGACTATAGTACCTAAGGCGTTTAACCGAATAGATCACAAATGCCGGATTCCTGATTCGCCTGGATTCTTGTTTCGCCGGATTCTTGTTTCGCCGGATTCTTGTTTCATCGGAAATATTTATAAACAATAAAATCATTTTAGTAAAGAAATCATGTAGTTATATTTAAGTATTGTATGAATTACTATTTTGTTGCTACTATCGGACATGACTAAAATTACCTTCTTTGAAATGGGTTCAATTCATATTTTCAAAGAAATGGCGATTTTCCTTTTAATACTTATATTATAATATTCCACTCACTACAAAACAATAAAAACAATTTAAACATTATATAACTGTTTTTGATGGTTCTCGTCATACATAGATAACAGGGCACAGGCTGTTGTCTTGAGCAATTATATTTCTGGGTGGGTTACCGTTTCAAGTAGCGTCCCACAAGGTTATTTGCTTGGTCCCCACTTTTCAATGTATTTGTTGATGACATCAGCACATGTTTCACTTTCTCGAGATTGCTTTGCTTCGCTGATGATATGAAGATCTTCGCTCAGATATAGTCTGTACAGGACTCTGCTCTCATGCAGGCTGATCTCGAGTCTAGACACATACTGTCGATCCAATAAGTTAGACCTCCATCTAAATGTTTTGTCGTTACCTTCTCACGGAAGCGTGCACCGATTTATACTCTCCACAAGCTTAAGGACCAACTTCTATCCAAAGCACCTTCCTTGAGAGACTTAGGTGTTTTTCATGATTCTAAACTACTTTTCGACGTTCACATTGATAGTATAGTCGAAAGTGCTAATAGATCTCTTGGTTTCATAATGCGCAGTTTCTCTAACTTTAAACAGGCTAAAGGCCAAAACTCTTAAAATTCTTTATTGCGCCTATGTAAGAAGTAAACTTGAATATGCTTATCAAATTTGGAACCCATGTTACAGTACCTACGTGGAGAGAATCGAACGGGTTCAAAAAAGGTTTATAAAATTTCTTTGCTTTAAGTTAAATACATACATACATACATAACATCACGCCTTCATTCCCAGAGTGGGGTAGACAGAGCTACAGAAATGCCAACAACTCTAAAAGGACTTGTTGATAATACTGTAACCACATTGTGCACAACCAGACCAACCATGTTTATCAGTGTATTAATTAGTGACAGGTTGCAAGCCCATCGTTTTAAATTAAATAACCCTTCTAATTCTTCTAGCTATATCAATGTCTGTAAAAAGCACCATTTAGTGCCATTATTTAAGCGTCGTAAACTTGCAGACACTATTTTCTTGTTAAAAATCTGTAACGGCAGTATCGGTTGTCCTGACCTGCTCAGTAGCCTTTCATTCATCACTCCAAATAGGCAAAAAATATATTCCCCCCCTATCTCCGTTCCCCTTGCATCTTCTAACTACAGGCAAAACAGTTTTCTTATTCGTGCGAGTACAAATGTAAACGAACTATCAAGGAAGGTCGACATTGATGTGTTTGACATCAATACCCAAACTATGAGACGTACTTTAACAAACAGTTACTTTGAGTGAGCATGCCCCTCTTCCACATTCTTAACTTATGCCAGCTCTTAAATTGTTAATTCTTACCCTTTTGCCGTTTCTCCGTAATATATCTTAATTATTTGTATTTAGTTATTATTGATACCTAAACTTTAGTCGTTGCACCAAGGATGACTTTATGCGATGTAAAACAACTACTGCTACTGAATTGCTATTGGTGAGAACCTGTAATTGGCTTTTTGAATTTATATAAGATTCTAGTGTATTTGTGTTAGCTGCTGGTTTTCCTCAAATAAATAAATAAACATGTGTTTTAATGCAAACTGGGCAATACCCAACATTTTCATTCTATTAGTGGTAATCCCAAATAATTTCAAAATAATCTAATTGTAACGCTAAAAGCATATCAATCTCCGAAGCTTTAATTTTTGGGATTGTTCTTAACTGGAGCACTGTCTATAAGAGCTTTTGCCTTGTGTACTTATGGTACGTTTGTTTTTCTACAATATACACTAACCTTTTGATTCAGCAGATGACCCAGAAGGTGACGCTTCACGGGACTCTTTATTCTGGCTCTGAAACTGATAAAGCATCATAAACTCTTTGAACTAAAACTATTATTGAAAAATACTGCAGTGTACATTTACAACTCTAAAAACTTGACTAACCTGTTGTTTCCGTAGTTTAGCAGAGCGTGTTTGGGGCGGATCACTGTGCGATTGTAGGTAAGGGTACTGATTGTACTTTTTGCGCTTCTGTAAAAAAGGAGAAGTCCAAAAATATACTAGATCGTTCAATAAGTCCCGAGACTAACTTGGATATGGCGCATATATTAAAGACTCTTTGGATTTTTAAAAAGTACTAGCCATCAATAGTTTTTTTTTTTATGGAACAGTAAAATATTGATTTTGCAGACGTTTAGTGACGCTACGCTTGTAATTTCGATACAATGGAAAAAACGAGTTTCGCGTGTTGATAAAACATTGTTTTTTAATGAGAAAGATACCGTTGAAGCACAGCAATGGCTTATAAAATGTTACGCGGGATCAGCTCCCTCTAAAGCAACCATTTGTCTAAAGCAAATGTTTGGTATGCGACTTCAAACCAAGTCCTGAAAATCGTAATTGAAGATCGCGCACCTTGCGCGAGATAGCCGAGATAGTAAAGATTTCAGCTAGTAGTGTTTCCACAATTTTATATCAAAAACTGCCCATGAAAAAGCTTTATTCCAAGTGGGTGCCGCGTTTGCTTGCAACTGATCAAAAGGAACAACGTATACATTACAACGTATATATTACATATACATTACATACAATGATTCAGAGCGATGTTTGGCGCTGATGAATCGTAATAAAAAGGATTTTTTACGTAGTTATGTGACAATGGATGAAACATGGATACACCATTTCACTCCGGAATCCAATCGGCAGTCAGCGGAGTGGAGAGCGGCTGGTGAAAGCCGATCGAAGCGGCCAAAGACTCAGAAATCGGCCGGTAAGGTTATGGCGTCTATATTTTGGGATGCGCATGGAATACTTTTCATCGACTACCTTGAAAAGGGGCAAAATGTAAATAGTGACTATTACATGTGCTTATTGGAGCGATTGAAGTACGAAATTGCGGATAAACGGTCTCAAATGAACAAAAAGAAAGTGGTGTTTCACCAGGACAACGCGCCTTGTCACAAGTTCGTGAGAACGATGGTCAAAATTAATGAATTGGGCTTCGAATTGCTTCCTCATCCCCCTTGTTCGCCAGACTTGGCCCCCAGCGATTACTGGTTGTTTGTAGACCTCAAAAAAATGCTCCAACGTATAGCGTATATTGAACATATTAACAGTAAAACAGTATAAGTACAATAACATGATAATGATGAACAAGATTCCATTGCACAGATAGCGCCGGCCCTAGTCCTAAGATGGAAGAGCAAAATTTTCTTTCGGCGCCCCTTATGTTGACGCTTTCACCATCACATGAGTTGTAATTTACTGTATGGGAAATAAAATTTAACATATTGGCCACCGCTGCTCTCAATCAACCCCAGGTACAACGCTGTGCACAGGGACCACATCACAATAATTAATTAGAAATCCTAATATGTGCGTATGTGATATATTTGTTACGCCTTCATGCTGAAAGTACTAAAAGTATTTGGATTATATTTCCAACATTGCTTTTACCCTGAATTTACACATACGTACCACCTTTCACCCCAAAAATAATGACTGTTCCCATGGGATACTCAACAAAATGGGAGGTGTAATAAAATAACTATTTTTACGCAGACAAAATATGTAGGTCAATGACACTGATTTTGTAACATGTGTGTTTGTACAACCTAGTTACCCCGATCCGTAGCCTAGATTAGAAATCTACTTACAGGTAACATATCGTAGTTTCCGTATAAGAAGTCATTTCTGTTGGTACTTGTTGAAGACCTCTTGCGGCGCTCACTTCTCTTTTTCTCCAATATCTCCTTTTGAGCTGGTGTCACTAAACCGATAAGTCTGTAAAATGAAAACAATGTATAAGTAAACATTTATTTTTCATAGTATATACGCATTTAATTTATTTTATGAACACTGCTAGTTATTCAATAATTAGAAGAAATTTATTTCATGTTACTAACTAACTAACTTAAAACTACGATTATTTAATGAACCGCTACCAGTGGGCCTCGTTCCCAAAATGCAGGCAGCATTGCCACGTTAAATGGCAATGCATATTCTTTGTGCGGAGTAAAGACCAGCATTTTGGTCCGGAGTTGCAGCGACCGGAGCCCAACTTCCACGGAGCTAGTACCCCATTCACCCCATTAGGTATTGTATCACGCGTGAGACCATTTGGTTCCATGGCATAATTAAATTAACATGAAAATCTGCCATTTATTATTAGGAGTTAATTTTACTTCTTCATTTTGTATTGGATTAGTAGGTTTATAACTTCGTTTCTCAATACTTAAAAATACAAAAAAAAAGTGCTTATTTGTTAATAAATTAAAAAGTATGACGGCAAATACATTGCCGTTAACCAATAACGGATTAATATGAACCTTTCCGACAAACTACGATGTCGTGTGATTATACTAGCGGCGTAAGGGTATGGCGCGGCTGGGCGACCGGCACAGGGCGCCTACGAGTCCTGCGACTAGTTATTTAATTCTATCTCATGCCTTTTTTTCGTATGAGTTTAAATAACAGATAGTTGTGGTAGTGCTAAAACCGGCACTCACTCTAAGCTTAGCTAAAATAACTGAGTTCCCCGATTTGAACTATTCTAAAGGTTTATCATACTAATACTATGGTAAATCTTGCGCAAATTTAAGCACACCCGTTTAAAAAAAACTGCGTCTGGATCAATCGTTCCGTTTGGGAGCTACGGCGGAGAAAGATATACAGATACACACATAATAACACCTTACTTATTATATCTTACTAATAGAGAACATGTATATTTCTTACGCTCTCTAGAAAGTGCTATGAAAGAGAGGCATAACTGTATACTCGAAATAATTGTCGTGTAATTTTTTCGTAAGATATGAAGCTTTAAAAAGTCATAGTATAGACCCCCTGCAAAAACACTCTATGCAAAATTGACGACATGAATGACGTCACAGCTGTTGTTCCATGTTTAAAATATAATAAAGGGCCTTATAAAGAAATTTGAATTTATTTCGTAAATTACTATGTTTAAGCCAATATCGTTGAATAAAAATATTACGTAACTAAAATGAGGATGCCGAAAAAAGACTAAACATTAAAAGAAGTTTACAAAATTTAACAAGTTTTGATTCTACATAAAATGTTAATAAACGGGTCAAAACTTAGTGTATTGCGTGTTATATGCTTTTTTACATTTTCACCCAAATCGTATCAATGAAACTCAATTCTGCTTTTCATGCATGTTCCCCATTGTAAGTAAAGGTAAAACATTGTAAGGCAACCTACACATTTGAACAGGTGAGTGAGCTGAACAAGTTTAAAAAAGCGGCCAAGTGCGAGTCGGACTCGCCCATGAAGGGTTTCGTAGCAGCAAGTAACATAATATAAAAGTTAGTTGTAGCTTTGATCAATGTTTTTATGACGTATTAAAAAAAACTACTTACTAGATCTCGTTCAAACCAATTTTCGGTGGAAGTTACATCATATTTTTTTTTTAGTTCTATCATTCTCTTATTTTAGAAGTTACAAGGGGGGGGACACATTTCAACACTTTGGAAGTGTCTCTCGCGCAAACTGTTCAGTTTAGAAAAAATGATGTTAGTAACCTCAATATCATTTTTGAAGACCTATCCATAGATACCCCACACGTATGGGTTTGATGAAAAAAATTTTTTGAGTTTCAGTTCTAAGTATGGGGAACCCCCAAAATTTATGTTTTTTTTTCTATTTTTGTGTGAAAATCTTAATGCGGTTCACTGAATACATCTACTTATCAAGTTTCAACAGTGTAGTTCTTATAGTTTCGTAAAAAAGTGACTGTGACATACGGACGGACAGACAGACAGACATGACGAATCTATAAGGGTTCCGTTTTTTGCCATTTGGCTACGGAACCCTAAAAACACCTATAGGGTCGAAAATTGCATCCTGAAAGGCTCATGTGTTCCGGAATGAGATAGCTGCTAAAGCAGATTTATTACTTTAATAGGCCTAGGTATGTATCTTTTGAATAGTAAAAGACAGCTGTATTTTTTACAGAATATGCTCCATACTTTTAATTTGCGGATGTCTTAACAAATCTCTGCGATAAAGCCCCTCTCACTTGAGCCTTATTTATTTTTAATGAAGTGGTTGAGAAGACTGATTTGTTCTCATGTTCTTTGTGTGAATCAACTAAAATTTTACTTTTATGTTTTAATGTGTGTGATGTGCATAGGCAGTAACTCAGTCAACAAACCAACAGTAAGCATACAACTTATTTCTTGATTAATTTGGTACACTATCGCGTTGGGTGCCCTGTAATGATAGTGTAACGTAAAAACAAACAAATAAATAAATACGAATACCGTGCGGTTACCGGGTTAGAATAGTGCCACTCCATGTCTTCCCGTGGATGTCGTAAGAGGCGACTAAGGGAATAGGGGCTTGTAGTACTGTTAGGCGATGGACTTGCAATCTGTCACTAATTCCTACTTACACTGGGAAACATCTTAGCTTGATTATGCAAAATGTGGTTACAGAATTATCAACAAGTTTTTTAGAGTTGTTGGTATTTCTGTAGCTCAGCCTACCCCACTCTGGGAATGAAGGCGTGATATGTATGTATGTAAATAAATACGAGGGCAAAGTGAAGTTCTGAAAAAAAAAACTTTTTATTTGTTTTAGTCCAAGTAAGTATTTGCTTTTCAACATACTCCCCATGTAACTCAATGCACTTGGTCCATCGTTTTTCTAGCTCTTCGATTCTCTCCGTGTCCCAACCCTTCAAAATACGCATTGGTTTCTGCGATAATTTCTTTGTTGCAACCAAATCTTTTTCCATCAAGCCATTTCTTCAAATTTGGGAAATGAAACTAGTTGCAGGGGGTCAATTCTGGAGAATAAGGCGGATGCGGGAGCAATTAGCCATAGCAACTGCACAAGTGTGGACCCGTGCGTTGTCTTTTTCGCCATAAGTGTAAAGGATATTACGAACCTGTTCATCTAAAATGCTTGCAATATTAGCTATCTCACGGACCTTTGCTCGGTCGTTCAATTTTTGGCGATCATCTCTCTGGTGTAGTGACCTCAACTGGGCGTCCGGGTCGGTCGGCGTCAGCAGTGCTTGTACGGCCACAACGAAAATCCGTACACCACTGTGGATCATTTTAATCGATGGAGCAGAGTTCCCGTAATATTCGTCTAATTTTTTTTTGTTGTATCCGTACTAATTTTTTTTCCCAAAAATCAATGTGTAATCAGAACACAAAACTCACTTTTCTCCATGTTTGCAAACACCAGTGATCGTTTCTTTTTCATGGCTATCAAAAAAAACTAGCCGTGCGAACTGGCTGAAAATACTGGCTGCATTACAAATTAACATTAATTAATTTGTGAAAAAAATACCTTTAATTTGATTTTAACTAGACTTCTTACTTTTCCTCGTATTTAATTAATATCAAAACATTTATTTTTGTTTATATTCCATCGTCAAAATGGTAATACTTACAAGCGTTGGTGTGCTTAAAGTGCAGCCCTAGAAAAAAACGGGCGGTTCGGAACCGGCGGTGCGCGAATCTGATAAGCACTTTCCCGGTTATTTTTAAATATTATTTACCTCATGAACAACTCCTGGGAGACTGGCTCGCCCGGTCCAGGCAGTGGCGGAGGGGACGGAGTAGGGGACAGCTGGGCGCCCCGCGATGAGTCCGAGTCAGAGTGCTGTTGCTCCTGCCATGTATCATTACCATGGTGACTCGAACCACTATTACAAATTAAAAGTAAACTCAATACATCGGTCGTCAAGTACCTAATGAGAATGATTTTAAATATATTGAATAAAGTACCAGGCCGATAATGTGTAGAAATACACATATTTAATAACCAATTAAATACCCAATCCACAAAAATATCCTATAGAAAGCTCATGTACACTGACAGAGTCATAAAGTGCAAGGTTTGAAAGTTGTTTGTAAGCATGCAGTTTATTTATCTGTTTTTTTTTTATATTAAAATATAACAATTTATTTTCTTAATTGCTCCAAACTGGGCAGAGGACAAAAAACACAGTTAAACCACAGTAGTTAGATCATTACGCACCAAGTATGTTTATTAAATAAAGTGGGTTATAAAAACTAGCAGTGTTACTCACATGAAAGCTTCTTTCACTTTGTTAAGGGCATTTGTGAAATTATTTCTACTATCATGGACTTTTGGAATTGACTGATAGTTTCTGGAATACTTCTCCTTTTCATCTCCGTCACTATGATTGGAGTTTTCTTTCTCATTTGAGGATTTAATTTCAGTTTCAGAATCTGATATGCTTTCTTTAACATCTTTATAGTTTTCTGTTTTAATATGTATTTCATTAAGTACTGAAGGTTTTAATAAGGAAACAGTTCTATTTCTGGTGCGGTATTGCAGTTGGTGGTCCCTAAGTTGCTGAGCTACAAAGCGATTATCATTTTCAATGTTTGTCTGCTTATTTCGGACTTTTAAACGTTGCTGGTATAGTTCCAGTTCCCGTCTTAGTCTATCTACAACTAGTTTCTGTAACAAATAACATCATGTGTCATCATCAAAACAAACAATTTAGCATAGGTATTTAAATAATCTTTGAATAACATGTAAAGATTCTTAAGTAGGTACTGAACATGTAGTTTAAGTCCATATAATAACAAAATAGGTAACTTGGTCATCAATGTCAGAGATTTACAAAGTAATGTAACAACTTACTTGAGCTTGTCCAATTACAATTATTTCTTTTTCAGCTTCTTTTACTTTTGACTTGAGGTGTAAATTCTGGAACACAAGAAATGTAATTCATAAAAATATGCGTTACTTTCGTACAAAGCAACTGTCACGTTGTAAACAACATACAGATGAAGTTCTTACATTTTCATCTTCTTGAAGACGCGTGACCCAAACCTGCAAATAATTTCAAGGGTAAATGCTTATTTCTAGTGACACTCCCAGTTACAAATGTTTTCTAAGTTTATAACAAGTAACAACACTAACGACTTCGCTTACCTGATGTACTCGTATCGCATTTTTAAGATCCGACTGAGTTTTGCGAATATCTTCCTTTATTTCATTAGACACTTCCATAGTAGTTTTAGCCCTTCAATGCTTTTAAACAGTAGGCACTTGTAGTTTATAATATTGATACACTTGCGCGACTTCAATATGTGCTACATAATTAATATTTTCAACATTTATTTTTAGACATCGGACAATTTTCAAGACAAATAAATAGTAAATAACTTTAAAAGTAATCAAAACTCACTATAACCAAGTGTAGTTACTTTTAAATTATAACTTACTTTCACTCAATATCAAATCAATTATGTCAAAGAATGAAAAGAATAAAAATGCTTTCGCTAGTATTTCTTCAGTAGAATATAGTCCTTCCTCACTCCAGTCACTCGCACTCGACTCGCCACCCCACAACCCACAAATCTTCAATGCGATTCTCAACGAAAGAAAAAGTCGACAACAACGTAAAACAATTATTTTGCGTCTCTTTTGTTCGCACGTGTTATGAAAGAGTTACAAGTACTAAGTCGATTATTCGTCTTCGAAACCCAAACTTCCATGTTCCCTTTCCCTAACTGTATATCTTTCTTCATCATGCTAGGGAAAAAACAACGAGCAAGAGTGGGATGTCATGCATCTCCTACTTTTCCGCCAAAACATGATTATAATATTCATAATAACCGGGAAAGTCAGACATTTGCAGCGGGGCGAAGCCCTAGTATACAATAGTAGTCTTTGGAAGCCGCTGGCGGGCCGCTTGTAACTAATAAAATATAATAATCTATAAACAATCCTCAACGAATCTGGCAACCCTGTTACCTAGCCGCCGCGCACCGATATCGGTATTGCCATGGTATTGCCTCCATAACTCCGTATTCCATAAAAATGCGCATAAAGTTTGACAAATAAAAAATTACTGACAGAGAGAGACAGTTCAGTTGACTGAAGCTGAGCTCAGCTCATAGCCTCATATGGTACCGATGTGCCAATGCAGCAAAACCTGAAGACAAAGGTGCGGTCGACTCTTATAACTTTTGGAAGACTATAAATGTAGTGGTGAATTAATGTACAGTTATTGGTGTCCTTGCTTAACCGCCAAGTTACCCGTGAGGTATCTTTAGCTACGCGCCAGCACGACGTTCCTATATCCCAAAAGGAAATGTCCGCGAAGCGGCCAGCCTCTTCAGACCTAAACCATGACAATTGGGATAAGGATGATCCTGAAGAGCAGCAAGAGATGGGTCAATTCACTCCTGCAGCTAATGATATAATTGAGAAACGCGTTATCAGAACCGCTAAAAGACGAAGCCAAATTTCTACAGATGAAGTAAGTACCTACTGAGTTTTGCGATATTTTATGATATGAGCTTATAATAACTATATGCTCGATCCAAATTACCTTGATCCCAAATAAAAATAATTATTTTTATCTTATGAAACCAAATCTGTAGATTATTATTCTTTGTGATAATACCTGATATCACCATATGGTATAGTGTGGTATGGCTGAGAGCTGAAATTGACAACATTGCCTGTAAAGTAGGTCATAATGTGTTTGAAGTCATAATTATTTCAAGGCATATATATTTTTTGAGATTTAACCTAACCTAACCTATCATGCTTTTATCTACATGTATAAAAATTTCTGAAATATCAAATTTCTGAAATTCTTTGAATTTGCAAGTTGCAGCAATATGAAAATTATAATTTTTAATGTGTATAAATTATGGCCAAAAAAAATGGGAACAAGCGGCTCCCATATAAAGTATCTAGCTTCTACTTAACAACAGGCTTGCAAACCAGATATGCAGCATTTTTATATATTATACAGGTGCTAGTAAACTTCTGGGCCTGATTGTGCAAAATGTAGTTACAGAATTTTAAACAGGTCTTTTTAGAGTTGTTTGTGTTTCTGTAGCTCTGCCTACCCCACTCTGGGAATGAAGGTGTGATGTATACAGGTGCTAACATGTCTCTAGGGAGTATTGGGCCTTAATTTTTCCAAAGGCTTGAAAATTAATTAGGATTCTTTGGTCTCCCCAAGTATACCACCACCCTAGACAGTCTTTTGCAGTAATACAGTTTGAAAGGATTTATGTATTTAATACTACTGGCAATAATTACATTACTATGGTTTAGGATGCTATGGGATCCTAGCCTTCTTAACCTTGTTTAACCTATCGGAGGCTTAAGCATAGATCTATGCTCAAAATTTAGATGTATTTTTGTATTTTTTTTAGCTTCATTTTATAGAGTATATTGTAATCAGTAGAGCCTAGAACTTGGTACTTTTGTTGATCTCCCGCTTATGAAGGGCAGGGACCGGAAAACCCCTTCATTTGATTAACCCTATCGATAGGGTAAGCCTATCATTTGGCTACCCAATCGATGTGGTTACCCTATGATTGTGTTACCTTAACGTTAGGGGAACCCCTTTGAACTAGTTAACCACTTCCATAGAGCTTACCAATTTCATTAGGGTTTCGGTAGTTTAATATTGAAGCGCTTAGCATTAACTGGGTTTTACCCCATTGATTGCCTCTCTCTTTTTTGCGCATTTGGGCGATTTCTGTCTAGCCTGACGTTACTTGCCTACTTTATTTAAGTTCGTGTCGGGACGGGATTGAGATGATAATGTTGTTTAATAATTCTTAGTTCATGTTCCCGCCGGAATAATAAAGACGTTTGGCTGCGTGACGGATGGCTGCTTGTGCAAGTACCTACTGCAAAAAGTGCAAGCTATTTTATTATTATAAGTGTACGCGAGAGCTGGTTGACTTTTAAATAATAAATTTTGTTTGATTTGAAAGTATTTTTAACATGGAAACGTACCAGGACGATTCTTAAGAAGAACTAAAAAAATATATCAAGCAAGCTTTAAAACGTAAATACCTATTTGATGTCTTGTTAATTTGAACGTTAGGTAAATAATTACATTTTTGATCATTTCCGTTCGTCCGCAGCCTAGCTCAGAGACTCTTAGTACTGGAAAGCTGTAATTTGGCATGAATATACATATTAGTCACGTCAGCAAAGTGGTGAAAGAAAATCTTAAAAGAATTATTTTTTTGGTGTACTTACCTCCCCTACAGGTAACGTGGGGATGATTTTTTATTTTTCGTCTATACTATAGTGTGGCATGTTGTTGGGTAGGTCTTTCAAAAATATTGTGGGTTTGTGAAAACAGTTTTTCGATTAAGGGATCTGTTTATGAAATTTTAAGCTTTAATGCGCTAATTTTTGTTAGAGTCAAGTGTCGCCCCCCCCCCCCCCGCCCCTACAGCCAAAACTACAAATAATAAAAATCTGAAAAAAATCGTGAATGAAAGCGCATATAACGAATTTTTAAGGAAAACTATCACCACTAAGTAGACATGATTGGTTCTTGAGATACAGGCGACTAAAGTGTTTATACCTACGAAAATTAGCTAAGACGGCACCAAATAACTTTAAATAGTAAAATAGTTCATACTTGTTGTTTTTAGAGATAGTTTTTGGTGTTTGTAGTATTTATAAGCGGGGTCGGAACCCTACCTGAGCATGGTCCGACATGCTCTTGCCCGGTTTTTTAAAACATTGGTTTAATAATGGACTGCTGAATGGATGCACTTTAAAAAGTTGTACTTAAGTAAATAATGATTTACACTGTATAAATATATAAGTAAATAAGTACCTACCTAAATAATTTTGATCTCATCAATAGTTTCATTAAATAATTAACCTTCTACATTACAATATAATTTTGATCACAGCTAGTTTCATTTAATAATAATTAACCTTATATATAACAATAGGTAAACTGTAAAAATATGAAAAATAAATAAATCATTTTGATCATCAACAGTCTCATTAAACAATTGACCTTATATTGAACAATTAGTAATAATTACACTAAAAATATGTAACTATAAACCAGTCTCATTAAATAATCGACCTTATATATGGAACAATTTGTGAATAATGGCTTGCTTACACTTTAAAAACGTAAGTAAATTATTTAGATCGCAGTGATGGTTTAATTAACCCTATACTCGTATAATATAACAATAGGTAAATAGTGATTTACAGCGTACAAAATGTATGTAAATCATTTTGATTTCCTCAACAGTCTCGAAAAGAACAAAGGCTAAATGGTTAACATTTGACTCTAACAAAAATTAGCGCTTTAAAGCTGAATATTTCATAAACGGATCACTTAATCGGAAAACTGTTTTTACAAACCCGCAATATTTTTGAAAGACCTATCCAACGACACTCCACACTATGGGGTAGACGAGAAAAAAAAATCATCCCCACGTTACGTGTAGGAGAGGTACACAAAAAAAAATGTTTTTCAAGATTTTATTTTACCTCTTTGTTGGCGTGACTAATATGTATATTCATGCCAAATTACAGCTTTCTAGTATAAAGAGTATCTGAGCTAGGCTGTGGACGGACGGACGGACGGACGGACATGGCGAAACTATAAGGGTTCCTAGTTTGACTACGGAACCCTAAAAAGCTACTTCTCATTTTACAAATATTTAATATTTATTAATATTAACCGTGTTTATAGCACGACACAATTAATAATGCGCGCATGGAAGCGCTTACACCGTTGATAGAGTCTATTATTGCATAATCCGCGCGCCATATTAATTGCGCCCACCTATAACATCGTAATTTGCCTGCGCAAAGCAAGCTTTCCATTTTGTTTTCTTTGAAAATTCGTCGGCGAAACTTTTTAACTGACGATTTTATTTAAAAAATATCTAATATTTCAGATGGAACTAAGAACTTAGCTAACTACGTAGGTAATATACAATTTATTTAATCGACCCTGATCACTCATTTCTGAAAGTAAACAAACACTTTACGCCAAAATCCACCAAAGTCAGTTGAACCTACAGCCTTAAAAAAAACAAGTTTAAAGCAAATCCCAAACAAAACAATGTACATTTTGTGGGAACGATAATTAGGTTTACTATTGTCTGACGTAGCGAACAGTGCGACTCTATGACAAAGCCTCGGCCGCCTTCGGCACATTTCGGCTGGCTCACCTCGCCGTCTCGCATGCGCTACTCACCTGCCGCCGCTACCCATTCAATTGTTAGGTAGTGCAATAATAAGTCGAAACACTTGCGCATAGAGATTAAAAAAGCTTGAAACCGTTCGATTAAGTTTAAAAAGGGTAACAGATGATAGGGTATTGGGAATGGGTTAGCGCTTAGTCGAATTAATCGTATCGCTTGGTTGCCCTTTCATTGGACTATGTCAACGATAGGCTTAGCTCATCCTTGGGGTTTGTAAAAACAAGTCTATCAAATACCCTATCGAAAACCCCTTTAATGCTAAGCGGTTCCGGTCCCTGATGAAGGGTAAAGTCCCAGGGTAACCTTTAAGCATTTTTGTGAGTCTGATACCATAATAACAATGCACAATGTGTTTTGGTAATTTACTGAATCATTTTCTATTACATGATGGATAGATAAGTAGATAGGTAGATTATTTATTGTTCAATGTATATAATACTGTAACATTACAGCATAAAAGTATAAATAAGCATGTGATGTTTAGTAACGGAAACTAACCCAATATAAAACAAAATAAAAGACAAATTTCTTTATATTGAAAAATAATGATGAGAGATTGATAATTTAGCTCTTAATTAATTACAATTAAGATAATTTTCAAAAAAATTGTCCATAGTTAAATAAAATTAAAATCACAAAGGAGTCCTTTGTGTAACAAAGGTTAGTCATACAAACTAAATGTGTAAAGCTCATTACAAAAAGGAATCAATTAAGTTTTGTTCTTACTAGAGCCCTTTGTAAACTCCCCTTTATGGGCTTAACAATTGACCTTCTTATAATCAACTTATAGAAATTAGGGTGAGGAATTTTAATGGCACTTTTAAATAATGTTAGTGACTTCCCATCCTATTTATTGACTTCTATTTATCAATACAATAGAATACAAATTAAGTACAAAAATAAAACATGATTGAAAGTAGACATAATAAACAGGAGGTGTTACAGCCTTGTGTCAGTGAAAATTAGAAATTGTCTTATGTAATTAAAAATAAAAGTTACTTAGAAAACAATATATTTTATAATTAATCAGTTTCTAAATACGGCAATCAATACTTAAGCAACTGCAGCTTTTTTCAATTTTATGATCAAAATTTGTGTTAGTTCTAACAAGTTAGGTACAGTACCTCCGTGCTTCATAGAGTATCATTAAAAAAATGATTGCCATATTTGGTGCTCACCCGTATGGTTGCCAGGTTAGAATAGTACCATGTCTTACCAATGGATGTCGTAAGAGGCGACTAAGGGAATAAGGGCTTGTAGTACTGTTAGGCGATGGGCTTGCAACATGTCATTAAATGCATTGTTAAACATCTTAGCCTGATTGTGCAAAAAGTGGTTACAGAATTATCAACAAGTTTAGAGTTATTGGTATTCTGTATCTCTGCCTACCCCACTCTGGGAATGAAGGTGTGATGTTATGTATGTATGTATGTATGATCGCCTTAATTTTTCCATATTCTTTTGGAAAGTTATAGTCTATATAATGCCACGAAAAATCCGGTCTCTGGTGACAACAAATAAGTTGGGCATGCTAACTCACTCTATTAATATTTTCTATGAAACTTTCCTTTATGTGACAAGAATTAGTCGCACAATTGTGAGAAAACTTTTCATTGTGCAACAATTTTTTTCCAGTAAAAGTTTTGTTGTGCATGTCCATGCTTAATTGTCTGTTAATTGGGTCCAACTTTTTGCTCTTCACCCATTAGTAGTCACTTTTTTAAGTAAATAATGTAAAGTTCTTCTTCATTAAATGATTGTATAGTCATTTTGACCAAGGAAGACTCAAGACTCTGTTAATTGTTAACATTGTAAACACAAAGTGGTTTTCATCACAATGTCATATACTTAAGTGAAAAGAAGCAATCCTCACTGATTGCCAATTTATATAAATATTTGGTGTTTAATTCTTAAACCAATGTAATGCTGGAAACTTAATACCTATTTAATGCCAAGAATAATAAATACCCTGTATTGTATAACATGATATGTGTATGTAACTTGCAATTTATCCTGTTACAGGCAAAGAAAAGTGTCTTCAGTGCATTTGGGGGCTTCAGCAAAACACAACCAACATCATTTGACTTTCTGGCAAATCTGACTAATGGTAGTAAACCTGCAAATGGCTCTCCATCAAGTAAAACTGACACAGCAGCGTCATCCAGCGTATTTAACACCAACCCAGTAGCTAGTGGTGCCAGTGGAGGCCTATTCAACATACCAGTATCATCAACTTCCACAACTACATCACCATTTATCATGCCTTCTTCTCAGTCATCATCATTGTTTGGAGGAGCATCTTCATCACCATCCAGTCTTTTTACTGCTTCTAAAGCAGATACACCTATAGGCAGTTTTGCTTTCAAACCACAATCAACTGCAACCTCTCCTCATAGTACCAACAAGACCGACCCCTCATCTGTAGTGTCATCCATGTTCGGTATACCTCCAAACAATACTGAAACTAAAAAATCCTTTTTTTCAACAGCTGTTACTTCATCGCCTTTTAAGATCCAGCCAAGTACTAACACACTCATTCCAAGCCCCACTATCACTCCAAAAACTGAAACTAAAAGTTCAGAGGAAAAATCTGAGGAAAGTGATAAAAAATTAAATTATTACACTAAACTCAGAGGTTTAAATGAATCAGTATCAGATTGGATCAAAAAACATGTTGAAAAAACCCCTCTCTGCATATTGTCACCAATATTTAAGGACTATGAAAAGTATCTGAAGGAAATACAGGAAGAATACTATGGAACAAATTCAGATGATGAAATCAAAAAACATTCCAACAACAAGGTGGAAGAAGAACCAAAGTCGGAGCCAACTCCTGTCAAATCTTCACCCTTTGGAAATGCTAATTCTCTTTTTTCTAATTCAAGTCTTTTGAAAGCGAACATGTCATCACCATTTTCAACTCAAGTAAATCCCAATTCATTTGGTGATAACATTGCAGCCAACGCAAGTAATAACAGCAGCGCTCCTAGCACTCCGAAGACATCAGGATTTTCATTTGCTAACAATTCTTCACCGTCAACTTTAACTGCAAATGCCACTGCAGCTCCGTTTTCCTTTGGCACCGGCAAGCCTTTTACCATCAGCAATTTCAATGCTCCAAAACCTAGTGAAACTAACGACGAAACTGATGAACCACCTAAAGTGGAAGTCAAGATTGTTGAAGAAAAGGACAGTCTCTATGATAAAAAATGCAAAATATTTGTGAAAAAAGATGGTAACTTCGTTGAGAGAGGTGTGGGTAATTTGTATATCAAGAAAATCGAAGAGAGTGGAAAGCATCAGTTGTTGGTGCGTGCGAACACTAACTTGGGTAATGTCATGCTTAATCTCATCTTGTCGTCAGGAATTCCGATACAAAGGATGGGTAAAAACAATGTCATGATGATATGTATGCCAACACCGGACGCGAAGCCGCCTCCTACTTCAGTTCTCATAAGAGTCAAAACTTCCGAGGAGGCTGACGAGTTACTGGAAACTTTGAATAAATACAAATCATAAATTCTTAAATTATAATGAAAAAAATTCTGTAGATAATAGGATCAAAAAGTAATAAACAAATTATCATTATTCCGATTTAATTAATTGCATAATGTGTTGTTTTTTTATTTGCTTCCCCAAGCTACTAGCTATGTTTAATGAGATCTTAGAAACGTTTAGCATCTTGAAAATCTAACGTGCTCAATAATATTGATACTCTCTTCGTGTCGTAAAATAAAGGGTGCGTGTCGCTCTGTTTTTTTTTTCTGATAAGTATTATTGTCCATGCTCAGGGTACTCCCAAAATCTGCGCGTTAGCCACTTTATCATCTCGGAACCTCATCGACCTAATCGTTGATTTTCGAAAGCCAGGTAGGTCTCTATTCTATGTCAGGATTAAATTTAACATTGAAAGGGCTCGTTCATTCATACGCTCATTCCCAAAACACCGGATTCGAAATATTGGATAAATTAAAAAAAGTATTCTTACAATCCCAATTTGAATGTTTAGTAAGCCAGTTTTGCATAAGACTTAAAATATGGCCTTTCTTCCAGGACAATAAATCTGACTAACTCGATGGTATAAAAACTATGGCTGTGACTATGAGGTCACAGTGACGTTATTAGTTCTCGCGCTGACTCCGGACCCGCGAAGATGTGCGACGTAGTTTGTAAGAGATCTGAAACTTAACGTTATAATACTGCTTGGCCAAACATTTGTCACTGATAAAGGAATGTTCAATTTTGTTTGATAAAACTACGCGATTCTATTATCGCGTGCGCAACGCCCCCTATTCCCATTAGACGGACGGAGAGTGGCAGTTGTAAAAGGTAGCCATGACCACTACGACCAGGCTGTATTTTGGGAACCTTCCTGAACCTCATGAGCCGTAATAGGTGCTGCTATAACAAAAAATAGCAAAAGAGTGGAATGCGATTCCAGTGTTTGTATTTGTGAGTGCATACAATCGCACGTGGTCTATTTAAAGCTCGGTTAAATAGGCATCTTCTTAGTGAGCTCGCTTCATCGTCGACAAAATCTTCGTTTTCCAAGCAAGAGTTAGTCAAGAACAAACCTAGTTTCTTTTTTTTAAATGAGTCTGCCATGCACTTGCGGCTTTTTAAATGGGGTAGGTATATCGTTTAAGTAAACGGTGTCGTTAACAAAATGAACTAACGCCATCTAACTTTTGCTAGAGGCGTAGTTATTTTGTATGTACCCATTGGTTTAGTGCGATAGATGTGGAAGGTATCCCATAAGTATTTGAAAATTAAATTTAAACTGACTGATGAGCAAAAATTTAAACTTAAGTCACTACCCCATAAGTTCATTGTCATTTCGTAAATTTTGCCCGATTTGCAGATACCTGTCGCCGCATAATGCCTTTGAGCTTATACGTTTTTAGTGGACACGACGGGGCCTTGCGTTCTATTTTTTAATGTGTATTTTTGTATACACCCCGGTGTGAAGACTATAAAGAAAATTGGACTTCACTATTTGGGCGATCCTGTATACAAATCAAAATGATATTAAATAAATCAATATCAGGTTCCCTATCCCCACATTTTCATCATCATTCGTCCAATGCTATCTGCTGTATGTAAAGTTATATCCAAATTTGATCTGATTTTATTCATTAACGCATCAGACCAAGGACAAAATAATAAATTTGAATACTTATGTTTGTTTATCTTGTTGCTGTAGAGGCGATTGTGTAACCTTATTGTATGTAGATTTTGTTTTTAAGACTTTAACGCCAACAGGGTTCTATCATAAGGCATCCGCTGTACTGTCCGCCCGTCTGTCTATCAGCAGACTGTATGTCATGAACCGAAGAATATTGTATATTTTATTGCCGCTAAACAACAAAATGATAAAGGTTAAATTAAATACCTGTTAACTAATGTTTAGTTTAATTTAATTCTAAGCTTCTAAGTAGGTTTGTATTAGTTTTAAGTAGATTTACAGTTATATAATTAGAAAAAAAAAAGAGTATAATTCCGCAGATGGACTGCTAAAGCAGTTTGGCGAAACTTAACTTATTCCTATAAGTAGATAGCGTACCTATTTGCGTTTAAGAAAAAGCGGTCCCCCATTGATTGATGTCTTTGATGGATGATATAACAAATAATAAAAAATCATTTTAATTAAAATCAACAGGGGGCCCATGAATTAAATCTACAAGAATGGTACGGAACCCTTCACGTGCCAGTTTGATTCGCACTCGGCCGATGATTAACAATCAATAATCATTTCATATTATTGTAAGTACATTTTCAAATAAACATTCAATTATCTCGAACTTTCTTTATTTCAACTTAACGACCTGTCGAGATATTGAAAAAGGTTTTTCCCCATATTTATGCATAATTTCTATTGGAATTCTAATTTAAAAGTAGTGATGACTGTTGGGTGTAAAAAATCCCAGTTACCACTACCCTATTTCATTTAGTGGTAACAGCTAGGATTTCTTATTTCCAGTAGTCACCAGTAGTAACAAATTGGTGCCCAGAACTGCTAGCATCGCAGAGTTAAACATCACCCAAATATTGCCAATAGTTTTTCACCTAGTGAATATTATAAACCAGTATGCAGAGAAAATGGCCACTTAATGGATAGTTTGAGTAGTTTTAAAATAATGAAAGAATAGGTATGCGTCATTTTATACTACAAGTTCAGGGCCCTATTCAACGTTGATTTATTTTAAACTTTTTAATTTGTTTTTTATTGTTATTTTGTTTGCGTTGAATAAATACTTTCTATTCTATTCTAATTATATTTATTAATTTTCTTCATCTTATAAATTAAAACTTCATTTCTTTACAGAGCCTTTGCCCTTTTTTTAAATATACTATAAAGTATTGCTATGATGCTAATCCATTTTGGTCATTCATAAGGAAACACCTCAAGTTTGTCTTAAATGAAACTTCATGTATAAAATAAAATCCCATTTTAATTTTTCATGTTTGGCTTTGTAAAACTATTTTTTAGCTAATCAGATAATTAACAAGAGTACTAAAAATAACTACCTTGAAGGAGCAACAAAGTTGAGATTCAGGCAGCCTCTTAAGTGGCTTGCACAATTTAGAGATAGGTGCATTTCATACCTAGTCATCAAATGTAATCTATAAGTATAACTCACAATGATCAACATTGTGTAATATATAATTTTATTCTGATTCAAGTTGATATTAACTAAGAAGTAAGTAGATAAAACAAAATGATTCTACAATTGCAGCCATACATATAAGTAATCATTTTCCAGTATTTACAAGCCATAATCATAAAATAAGAAATTAAATTCTATATACATTATTTACAACTCATTATAGCTAGGAATAGTTGGATTTTAATATACAAATTATTAAAACAATTAGTATGCAAGTCAATGTGAATTCACTTAAAACTTTAACATTAACATGACACTGCTTGATTATGCACAAACCATGTTATTTTAAACTGTACTTTGAAGGACTCTCATAATAAAATACTGACCACATTAGGCAGCATTTCCACCTGTAAGAAATCTTCTGTGAGAAATGTCCGATAGCTCTGTCAAAAAGTAACTTGCAAGTTTGGGCAGGTGGTGTATTCGCAGCCTTATATTAGTTAGACTATCTTGTAACCCTAGGTTTTTTTTAATCTAGAATGTAATGAAATTGATTTCTATCAAGCAACAAAGCTATTTGAAGTCATTTGTCCCAACCCCATCTGAATCCTGTGCATGTGTATCTCTACATTATTTTGAAAGAGTCTTTGATGTTGAGGCTCTAGTTTCATTTTTATCTGGTCCATGGTTCCCTGCAATACACTCAATTCATAAGCATTTTGATCAGAGTCAGATAAACTCTTTACTTGCAACATTAATGCAGTCAGGTCAGTCACAAGGTCAATCAAACTAGCGTCCTTAACTGATCCATTGTGGTTCTTTTCTACAAGAATAGATGCCTCTTCACGGCATTTCTCTCTGAGATGGGAAGGAGCTAACATAGCAGCCAGGCTTGGTCCGGGAGCTATCTGTTGACAATACAGTTGCACTTCATTTATATATTCCTGCAAATCCATATTCATTCTTTCTAAATCTATAACAACAGCAGCATATTTCCTTTCAAAATCTTCTGGCATTTTTTGGCCAAATGATTTTCTCTTCTCAGCATCACTGTTATACTCCCGAAGCCTGTTTATCTTGATCCTTTTAGCTTGCAAAACTTTTGTTAGTTTAACTATTAGTTCCAGTAGAGGAAATGGGTAGCTTCCAATTGAATCTAATTGCTTTGTAATATCTGAACATCCAATCATTGGGTCACCTTGAGAGTTGTTATTGTTCTGCTGGGTGGGATTGTACATGTTGATTATTTCTTGCATGACATATCGTGGTCGGAACTTTTGAGCGATACTTGAGAGACTTATTGTGTCTGGTGGTTCATTCGATAAAACTTCATAGTCAGGCACAGAATGGGTGCCAAGTTTAGGTCTCTCAAAAGTTACTCTGTATGTGTTGTTAGATGTATCAACAGCATCAATACACCCAGTGAACAATCCATCTTGAGGTTTTCTTAACCTTGCAGTTACTTTAGTACCCACAACCAACTGCATGGGTATTTCATTAGGCAAATCTTTGATACATATATCAGCAGTTTTCCGTTGTTGGATATATCTTATTAACTTCCTTTTTCTCTCCAATTCCTTACGTTCTTCAGCAAAGAAGGCTTGTGAACATCTTCTAGGCTTGCCCATCATTCTTCTGATTTTTGCCCATTGGACCTGAGTGAGCTTGTGGTTAGCCAGCTGTGGGAATGACTCTCGAAGACATATCAAGAAATCATTTTCACCATCAAATAGAGCTTTGTCAATATTACTGTAGAAGTACTCAAAGCAAACCCACTTATGTGCCTTCGGTAACTTTAACAGGTTTCTTAGTCTCATCCCAATCCGTTGTCCTGACTTACGGTCTGGTGACTGACTATTAGCTGTTTCAATTTTATCATCATATTTGTCAATATTCCTCTGAACTTTCGATGGAGACTTCTGTTTCTTGGCACTAGACTGCTTAATAGGTGTTTTTGTCAATATTTTAGGAGTTCTCTTTGGTGACTGCCTGGGTGGAGAAGTATTCACAAAGTCATCAACAAAGATAAATCTATTTTTCTTCCTGATGCGCGCAGGCATGCCTCTGGCATTCAGTTTTTGCACCGGTTCGCTAGGCGCTGGTTTTGGCGGTAACTTTGTTCCAACTCTGTGCAGACCTAGGGCCGCAGGCCCAAAGGCTGGCGGCACTTCGTCCTCTTCAGGCAAATCCAAATCCATCGGCTCCTCTTTGACTTTAACTTGCGACCTCGATAGATTGTAACCATCTTGCGACCCTATAGAAAACCAACACAACAATCAGTAAAACGAACTTATTACTTCAAAATGATAGCTGTAAACCCAAGGTTTTGACGTTATTACGCTCGTGAACAAAGTGTCGGAAGTAATTTCCGTCATATAATTCCAAATTTCAACAATTAAAAATTGACATTTCGCCAACAAAATTTGAATTTTTTCAAATTTTGAACAGCCTAGGACGGAGCATTCGAAAAATCACAAGGCAACAAGAAGGGTTTCGATAGCCCAGTATCTGGCGACAGTGAATACAGTTTGTTTTTATTTTAAAATAGACCAGAAGCTTGAAGAACAAGGAAAAAATACTAAAAATACAAACAAAACTTACTTTCCGATTTATCCGCCATATTGCTATAAAGTAATTTTGATTTGAAGATGAATGAAAGCGCCAATAGTTGATTATGGTATCACTGTTTGAGTCAACCAGTGTTGACATTTTTTTTATTCATAATCTCGAAAAGTATTGTGATTTTGGATTTAAAAATAACTATTCGTACATCTATTAGTGAAAATACTTCCTCGGGAAAACAAATCGCATAACCTTTTTAAGTATTTTTTTACATTATTCTAACTCGGAACTAACGGTAATGTACCAACCTTAAGATAAATAACTTTTTTTTTTTTTCATCTCTTTGGCCTTTGCACGGTATACATTACTTGTGATGGCTATGGGAAGGGGAACTACTATGAAACTAAATTCACAAGGAATTGCACGCGATAAAATTGTAACTATAAATCGCGAGGTAAGTGACCATACATGCTGGATGCATTCTGCGGCGTTTTGCGTTCTGTGATTCGCTCATGCATCATATCTCTATGAACGCAATTTTATGACAAAGATATAAGACCACAGAACACACACAATGTGTATGGTTACTAAATCTTATCGCTGACTGATTGATCAAAACGGTTACAGGCGACAAAGCTTTTTTGATAAACTGCGATTCTACTTTGAAATCCGTTATTCGAACTTGGGATTACCCTGTCACTTTTTTCAAACACATCGGTAGCAAAGGGATAGCTTTAGACCAAGTTCGAATAACGGATATCAAAGTAAGGATATCAGAGATATAAAAACTGTTATACTTAATTTTATGTATGTTTCCTATTTAGATATTCCCTTGCGTTTTGGTCGTTATTTTAATGCAAATTGGTTACAATCAATTAACACAAGGTTTACAAAATATGACTATTTGCTACAATAAAACGAATAGTCCGTCAAAGTTGAGCATGGGAAAAGTCATGGATGTGTCTCTTGGATCGACTATAAATCTAGAGTGTCACTTTTGGTAAATAATAATTTATAATACAACAATCCGCGAGCGAATGAAACACTAATAAAGTGGTAATATCATTTACGTGAAAAGCTGAAAATGCACTGAGAGAAGAAACGGCGCAGTGCGGCGCATTCCCAAAGAGCTGGAAGGGTGCCTCAGCGAATTTAATGCTTTAAATCAAGGCTCGAAAACCGGTTAAATTTTCAAATCATTATTATGTACTTAACGCAAAAACTATTCATTTCGGTTCCGTTCGCATGAACCGGTTTTTGAAGGAACCTTTATATAAAGTGCTTTTCAAATTCACTGGGTCTGAGTTAAAAAAGCGGTTAATCCAGACGCACGTAATGCCTGTTAAACAAGCGCCGCTTAGTGTTTTAATTCAGTACAGAACTTTTAGTTGCTAAAATCGCTGGTCGTTGGTTAAACCAATTAATTAAGGTTAAAATAAAGTTCTCAAAACGTTCGCATTCCTTAGAAAAGTTCGTAGCAAAACCGAAATTAACCAGAACTAACCAGTATTTTTTAAACCGGTTCCGATTCCTGCTTTAAACAGTTAGTAGGAACGTAGATTTCAATTCCATTTCATTCGCTCAAATACTATACTTTTAAAATATGTACTTTTAGTAGAAACCGTTTTTAATATAATTTATTTTACTCAGCGGTGACAAAATTACCCACAGCATCAATTTATTGGGAAAACAATCTCGCTCCAAATAAATATTAAAATATAAATTAACTTTCTGTTTTAAAGCAATGAACCAGATGATTTTCAAGCAAAAGTGTGGTATTTTAGAAAAATGGGCAATACGTTTAGTAAAGAAGTAAACTCGGACGACGATTATCAAACTGAAGATTTAAGGATGAAAATAAGTCCATCTCACACTTTACATTTAAAAGACTTTGAAAGTAATGATTCAGGCGTATACTTTTGCAAATATTTTTTGGAAAAAGAGGCAATTTTTACCTATGTTTTAGATGGTATGTATACACTAAGGACTTATTCAATAATATAACTTTTCGTTTTTAAATATACCTTTTTGATTTATTCTAGGAATTCATGAAAACAAACTATTGCCCAAAGTTGGTTCTCACAAGGAATGGATCGAATTCCAGAGGAGTTTGATGGACTCTATTAACCGTTCCATTCGAAACAAAAAAGGAATTCAGACAATGTCGTTGGATAAATGTGCACTGTTCCCTTTTGAGATGGTGTTTTCGTGGAAAAAATGGGGACCTTGCGAACGCTTAGGCAATGAAATTTTGCATCGAAAAACGGGCAAATGCCGAGTTAGGCCTATGCGCTCCAAAATTCAGAATTTAGTAAGTGATTTGTTAATTTAGCAATAGAACACAAAACGCCCATTTCACGAAGCTACAAGTTACAATTTACAAGCGGAAGTCTCTTTCTCACTCCTTTTGATAGAAAGATAGTTACAAATAACCGGAAGTCTCTTACTAGCAAAAGGAGGTAGAAAGCTTGTTATTTGCCTGAAGCCACGCCAAGAAGCTTATTACTGGAGATTGCACGGCAAACAACGCTTTTATGCGAAGAAAAGTGACCGTGAATGACGTCGCTTATGTTTTTTGTCCTTTTCTTTAGTGTGATCCTGAGATTTTGTGAAAGGGACAAAAAGCGTAAGCAACGTCATTCAAGGTCACTTTTCTTCGCTTCAAGGCATTGTTTGCCGTGAAATCTCCAGTGTCATCTTGTTCAGCTTCTTGGGCCATGCTTAGGCCTAAAGGGCACCATAGAGTTACAGGTTACCTACAGACCCTACAGTCCCAATTCTCTTAGGCAGCCTGACAAAATATTACAATACTCTTTGGCCTGACAACAAAAACATGGAGCGCAAACTTTAAAGGATTTATGGCTGTTGGAAATATCCGTACGGCCGGCTCCAATCTGTCGCTCACAACACATTAGCAGATTTCAAACGACAGGTCAAGATCGCCCTACGGCCAATTCGTGACGATCGTCGGCAGCCTGCTGGCCCCCCGCAAATGTATCAATCAGTTCAAAGAAATCGTTATTTGAAGTGTGGGTCTTGGTGGTCTGGGGGGTGATTTTTGAAGCTCACTGACGAAAAATGACTAACTTTAAAATTAATGTGTGCAGCGATTTAATCTACGAGCGGATTTTAAAGTTAGTAATTTTTCGTCGCTGAGCTTCATAAACTACCCCCTTGCGCTGGATGTGTCTAAGGGTTGTCTGCGTTGGTTAACCCCTTGTCTGTCAGAGTAAATGAGTAAAAATAACAAAATGCTATCCAACTTTTGGGCACAGATCCAGAAATAATTAAAGTAAATTTGTTTCGCACATACATGTAGGTATACAATGTTTTTCTGTCTATTTTCTTTAATTTCAGATCTCGTCAGATAAATGTTTGAATGACTTAACTGCTTACTTATTCGATATCACAAGTGTGTCCTGCCGGTCAATTGAATTAGCTTTATTTTACCCCAAAATCAGCAGAATTATAAAGAAAGTTCCAGATTTCGTAATCAAAGCACCTTGTAATTTAACACAATCAAGTAATTTATTGTCCTTTATTTTTGGTATTTTTATTAGGTAAGTAGTATACTCATTCATGTGTGTCGATTTTAAGGCGTCAAGATAGAAAATTGTAAAGATGAAAACAGTTTAAAGTGCAACGTAACTAAACATGTGGCAGAAAATGGATATTTGATCCTCACTTGCCCTGAAATAATAACGGAGTCCCAAACTGATTGGTATAAAGACAATATAAAGTTAAACATTTCGTTTAGGTCAGTACACAGTTTATAATTATTTACTTCTTTTATCCCATAAAAGTTTAAATGTGTCAGCAATATTTCCAACTTTCACGCGTACAATTTTGTAGAATTTTACACCTTGTGAGGTTTTGTGACTGTTGAATATTTTTTTTATATTTTCTTTCTCTCGTCCATATTTTCTGTGTCGTGAAGTCATTAATATACAATATTATTAATTAAATTAGTTCGAATTGAGATTGATAATAAAAGATATTTAAATCTTAAGTTGATTTTGGTCTCAAAATGTTATACAATTATTTAGGCTTTTGACCGGACTGCGCAACGCAAAGAGGTGTCGTATTTTTAAATATAATTATGAATTAAGGATTATTGACATAATATTTTTTTGATTAATTTAATTTGCATTTTAGAAATAACATGGCTCTATCAGTGAATGAACCACATTTGACAATAGATTCTTATAATACGCTTTATATATTGCATGCTAGAAAGGCTGACGAAGGTTGTTATTCCTGTAGCGTTAATGGAAAAAATATACAGTTTTTTTTAGTGAAAGTGGTTACTAAGGCCAAATTATTAAATCAAGGTCAGTATATTATTTTGTAAATGGCTTGGTCCCATAATAAGGTTTAAATAACGCTTCTAATTTATTTACAGATTTCATTCGTTACTCGATTTATCTTGGATTTGTGCTTTCATTGACAGTAACTTGCTATTGTGCTGGTATTTGTGTTGCGTGGCAGAGACGTGCATCATTTGCTGATCCATTAAATTTAATGAAAAGATATAATTGCTCATGTGAAGACCAGAAATACCTCTTCAAAGACTAAATTAATCGGGATGTACTGTTATAACTTGGCAAAAAAGATTGTAGTGGTGACTCAATAGTAGTTTTTTGGTTAAAATGGTAATATGTTGCTAATTTGCGCGGATTTTGCCAAAGTATAGTAATGTAAAAAAAAACGTACAAAATGGGTTCAATATATTTTAGATTCGTTAATAATTCTTTTCGTTAATTGTTTATCAGTGTATAGTTGAATAATTATGGTCATGTGTCTTTTTAAGTAAGGTATTTAATTTTCCAATGTTAGAAATAGAATGAAAGATAGAATTAGAATAGGCCCCTTTTCAAAAGATTAGTGTGGCTTAGTCAAAAAAGTGACGTTTGACTTTATCGATAAGCTGTTGGGTTGGTCAGATTGACGTCAAATCTATATAATTGTATGGCTAATTGCTCTGTAGACTGTGGGAGGCCTTAATACTCTACTCTGTGGGAAATGTCAAGTTGACGTGTTTTTAAGTCAAGATTAGTTCCTCAAATAGTGTGAAAGTTTTAAACAAAGTTACGAAGTTGATTTTATGAGGAAAAAATATTTTGATTGAGTTGTTTTACGACGGAATAAAAGTATGAATTATAGCACGTTGCTTTTTTGTACGTTGGTGGGCCTAGCCTTACTAAAGGAAGCTAGATGTGAGTTTTTTCTTTTGTAATGTTCACCTACGGATGTCTTCAAGGTAAAGTGAGAGTGGAAGCTAGTTTCGCTTGCGTTGAGTAGTAATGGTTTTGTATTGTCTAGATATCGCTAATGTAATTCATATAACCTGTTTGCAATGCCGTTAATATTTCTAAATTTCTCATAAACAGGTTTCTCATTAGTTATTATCTATTTGTTTCTTACTTATGAGACAAATTAATTCTTGATATTAATTGACCTGATGTAATGTGTAAGTAATGGTGTTTTACCTTATTGAAAAAAATGGATATTGTAGCGTTTGCCTTTTAAATTGTGTATTTTAAGTAATCCTGCACATATTTTGATAGGCATAGTTAACAATATCTTTACTAAGTATCAAGCTTTTAAGCATCTATTTAGATTTGCTGTAGAAAAATACGACTATTTTAGTTTTGAAATGTCTTTGCAAACAGAATGTTTTTCATGCATTTGATATTATTAATTTTAAGTATCTATTGACACCATCACAATATGAGGTATGACTATCACCAAAAACTGATCCAAGACCTCAATATACACAATATTTTATGCAATTGAATAAAAATAGTAATCAATATTGAATTTATGTAGGTTTTAACTTAGATTGAGTAACATTTATCAGTAACTTAGAATCACAAGTATCACAACACAGTATCTTCTGAATGATCTTTACAATTTGTAACTTGCAGGCTTACATAAAAGATGCATCAGGTGTCGGTCTAGAGGTGAGCTTGGTAGCTGTGGCGACCCTCTGCCGTTCAATGTGACTGATCCAGATGCTGAACCAGGCATTCACATGGTTGCCTGTCCATCGGGCTGGTGCGGCAAGATGATTGAAGGCACCACAGGAGCATTCAGGACTGATGGTAATGTACTATCTAAATTTCAATTGAATATAAACTTTTATTCTGGGATCATACCCTCCTATTGGTTGAACTTAAATAAAAAAAACCAGCAAGAGCATGTAAAACCATGCTTAGTGTAGGGTTCCAAAGCTGTTAAGTACTACAAACACAAAACATAATCTCAAAAACAGCAAGTATGAATTAATTTTCTATTTAAATTTATTTGGTGCTGTCTCAGATGACTTTTAGTAGGCATAAACACACTCGCCTGTATCTCAAGAACCAATCCAGTCTACTTAATAATGATAGTTTTTGTTTTAAATTTGTTATAGGCCCTTTTATTTAAGATTAGTGTTTTAGTATTTGTACTTTTGGCTGTATGGGGGGTCACTTGACTCTAACAATGCCAAATAACAGCTTTCTATTAAATTATTAAAAGGCTTTGTTAAATTTAAACAGCAAATTTATTGTACAACAAAAAAACAGTCTGATTTCATGACATGACAGTAAGTAGACTGTACGGGCACTTTTACTCATCAACAACCTACCATTGCATTTGAAATCCGTAATTCGAACTTGGTCTATTGCTATCCTTTTTGCTCTCGATACGTAACAAATTAGCAAAAATGTGACAAAGCAATGTGAAGTTTGAATTACGGTTTTCAAAGTAGAACTGCTGCTGAGAAGAAACGCTGCATATGTTATGTTTTTCTTTTCAGACTATGGTGCAGCTACTGAGAGGATGTGCTTGCAGCGTCCACCAAGTGACTATGAAGAGAGATGTGCCTACACCATGTGGAATTACAAGAAAGTTTACATGTGCTTTTGTAATGGTGACCTTTGCAACTCAGGATTTAGAATGAAAATGTCTTATTTAAGTATACTCTGTGCTGTTTTAGTTACTATTTACAATGTGTAGAGTTTATTGCAGGGATTGAAAATGATACCATATAATATTGTGTTCATATAATGGTTCAGCAATTCGATTTTAGAATATAATTGGCATAATTAGTAACTTTAAATTCAATTCATACATACTTAACGCCTTTATAAAATCAAATCCAAAACGGCGGGCACTCCTAAACAATCACCACATAAATCAATTTTGAAATGACTCATTTATCATAAGCGGAATAATAAAATCGAATCCCTGATCTCCTGATCTTGTAGTGTTGTTTAACATTGGTTGTTTAAATTATCTCCACAGGGAAGGATGGTAAAATAATGATACAAATTCCATTGTTTCATATGATGTTATATAGGTGGTTTCATAAAAACTGGTACAATTGGAATTAATGAAATTATCAATACACAATTATAGCTCTATCAGGCCAAGAAAACCTGTTGTTCAATACCTTAAAGTATTAAAAATAATATCTAATGGTTTACATGCCATTATGAATATATCTACCTAGATATTTATTTATTTTTATTTGGGAGATCAACAGCATTACAGTTTATGGGGTAATTTGTCTTGTATTGAAGTGTTGATTGTCACCCATTATGTTCGCGCGACACCGTTTATACCTCGAATATGTCCCATAAATAATTAAGAAACTTGGGGAAAAAAGAGAGTGGAAAATATGGGATGCTGTTCAAATAAAAAATTGCCAACATGATCCAATTTTTACCCAAAAAGTGTGTTGTAGTGTGTTAGTTGGCAGTTGTGAATATTGTAGATCGACACATATACAGTGTGTTTGATCACTGATGTCAGAGCCTCTAGTGGCATAAAATACGACATACGATAATTTTATCGACAAATCATCACCTATTTGTCATTTTACTCCAACCACTATGAAATGGCAGCCATTTCAATTTTAGTGTCACCGAAGCACGGGTGCATGGGTAATTTTGCAATGTCAGCCCATGTAGAGGTCTTGCAAAGACAAAATAGGTCTCATTTGGTAGCAATAACAAAAATAATTGAAAAGAAAAAAGTTTCTTTAAAAGTTATTAGCTTTTTTTTTCAACTGCCACTGGTGACCAAACACTGTATAAGTTGTCGTATCCAGCAGGCACAATTCGAATAGTTTGTCGCTCATCGACTTTCGTTATAGACTAGGTGGAGGAGTGTAATACCCAGACACTAATTGATCTGTAATTAGCTTAAGGATTAGTCATCATTTAACAGTTTGTGCTTAGTTGTAGTTTACGTTTCAATGAGCAAATTATTGGTCTGATTCCATCAAATACGCCGTCGACACACTAAGAAGAAAATTCCTCTACCTCTTGCATTATTTTCAATGATACACAACTATCATTTTATCTTTTGATCCCTTTATGCCAGTTTTTGTGAAACCTTTTACATAGTGATTGTAAATTAATGTATGCTGTTTCTAAAAATAAAACATACAGTGGAACAGTTTTAACCGAATTAAAAAGTGAAGGAGCTTCTCTCCTTTTTTTAGGCGGTTTAAAACGACCTTCAGTCACACAAATGGCGCATTTTCATTATTCAGTTAGCCGTATTTAACTAGGTACACTTTTTCCGTCACCAACTGTAAACTGTTATATTCACTGTGGTGGCTGAGGACATTTTGTACTAGGTATCCTATCGGCCGTCCTCGTCAGTTAATGACGATTAAGTTGTGCTTTACTGACGATATTGATCCGGATTAACTTTCTAAAAATGTATTTAGATTTAGCGTCAATTTAAAGTTAATTGCGGTCAATGTACTGTTTAAAAAGGCTAATGTAAATAACAGCAAATCATTTAATCAAGGATGCCCCAACAAGGAGCTATTGTATTATTCTATGAATGTCACTGCCTTTTGATTTTACTATTGTTTCCTATAGGCTAAAATAATTTGAGTTAGTATTGTGTACAATGTTTTTACTAGATATTTTAAATTGTAGTATGTTTTTAAGTTCATGTTGTGGAAGGACAACGGGCAAATTGGCCTATCGGCGGCCACTGATGAAATGAGTGTCATATGAAAGCCCTGATATTAAGGAAAACTTTTCGTTAAGAATATTTTTCTTATTTCCTTTAAAAAAAGAAATATTTAAACTTAAGTCAGTATGTATTATACCCTATAGTTTTAACAAGCAATATTGATTTTCGAAATCGGCTCTAACGATCTTCGGGGTTTATCGGGTCAAAAAATCGATCTATCGAGTCGTCATCTTTGGGAAAATTCGGGTTCCGCGGAAAAATCGGTTTCCGAGATATTTGTCATATATAGACGAGACGATTACTATCAAATTGTGATTTAATGGTGTCGTCTACATACACCGGACTACAGCTCGTTTGCCCAGGGGGCCTTTTATGAGCTTATTATGATTAATATATAGTACACTTATATTTGTAGGATGTACTTTATTGCCTAATTGTAAATAAATATGTTGCTAAATACTTACCTTTGAGACTCTTAGATCATCATTACCCGCTGAGATTTCACTTCTTAATTATTAAATATAGGTCAATAGGTAATTGGAAAAACTATGCAACGTATTCTAAAAAAAAATCGTCTTTTATTCGGGCTTCAAGTCACGGTAATGAAAGTAACAGTAGGACTAACTATATCAGATATTAAAATTATCTTTGGCTGCTCATAGACCAAGTACCGTACAAATTTGCCCATTCTCCTTTAAGTTGACGTTGGTAACTAATTTTTACTTTAAGTAGGTACAGTCAAGGACTTTAATGGTTATGCCACTATGGAACCCTGTCTTAATGACAGCGTCAATAATTAATTTCAGTTTTCTTTCACGTGGTTTGACGCTGCCATTATGACAGGGTTCCATAGTGGCATAACAAAGTCCTTGACTGATACAGTCAGGACTTAATTGAATCTCTGAAAATTGATTAGTAAAATAAATACTCTTATTTATATGTCTGTAATAATTATACTATGATTAAGAAGATATAGTTATAATAATAGTACTTAATGGTAATAATTATACCACTTTGTGATTACTTAAAGTTTTATAAGTTTTATGTTGATGTATTTACTATGTGCGTCAAACTTTATGTACTCAAGGAGCTCAAACATTCCACGAATCAAAAAGAACTGTCAATTAAAACACAAATAAGGCATCCATTTTTATTTGCATTGTATTATAATATATGACTTTTCTGAGTATTTTACAATTTTATACAAATATATTTTCTTATACAAATGTAAGTTTCGTTTTTTTCGTAGAGGTTATGGTCGGTTGTACGGCCAAGTATGGCGTATGCTCGCGATACGGTGAGGCTTCAAGTTGTTTTCCACTCTTAAGTCCTGGTTGGCGAGCAGCGATTCTATGTGGGGAATATCGTGGAAGTAGTATAGGCCGTGGTCTCGCGCCCTATTCACTGCTGCTATAGCTTCTGTCCCTTCTAATAAATACGGGTCCATGATTTCGGGCTCTGAAAAAAATAAACTAGTTCATCGGCAAATAGTAGTTGTAGAATTATCACCTCTATTCACTAGAAATAAAGTTTACGATGCCAATAATCGGGAAGGTGATAAGATACAACACTAGGACAGTTAGACCTAGTTTCGATTTGAATGTTAAACGGCTCATCCATATAAATTAACCCACTTAAAAAGGTGGAATAACCGTGGGGTAGCTTATGCCATGCATTGTCACTTTCTGTCAGATACATGTCTTCCCCTTTTGCTTTAATCTAAGCTTATAACCTACATAGAAAAATAAAGTTGAGTATTTTCTCGAACCTAATTTTACTTCCTTATCGTAGAATTAGGTTCGAGAAAATTCTCATTTTATTATGACCTTAATAAGGAACCCTCGGTGCGCGAGTCCGACTCGCACTTTACCGGTTTCTTTGCCCAAAAGTCTTAATACGTCCTAGTGAAGATCGCAAGACAGCTACAAGCGGGCTCAGGTACAATAAATACATGATATTACTTGGGGGATCCCACCAGGGTGATCTTAGTGGACATCGCGAGCAGGGCTCGGGTACCGGTTAAATTTTCAAACCGTTATCATGTACTTGACGCAAAACCTTTTCACTTCGGTTCCATTCGCATAAACCGGTTGGTTTAACCGGTTATTGAAGGGTTTTCCGGTTTTATAAAGTTATTTTCGAATTACCGGTTTCGAGCTCAAAAACCGGTTAATCCAGAAGCGCGTCACGCCTGATTAACAAGCGCCGCTTACTGTTTTAATTCAGTACAAAACATTTAGGTAATTGCATGACTCCCGTTCTTGGATTGAACTGGTTAATTAAGGTTAAAAAAAAAGCTCAAAACGTTCGCGTTCCCTAGAAACACCGGAGCAAATCCGAAATTAACCAGAATTTTTTAAACCGATTCCGAGCCCTGATCGCGAGCTAGATGACTTAAGCATTGCTTATTTACCAGCATTAGTCCGGCGGCCGAAGCTCCTGAAGCCGCCAGGGTTGATCGGTGGCAGAAACAGACCCTGGGGCCAGAGTGACTCCGGATCAGGCGAGTCCACTTTGTAAGGCGACAGCGGAAGCATGGGTATCGCGGATTCTGTACACAATTAAACAATTAGGTACGATACGGTCACCATAAAACCTTTGGGACTGAGGACATTGACGAATGAAAAAACGACCAAAGCCGTGTCAGATTTTTATTCGAAGGGACCCGTACCATAATTATAGAACATGCCAAATTTTTCTTCTTACGCCCCTGGAAAGTGCTATGGAATAGAAGGATAACTATATACGCGAAACAATTGTCGAATTATTTTTTCAAATGAACCTTTAAAATGTCATAGTTCAGAACCCCTGCAAAAACACTACAAAATCGACGACAGGAATGACCTCACAGATTTGGTTCCATGTTTAAAATATACGGACCTTATAAAGAAATTGCATTTTATTTCAGAAGTTACTATGTTTATGCCAATATCATTGAATTAAAATTTTATTTAAATAAAATGATGCCGAATATATATATCCTTTGGTTATGGAACCTTAATAACTATTATAATTATATAAGTGTACCTAAATCATGTGTCATGTCATGTGTTAATCATGAGCATTGCCATTAAGTTTTCAAGCGTGCAAGCATTAAATAACGAACCACCTGGTTTTTGCATTCATCTACACTTTGGTAGAAGGTCAACCTCCGATCGGAGTAGGCGTTGGTCCCGCAATAGAATAGGTACGCTCTTTTCTTATCTTATCTTACAGATAGGCCCCTATTGTGTAATTGGGCGGTTTTCAAAAAAGTGTACTTGAGTACATCGTTAAGGACAAAAATTAAGAAACTTTTCCATTTCGTCTCGAAAATTAACGTATCTAAATGTATGGCTAATTTTAGTGACGAAATGGAAAAGTTACATTTTCTTAATTTTCGTCCTTAACGATGTACACTTTTTTAGGAAAACTTTTGACCCTCTTACAAGTGTAGCGTAACAGCTGAGTGCAGTTCGAATGTGCAGGTTTCCTCACGATGTTTTTCCTTGACCGTAAGAGCATCATCGGGTAATGTACATACTGAAAAACTCATCGTAATATGTACATGGTAACTGCGGGGATGCGAACTCGGTACCTTACGATCACGAGTCGTCCCCCTAAGCCACTAGGCCACCGACGCTTTAATGGTAGGTATACGACATTATTAGTCTACTTTAGATAGGTACACTACCGACACACGCCGAAACGTTTTGCTGCTGACGTTAGACGTGCTAGTTTAATCAGCATTTGTATACCTACGTTCAAAGAGTAACACAATGAATTGAATGTTATTTGTATTTAGTTTTACCCATATGGACGTCGTATTGCCACGGCAGCGCGTTCAATCCGTTGCCACGCACCTCTTCGTCGTTGAAAGGAATGGAGGGCTTCACGCGAGGATATCCGCCGCTTCGCTGGCTTTGCTGTCTTAATGACGGCCCTGCAATTAGAAAAAGATGAATAAACAATAAGAATGAAAGTCCTGAACACTTATGCTATAAATCACAAACATTTCCCATCTAAATCCTAAACTAAGTCAAACTAATTACTCTTAAGTAACTAGGTACCTAAATTTATTAATTTATAAGAGTATAATATAAATAGGAGTTAGTCCACCCAGGACTTCCCTCGACTTCATAATTTACACTGTTTACAGCAGCATTTTCCAGTTTGGGTCGCGAGAGAATACCTAAATATTGGGTGGGCGCTGAAAAATAGTGACGACTATCTATCTATCTATCTATCAGTTTGAAGTTCAAACGAACTGAACATTTACGTAGACCCTCTCATTCGGAATACGAAACTGAGTCCACTTCTGTTATTGAAACTACAGCAGAGATTACCTTTCACCTTCTATACTTTCGACTTACTTTACAATCTACTTAAGACCCACCATAGAACGGTGTCACAGTGACATTAAAAAACAATTTGTTTGACTCTTCTGACGACTTGAATCATAACGTCACTGTGACATAGTTCTATGGTGGGTCAGGGTTCCATTGGGCTGATAGTACATAGTCTAAGGGTCTCCTTACACCTATCGAAGCGGAATCGGCGTTAGCTTCAAAAAGCTTTTATTGCGTAGACGTAAAGAGTTTATTGATCAGCTAACGCCGATTCCGCGTCGATAGGTGTGGGTAGACCCTAACAGGAAAAGATTATAGCAGGACTATAATGTTAGCTTAAACTTACTTCTTAATCTCCTAGAGCCCTGGTGCACACGCCTGCTGGGCAGCGGGTCCCCAACGCCATGCGAGAAGCTGTGCGCAGGCGTATTCACGCTCACGTGGGACGCGAACTGCGTACTGCTCACGCGCACGATCAGATCCACGGCGAACAGCAACAGGCTCACGAAGTTCAATGGCCGAACGGATTTCTGGAAAAAATGTTGACATTATGTTAATCAACTTCATAATTATTTGACATACTTAGCGATGAGTCCGCGAAGAAAAATAAAACAAAGCCTAGGTATGTTACTCAGTGATAAATTGATAATACAGGGTGTTTGGTACATCGTTTGCCAAATTGAAATGGCGTTTTCGTGGGGTCATATTCTATCTCGTGACGCCCTTTAAAAAAATCTAGGGTACATGTGATATTTATATTTGGCTTTTTTGGTATTTTTGAAATGTCAGTAATTTTGACTTTCACAAAGCCGTGCAACGTTACACATCGCGATGCACTAGAAATTGTATCTCTCTACTACTTTTTTTTATTTTTATTTAAGTTTAAAAGAGTTGGCCTTGACAATTTTTCTAAAAACCAAAAAAGGCAAAAAGTTACACATGGACCCTAGATTTTTTTAAAGGGCGTCACGAGATAGAAAACGACCCCACGTAACCGCCATTTCAATTTGGCAAACGATGTACCAAACACCCTGTATAACATTAACGAACTTTCAAAATCGGTCCAGTACTTTTTCAGTTTATCGAATACAAAATAAAAAAAAAAAAAATTTTTCGTAAATACGTTTCTAATCCTAAATCCCATACAATTTGACAAATTCCTAGTATATTGCGTTCACAAGTGCAACTTGTCTAGGTTAAAGGAGAGTAACACTTTATCAGCGACCCTAGCCTGACCAGCCATTTTGTTTAAATTACCTTTCCACGTACACGGATATCTTTGATATTGGCCTGTCGTCCACTCATATCGCCGTAGCTTTGTAAAGGTCATGGGGTACCTACTTAGTTTCACGCAATTCAAATTTATCAAAATTGTCGACTGTAGGTACGGTACAGTCACCATCAAACATGGACAGATAAAGTGCTCAATGGTGCACCAAAGTTCTCAGTTTTTTTTTTTAATTTTCGCAAGCACGTAAGTATTAATAATTATTTCAAGACTTTTAAAATATATATCACTGTTAAATAAGGTTAGGAAAGCATTTTCCCAGCGTGAGAAAAAAAAGGTTAACTATGTTTTATGACGACACGCTAGCCTAGTTGGGAGTGGCCCTGCCTTTGAAGCTACGGGTCCTGGGTTCAAATCCCGGTAAGGGCAGATATTTGTGTGATGAGCACGAGTATTTGTTCCTGAGTCTTGGATGTTTTCTATGTATTTAAGTATATATTTCTCTATATAAGTAAGTTTGTCGTTGTCTAGTACCCATAGTACAAGCCTAGAGCTTAGTTTGGGACTAGGTCAATTTGTGTGACATTGTCCTGTGATTATTTATTTATGTATATTTCATACTAGTGTTGATTAGAATTAAAATACTTAAGGCGATACATATTTGTCGATGTATCAATTAATCAATATGAACCCCTCAATATCTGCACTCGACTCTATTGGCGTAAAGCGTGTTCAGATATTTTTGAGCATCTTGTCCGCTTCTATGATGGCGACTGTAGGTACAGTCAAGGGTATAAATATATATCCGAAAACTTCAAAAATATCTATACACCTTTATGCCACTGGCAATAAGGCCCATGTATACACATATTTGACGTTACAATCAAGCGAGGAAGCGAAGCGTGTCTTTAGTAAAGTCAGCCCCCTATTTCACCATCTTGACAATGACACGTGACAGGTGACACTTCGGTGAACAATGCAAAGTTAACACGCTGATACATCACTGGGTTTCATATAAGCTGCGCCATGTACACTGAAATGTCACCTGTCGCCTGTCATTGTCGGTATGGTGAAAAAGGGGGCAAGAGTCAACTGTCACACCAAACTATCAAACGAGTGAAAGCGACAACGTACAGAATCATGAACTTATGTTGTTGACCATAATGCGGAATAAGGTCTTCGAGCAGATACAACTTTACGTTATTGTTTTTATACCTAGTTTGTTAAATAACAAAGAAAGCATTAGGAAGTAACCAGCATGTAGTCAATAGATTTTAATGACTCCAAACTGTGGGACGATGGGGCCTTTCTCTCAGAAGTGGAATCTCAAGACCGTACTGCACCATAGTGAAAGGTAAAAATAAATACGTAATCAAGTGTCCAGTCACATGGACTTTTTAATGTTAAGTCATCATCTCGTTAATTACCTAAACGTTATTTTTAATCAACATAAAGTAAATATCCCTTTAACATAAGAGCATCGTGTAATGTAGGTATATGTAACATATAATATGTTAGAAAGAACTTATTGGTAGATTACAGGGCTATAGTTAGGGTTCGAACACACCGTGACACCATGTAAAACCTCGAACACTAAGAACGATGGCAATGAGGAGAACAGCCTCCATAATATTGTTATAGTTGTAGCAAATCATGACATTCGAGTAGGCATTATACTCCTACATATGTAATCCAAATATCCTTCTAGCGAGCACTCTTGAATGATGTCATTCAGTTCAGAATGAATGATTAAAAAAATAAACTAAACCACGATTGACTCAAGGTTTGACGGATAGTTTATGTGGGTCTGACAGGGGTCAGCTATGTGTTGAACGAACTTCAATTAATGGTGTTAGCATAAAAAATCTCAAAGCCGATTTTTTTTTATCAGCGTCTAATCTGTTTAATTAGGCGTACTTACTCAAGAGTTCGTGAAAAGGCGTAGACTTTTATTTGCATGAGTGTGACTGACTAGGCCAACTACGAGTACCTTGATGGTTGAAAGCTTCCCACGCGTAAAGTGATTTTGTATTCGGTTCTTTGGAACGGTTCTTTCCATTTTGTTTCTTTAACCGGCTTAAAAAAAAGGTAGAGGTTTCGATTCGTCGGGATCGTTTTTTTTATTGTTAAAGACAAGTTTTACAATTACTTTGAAAGTTGATACAGTTTTACTTATTAGGTATACGCATGACCTAATTGCCTAGGACCCCTTCCTAGTATATGACACTCTCCAACATTAATAATGCTGGGGAAAAACTATTCTAGGGATAGGTAAAGGATGAAATTGAAAATCGTTTAACAATAACGTTTTTTTTTATAAAATATTCTGCCGTGCACTTCTATATTTTATACGTATAAAATAGAAGCAACTTGACAAAATGCAAGAAATAACTAGGTACATTGAAAGCACGCTCGTGATCTTATGATAATTGATTCAGATATCCGATTCAAACGTGGCCGCCGCGGTCCCAATAGCCGACGAGTCCTAGATTATGCATACAGCTTGGACAATTAGCTAAGTACACGGTATCTTCTAGATTACTGGCAGTCCATTTAGATACCTGACGTGCTCTCACGGGCTTGCGCCACAATGTACGGTGGATTGGACCATGCCACCGTGTGGCTGACGCGTCATGACGAAAGCACGAGGTTTACATTCTTTAGTTACTATTTTTAATCTGTGGCAGAAGTTTGACATAATAAGAGGATTTTTGTAGTATTGTTCAATACTCGTACTCAAAATCTTAAAAAGTTAGAAAAAACCGGGCAAGAGCATGTCGGATCATGCTCAGTACCTATACTGAACCCTAGTTCCAAAGCTTTCAAGTACTACAAATGTACAAATCAACAAGTATTAACTAATTTTCTATTTAAAGTAATTTGGTGCCGTGTTAGATGATTTTAGTAGGTATAAACACTTTAATCGCCTGTATCTCAAGAACCAATGATGTCTACTTAGTCGTGATAGTATTCCTTTTATGCGCTTTCATTTAAGTTTTTTTCCGATTTTTAGTTTGTGTAGTTTTGGCTATAGGGAGGGGGGACGGGGGGCGCGACACTTGAGTCTAACAAAAATTAGTGCTTTGAAGCTTAATATTTCATAAACGGGTCCCTTGATCGAAAAACTATCTTTATAACCCACAATATTTTTGAAAGACCTATCCAACGACATCCTACACTATGGGGTAGACGAAAAAAAAAATACATCCCCACGTTACGTGTAGGGGAGGTACACTAAAAAAAAGTTTTTTTTTACATTTTATTGTACCACTTTGTTGGCGTGACTAATATGTATATTCATGCCAAATTACAGCTTTCTAGTTCTGCGCTAGGCTGCGGACCGACGGATGAACGGACAGGGCGAAACTATAAGGGTTCTAGTTTGACTACAGAACCCTAAAAACGTTAGAAGCGTATGTCTTGGCTAGGGCTCCAGATCTGTTAAAAATGGGTGACTAAGACGAGGCGACGGCATTTTACTTTGCCTTACATTCGTGTTACATCTCTGTAATAAACATGGCATTACCTAAATAAAATTAAATGATTATTTTTCTTTGATTTCACATATCGCATGAAAGTTCAACAAATAAATGCCAAGTGAAGCGCCATCACAATGCTAGGAAACATTCAGACGTCTTCAAAAACTTTCACATATTAATCTCAGTGCATTCACGGGATTAACTACGAGTATGATTAACAATTCTCTCAACTGTTTTCTGCTTTAATTACAAGTCTAGACTATACTCGTCGTCTGTCGTCTATTGTTTTATTTAGTCTGCGTATTAACTACACCACACCACTTTCATTAATAAACGAAAAATATTATTAATTACCCTTAATTTCATAGTGTCCAATATACTTGACATAACATAATGTTCACTTTTTGTATTTTATTAATTGATCATTTTTTATGCTGGTTCAAAATCAAATAGGCCAAATTAAGGGTTAAGAATTGATACTGCACTTTGTGAGAATACCTAGAAAATTTATTAATATACAGGGTAATTTTATTATAGTGCACAAATTTTAACATATGATTTTGTAACGTTAATCTTTATATATATAAAAATTGAGGTGTGTGTCCCTATATTTCACATTGTAGCCAAAACTACATATCGCAGACGCATAGTGTTTGTATGTGGCAATAGGTACAAGGCTCCCATTGTGCACTATGGTGGTTGCAAGTCAATAACTATAAGGGTGTGAAAAATACGGGGGTTGAAAAAAGTTAACTTCAAAAATGTGAGACTATCATTGATCTATAATGATCTGGATGGTTCTAGAAAATTTCTAGAATTATCTGGAAAGTTCTCAAATATATCCCTAGATTCTGATTAAAGAGAATGTTCTAGAAAATTCTAAAATGTATTCGATCTGGAATGTTCTAGAAAGTTCTGGAAATGGCTGGAATGATCTAGAAAGTTCTATAACTTTCTGGAATAATCTAGAAAGTTCTATATTGTTGACAATTATATATATGTCGCTCTTTCAAGAGTAACCGCTAAACAAGACGTGTGTATTGTCTAATGACAAAAATGCTGTAAACGTTGTTTATAAGGACATATAAAATAAAACTTCACATACTTTAGTTATAGTGTCGTAATAGAGCATTAGGTATAGAATGGCAGTTGTTTAGAGGTTGTTGAACACCTGAACTACGCAGGCTGCCACAAGTCAAGAACAACAAATAACTCTTTCTCAATTCAATTCTCATTTTTCGAGATAGTTTTTTGTGTTCATGGTAACGACGTCGGAATCCTACACTGAGCATGTTCCGATATGCTCTTGCCCAGTCTTTCCTACTTTCTTCTCCATTTCTCTCTTTTATTTACATCCATTAAATGTGACAAACACAACAACAACTTTAAACAAATGCAAATAGTGGTATTGATACATTTATTACGTAAAAACCTAACATTAATAAAAAAAATGAGTAAATGGCACCAATGCATATAAACAGAAACTATCATCTTAATACACGTTTTATTTTTAAACGAGCGACTACAAAATGACGTAATTGTATCAGAAGGGCAGTGAATATACTTTATCTGGCAATTTTATTCTGACTCACCGCAGACGAAGTCGCGGGCGGAAAGCTAGTATAATATATTACGACAATAAAACGAGTTTAAGAAATATATTTTTTGTTGCAAATAGGCTACTTGCCTCATATTAAATTTGGCTTAATAAAATAATATTTTCTGTAGTATTAGACTTAAGAAACCAATATTTATCGATTTCAGATATTAAAAGTGTAAGATGGCTACGTATTTTTTATTTAAAATTGTTCATATTTATTTTTTAATTTGAACTCTGAAAACGCTGTCGGACTTGTTGTGACGTCATAGGACTCTAAGCAAACTTCATGTCGGTTCTTATACGAGTGAAATTCGCAATGGTACATGACATTGACATTTATGTCTCATGGACTTTGAGGTTGTGTTATGATCGTAGTCGTTTTAACATTAGTAAAAACCTAATCTGTGTATTATTGTTACTGCTTTCTAGTTTTATTGATAAGAGCAATCATGGATGTTGGATTCGTGAATGCAGATAGCACAAACTTACCAAGAATCGACACATTGATGGTCGGTAATTTTTTTGCCTTGAATCCAGATTTCTGCTCTGCCGAGCTTATTATTATTGAAGAAACTGAATAACTTATTAAGTAAATACTAACATCAAAGTGATCTTCGCAAAAAAACAAAAATTGTTTCAGTCTATAAAGTCAGGATCCTTTTTAGCAAGTTTTAGCCATGTATTTCGCATATTTATTTCACTGGGCATTCTAATCCATAATTTCCCTGGGGTCGTAATTGATGCGTTCTTGCATTCTCGGAATATACAATAACGTTAATTACTATATTTTCCATGTAAACTAGCGGAAGTCATGGTTTTTATTAATAAAAGTATCGAGGTTTCGAAAATGATAAATTGTTTATCTATATGTCAAATGCTCTCGTCAAATGTCAAATGTTTGTTTTCGGCCCGTATGACGTCACAGCACAGATAATCTATAGACTAATATGGCTGTAAGCGTTTTCGCCTGTTAACGAAAACTAAACCTTTAAAATAAAGTTTTGCGGTTTTGTAGGTCCTAAAAAAATATGGAAATATTTTTTTTCATCTAATCGGACAATAATTAATAACTTCAGACCTACTTTAAAACAGAGTCAACTAGCCTATTATCTCTCTTACCATCTCGTGTGGACACAAAGTCACACTAGAAATGATGACATGGGTTGTCAAGCTGTAGGTATGCGATACACTGTATTGATATTCAAAATTTGAAATTTCATGTACAGCTTATCAGACAACAAGCCCCTACAACAACAACAACAACAACAACAAGCTACTGATATTCTAAATTTGAAATGTAATATATCATTATCTTTTTAACAACACTCCCCTCTCCTCGCACCCCTGCATTAGAGGGTCCATGAATATCGTTAAGTTAGTGGAATCATTGAATCAGCAATATCTCTAATATTTTTTAAGCTAGAGTAAAAATAACACAACGTGTGTTATTGATTATCAATAGCGAAGCAAATATTAAAATTTGTGCACCTATTAAAAAATTACCCTGTAGGTATGTGTAAGAAATTATTCAACTTGTCCATTTTTGTATTAATGTAAATATATTAAAATTACATATGTATATAGAAAGAGAGCTTGATTTTATATTTTGTAACTTTTTAGTGTAATAAGTAGCACTAACTTTGTTAGATTTAGGCTTTTATTTAGTTTAGTTTTTAAGATTGCTATACCGTAATACCTTGCCATGCTTAGAACTATATTTTAATGTAAGACCTCTGTAAGTACCATGGATGCAATAAATTTTATATGAATATGAAATTATTATGAGCAGATTTCGTTTAAATAGCGTCTTATAAGTGCGGGAATAATGCGATTTCAGTAATGTTAGTTGTGTAAAAATTACGTACACTTTCTATGTCAGTATCTACGAGTATATGCTTACCTACTCTTTACTTTCAAGTCACATAATTAATTAACTAAATATAATTAAAGATCGATCTCAGGGACGATCTTACACAAATTCTTGCCCCAAAGTCAGCTTTATGTTGGTACTATGAGTACAATGATGTAAGCACATATATCTCGGATTTCAGGTAGGTATACTACTTACACTACAGGAGAAAAAACACTTATTCTTCATCAAACCCGCCCGCCATCTAGGTAGATGGTAGGGTGACTGCCAGTGGCTGACCAATAGCCGTGTTGAAAAATTGACGCGGCTGACAAATTGACACGACTGCAACTGCAGTACCGTGTGTAAATCTAGCCGTGTATGCTCATATCCGTGTTGAAAATTGACTAAAACTGCAGTACAGTGTGTCCACCGTAGCCGTTTCAGCGTCACACGGCTAACTTTGCCGTTTTGAAACGGCTGCAACCCCAGAACCGGGTTTAAACAGCAGAGCTGTGGATAATTTTTCTCCCAGTGTGGCTTCCTCTCATGATGCGGTCCATACTATGCCATAGGTTCTACAGATGATGCGTTGAAACGTATATAGAGCCGAAATCAACAATCTAATATGTAGGTACAGTGTCGCATGTATAACATTAGTAAGGATCAAGACAGGAGAGAAAAACATTAACCGCCGTACACAGAGACAATAACTCGTTCCTTTTTAGGGTTCCGTACCCAAAGGTTAAAAACGGGACCCTATTACTAAGACTCCACTGCCTGTCTGTGTGTCGGTCTGTCACCAGGCAGTATCTCATGGACCGTGATAGCTAGACAGTTGATTAATTTACATAGATGATGTATTTTTGTTGCCGCTATAACAACCAATACAAAAATCAGAATAAAATAATATTTAAGGGGGGCCCCCATACAACTGATGTGTTTATTTTACCGTTTTTTTCCCGTTCGTAATACAGACACCATGGTAACAGACAGACACCGGGACAGCTGGAACTAAAAAAAAGGTTATAATATAGTGTCTAATGTTGTATAGATAATGGTACGGAACCCTTAGTGCGCGAGTCCGACTCGCACTTTGCCGGTTTTCCAAACTAGTGTATGTAAAGTCATCACTACGGAACGACTCAATATTTATTTATTGGACATTCAGTAACCAAATAATAGTCTAAATCTTAACTTATTTTACAGAATAACTCAACGGTACATGGTGACAGCGTGGGTTCGAACTCGGTATCTTACAAGTCAACCCCTAAGCGACTAGACCCCCGAAGCTCTGCAACAACGGTAATAAAATAAGTAAGAACCCGTTTGATTAACTCGAGATACCTACACTTTGTGTCACACCGAGCTGATGGCAGTCAATGTCGACATTGCCCCACATAACGTACGACCTATCACCTATACCAGGCCATTGACAAAGCATTCTTGTGTGACTAAACCCTAATCGTGTTTAGCGCGTAGGCTAGCGCATTTATTACATGTCACCTATGATCTAAGTCTCAGAGCTCGCGGTGAAGCTGGCTTTACTTCGTCAATTGATCATTAATTAATTATTTTTAAGATTGAAAATAGCCCGCTCGTTATACTATACCTAAGGTGGAAACTCGCGTGTTTTACAATTCAATAGAACACATTTCCTGGGGGCGCGTGCCTTCTTAATTAGGCAGCTTTATGCGATACTGAACTCGACTCACTTGCCTGCTGCCTAATTGAGAAGGCACGCGCTAAAATGTGCTTTGTACGCTCCGACGTTTTTAAACTTGCCAGATAAAACTTCATCTTTAAAATCGACGCAGCGCTGTGTTGAGAGAATCACCCCCCTGATATTCGACATGAATTTGTACGTTGAATGTTGATTATACAGTAATACAGTCAAAAGCATTTTTCTACCCAACGTATTTAGATAATCGTTACTCCCTCAGGAACTTTTAAGTTAATTTTCCGGGATATAAAGTATAAGCTAACCTCCATTCCAAATTTGATCCAAATCCGTCTAACTGTTGCACGTAAAGAAGTAACAAACTAACACACAAATCTTAAATATAATATTAGTACCAATAGGTACTTTATCCAATAGGATAAAGTAGAATTTATTATAAAAATAACTCAAACGCCATCTTCTTTTTTATTTAAAACCATGTCTAAGACTTAATTTAGCGGACATGTCTAAATTTGATCTCATTTGTAACTGTCAAATTTGTTAACAAGTAACTTGAGAAAAAATCTTGGACACACAAATAAATGAAGCGTGTGAGTTTAGCTTTAGATCCACAATACCTCAGTGCTGCATTATATGACGTGAATATCTTACCCGGCGGATTCTGCATTTATCTTGGTGTTATGTATGAAGCTTGACTTTCGCTGATTGAATTACAGTTTCCGCTTTTATTAATGTTACGATGGTAATTACTCATTAGTCACGTATTTAATGTGCCTGTGTTTAAGTTATGACCTTAGCTCAAGATTAATGAAACGAGATTTTAGAGTAGGTACCTAGTCAATGCTCCTTTCCAAAACTGGCGTTTCGGCCACTAGAAAGAATTTTAATCATGTCATCGATTTAAGTGACAAGAAAAACTGCATTCAAAGATTTAAAAAAACTGGTACCTACTCAGTTAGCCGGTTCAAAATTTGACAACCAATGTAAGAGCTGATCTGATGATGAAGTCGGAAGGTGGCAACAGGATCTCCGATCTACCTACCTGTATTTAAACAGACATTTTTAAATATCAATATTTTTACTAAACTGGTAACAAAGCACGTGTGTCAAATAATTTTATTACTCATGTAATTAACATTACCTACGTCAAATGACACTTGATTACCACCCAAAAGGAACTAAAAAACGTAGACAAATATGAACCATTTGTAAACGCGTCGGCGGATCAAACAGATTGAGCAAACACTATTATTTTATTGGATCTATAAATGGATCGCCATTAGTTGTTTTGTTAATTGCACCGGAATAATAATATTGGATCATAACAATTAAGAGGCTTTACATCCGGTTACACTTGATGGCCAGGAGATCTTCAATTAATCCAATTGTAAGCCATTTTTACTATTGGTATGCTAAATTATCACGAACCTAAGTACTAAATTTATTCAGATATTAAAAGGATACTACTTTAACACAAGTAATATAATAATCTGTTCAACTCAGTAATGGGTCATACACAGATTTAGGTTACCGTCTTTCCTGTGGACACACCGAAAGTTGACGTTTTAAGGCCTAATTTTCTGGCTAAGCCCATTTCCGCAAAAAACGCCGTCAGGACTGCTTTAGCCCTATCGTATAAAAACATAACTTATATGCACACAAGCTTCAAACTATTGACCACAGGAGAGACTTTTGTTTTTAAGAGTGTGTATGACCCTAATATCATATGGTGTGTTTGTGTAAACTTGAAACAATTGGCGTACTTATGTACCTATTATATTGGTATTATAATAGCCGCAGGTAGGTAAGTAGTTCAAATAGTCCAACATAATGGCACCACTGCGCACACGCTTAATTCAGTTTTAAACGTCTGAACAATCATAACACGTCTAATTTTCACAAAGCATTGCTATTACGCGTGTTCTTGTTTTGAACATGCGTTTTAATGACAGCAATGCGAGAGAAATGTCGAAACGTAGCCTTGACCTTACAAGTTACAAGTGAGATGAGGAGCAAAGCAACAATAACAAATGGGGTTCTAACGATCGGCGTTAAGTCTGCTCTAATGGTGTAATGTGCTTGTATGCTCGTCATTACATCAAGGTGAGACGAAGTATCATCACAATAATACGGCGCAACCCTGACGGAGCATACGGATGTGATATGTGAATAAAACGAAAAAAGTGATTAAATTAATCAAGCAACAAGCGATCTATTTAGCCCATTGTGCGGCCGCAGTAAAATTGTAGCTCGTTTATCACCAACACCAATCTATCAGTAAATTTGTAACTGTCAAAAGGCTTTACCTGAAACGTGACTGGGAACAAACGCTTCTAATTACCGATTCACCCGCCATTTTGAATCATTTAGGATTACTAAATGGTGGTCTCGATCAGGACGGGATCTCCTGCGCCCCGCTAGAAGTACTAGAACGTTTTAATTTTGTCACGAGCTCTTGGATTACTTCAGAAAAGTCACGAAATCTAGTCACGGGATACGTCAAGGACGTTGCTGGCTGTGTGACAACACGTTGATTGTGACTGACGAAATACGTGAGCTTTCCTTGCATTTGTTGAGTGGGCAAATTGATTTGGGCAAACGACTGGTATTAAGCACGCTTGTGCAAGTCATCGTTCATGTTATGTTATTTGCTTTATTAAACCGTTTCATCAATTCGTTTTTTTAGTTTATCATAATATGTTGGTAATATTGTTGAGTTACGCATGGGTCTATAATTGTCTACCATGATAAGTTTTAGTCATAAAGTGTTTTAAGTTTTATGTCATAATTATCGCTAGTTATTAAGTATTTTTTTTAAGAAGAATATGTAACAGACTTATTCAGGATTTTATAAATCAAACCTAACATAACCTTACCTTGTCTACACGTTAAATATTTAAGAAATTCTGAAAAGTAACAAAATAAACGAGATTATAAAATACGACCATCAATAATGATGTCAACAATAGCATTATGACCAAAAAAAAAATGGGAAACAACTGGCTCGCATTACTCATGCACGAGGCATCTCATATGTCATAGTCACTTAGTCACTTTGTTATTGTCACAGTACTCTACTACAGGTGGTATAGAGCAAAGCATCATGTGATTAAACTCGACTACAGTCAGTTTTCAAAGGTCCTTTCTTCCTTGTATGTACTTTGAAACTGTGGAATGAGCTTCCCTCCACGTTGTTCCTCGGCCCTGTGATATGTTCTCCTTTAAACGCGGCTTAAAAAGAGTAGTCACTGTTTTCAGTGACAACTTGACTGTGTTGTGGCCTGGCATTACTTTACCATCAGGTGGTACGAGTATGCCCGTTTGCCTTTTATAGCTATATACAAAAAAAGAGAGTATGAAAATGGCAAAAGCATGACAGAGTAAATTAGGAATCGTGTAACTTCGTATCTAAGTTAAGCAAACTGCGTAACTACAGATAGGTGTTATCTAATTTGAGGTGGGACATTATTCCATTTCATTTTATATAAAATGAGATACTTTTAGTTAACTACTCCATAAAAAATCATTTTAATTTGTCTCGTCGGTTTTTAATGCCATTGAATTCTATGTATTCTATGTATACCGAGTGTGGCCTGTAATAGGAGCAATAAATTGAGGAATCGTTTCCACACCACAAACGTAACAACATTTATTCTACAACTTTTGAAAATAACTTATTGTTAACCAAATATTAATGAATTTAGATTTTCCAAGCAAGCAATGTATTACGAAAACTACGAAGTTTGTGGGCTGACAGTAGATGTCAACTAGACTATTGGATGGAGTACATGAAAATGCTATTAAGTTTGTTTGAAAAAATCCCGAATATTAAATTACATAATTTTTTAAATTTGTAGAACAAATGTTGCTACGTTTATAGAGTAGAAACGATCCCTCAATTTATTGCTCCTATTACAGGCCACACCCGGTATGTTGATTTTCGGGACAATCTCACATAATTACAAGATGAAGTCTCAAATGAAAGCATGCTTTAGTTGCTTGTTTAGTTTTGTTGGCTTCTATTCCTATCAAGTGACCTGGGCCGAGATTCTACACGGTAACAACGATATCGCCTTTGAAGTGTTTCCGTATTGTCAACGTTTTGATAACTCTTACGTCATCGATAATAATGACAGCCGAGTCATAAACGATTCTAAAACACGTCAAACGCGATATCGTTATTATAACGCAGAAGAATAGAGGCCCTGATTTGTTTCTTTGCTTGCCTTCTCCATGAGCTGTACAGAAAATAATACTCTCAGCAAGTACAATCAGCAGCAGAAGTAGCTACGCAACCGAAGTGCTCGAAATGATCTGCACTCGACTCTATTGTCAAGAGAATACGTCGTATCTAGATCATTTTGAGCATGTTATTCTGCTTAGCTACTTTTGATGCTAGCTGTACAATCGAATTCAGAAGTAACTGTACAAATTTACCTTGTCTTTGTAATGTATTAATGTGACTGAGGTTTTTAGTACCTATATCAATAGCGACAATAGCGACAGTACAGGTTCCTCTGAGTTTGGCCGTACCAACGACCACCCGAGCTATCATGTCGATAGGATCATTTTGCTAGCATAGTAATGTTTCGACACTCCAACAATAACTTAACCGTTTCAACGAAGTCACGTTTAAGCTCCAAGTAAATCGAAACATTGTATAGAGAAAGTGAGAATCGTTGGAATTGGAACATGATGCGTTTGAAACTAGTTTACGTAAGGACAGTTGTTCATTGATGGCCAGTGGACTATGGGCCACACAGCCTAATACCGACGGTCGATTATGGCGTCAGTCCATCGGATTAGAATAGAGACGTTTATCCTCGTGAGACCAGTGCCATTGGAACTATATTTTCACAACAGCACTCAGGCCACCTGATGGTAAATGGAATCTGAGACCCATAGACATTTGAATTCTCAAGACTATAATCCTAAGACTTCAAATGCGTTGCCAACCCTGAGGACTAAGGTGGAATGGATGTAACTTTATCATTCAAATAGAGAGCGACGTCCCTCTAGCCCTGTCAGGCCAACTGTAATTCTGGGGCATCCATTTGAGCTCAGAATGATACGGGATGGGACATATTTTTTTAATGGTACGTTAGAAGGCACACAGCACTGCACCCTCCTGGTACGAGGTAATTAGAATCTGAGACCAATAGACATTTGATTTCTCAAGACTATAATCAGAAGACTGAAACGTAATGTACCGAATTCGAGCACCAGCTATCGCCATATACAGTCAGCAGCAGAAGTAACTACGCAACCGAAGAACTCAAAATTATCTGCACTCGACTCTACTGTCAAGAGAATACGTCGTGTCTAGATCATTTTGAGCATGTTATTCTGCTCAACTACTTTTGATCCTGACTGTACCAGTGAGTTTTTCTAACTTAAGTACCTTATTTACCCGATGCTCTTATTCGAATAGCTGAATGTGTGAAAGGGTAATTTACGAGTACATAAAAAATTCTACAGGTATACATACCAAACTATCGATTTGAAATATTGCTTCCGGTAGAAAATGACCAAAATTTATTCCAAATAAAAAACTTTTGTGAAGTGGGACTATTAGTTCAAGTCGAGGTACCGTATTATATTATGTATGAAAGAACTTTATTTGCACCATAAATGCACATTTCAAAACAAGTATTTTTTTATACCGCGTGGGCTGGCTAATGATGATGAAAGTTATAGTAGTACCGTTCGTAGTCCCTCCCCATAAAATAATTTTAATTAATAGACATAATTGCCGGTATTCTATATTTTACAGGAATACTTAAAAACCATGTTAATATCTTCCCATGGATGTCGTAAGAGGCGACAAACGGCCGAACCCTATATTCAAACCGCGGATAGATAAGGCTTACTTCGGGTTGAAAATTGACATTTGCCCATACAAAATGTGTCAAATTTAATCCGAAGTTAGGCTATCTGTCCGCGGTTTGAATATAGGGTTCGGCCGTTAGGGACTAAGGGCTTGTAGTATTGTTAGTCTATGGGCTTGCAACCTGTCAGTAATACACTAGTAAACTTCTTGGCCTGATTGTGCAAAATGTGGTTACAGAATTATCAACAAGTCTTTTTAGAGTTGTTGGTATTTCTGTAGTTCTGCCTACCCCACTCTGGGAATGAAGGCGTGATGTTATGTATGTGTATGTACTTAAAAATGTGGTAAAATTTAATACATTTGAGAAGTTAAGCACATATATGTATTGTTAACCAAGGGATGAAAGTGATCAATTGCATTCCGACATATTTTGTAGGTATAAAAGAAAAAAAAGTTACCTACTGAAGGATGAAACCAGGAAAAATCTTTATATGATCAAAAAGGCCGAACAGTAAAAAAGCGTGCAAAGCACATAACCAAGTCGATCTTCACGGACGTATGTTAGAACATCATTTGATGCTATGATGGCCGATCCATCATTATAAATGAACGAACATAATGCATCGGCCACGGGTCGTTATTCTAAATAATGTGGTATAGTTAGCAAATAAGCAGTAATTATGGTAAGTACACCGTTGTCATTATAATTTTGAAACTCGGCCGATACCATTTTTTTCCGCTGGAACTTTGACAATGCTCAAACAAATGCATATTTTTATACGGAATATGAAGCAGTGGCGCAGGACTTCGGTGTTTACAACACTAACTTCTTTCGCTCCAAAATGACTCATTATAGCTAGGTATAGACGGACTAAAGTGATGCGTTTAATCCCTAGGGAATAAAGTGACACTTTACTCCCCAGGGACTAAAGTTTAAGTTTCTTTTTAATTTCCTTTTTATGAAAAGCCTTGGATAACCATAAACAGTCAGATATATGTTGGCATTTGATGATGTTTGTTGCCCTTGTCGGAGTGCGCGGTAGAGGGCAGGCTGGGCATACAACCTCCACCGCTTCAGTCTTCGTTACAGAAATGTTGTCTATGGACTATTTGTTATGTTCTAACCTCAAAAACAACCTTGTTCTTGTCTCTTTCTGCATTTTAATGACTGGTTATAGTAAAAATGAGAGCGCTATTAAGAGGCCGTATACGAAATTTAGCCGGTTTTGCTTCTTTTAGTGATTTTACAGTTATGATACTGCTTTTCTATAAGTTTTAATGCACAACATAAAATATCATTTCAGTTATGATCGAATAAACGAGTTACGAATGAATGCTAGCTACTTTTTATTTTTGACAAGTATTATAATGCGAGATTTAGGTTGTTTTTAAAAAAAAAAAAAAAAAAAAATTATTTTTTGGAAGTTTTTATGGTAATAGATTCATTGTGAGGTGAAGTTAATTAACGTTGTTTATTTTATGAAAAGAGTTTTAAATAGCCGAAATCAAAAACAATTTTTTGCCCATTTTCTATAAAAAATATCAACTTAATTTTGTTTTTCACAAAAAAAATAAAGGTGGTAAAAAGTTTTTAAACAACTTTTACAGCAGTAAGTTAATAGCATTTTTTTCATATCTTTTAGTCGTCAATATAATTTGTGAATATGCGATATTCTAAACCTCTTACAGCAAAATTCACAGAACAGTCGCCGGTTTCAGGTCTATTAATCAAAATTATTAAAAAGAAGCATATTCATTTGTTGAAAATTAAAACTATCTTTCGTGTTGCGCATTAAAATTTGTAGAAGTAAAGTATTTCAACAGCAACATCACGTCTGTAAAATCACGTAAATCAGCGATATCGGCAAAATTACGTATACGGCCTCTTAAGTTGTATTTTTTTACATGTCTGTATTAAAACTATTATAATTTGAGATTTATTTTTCGCGCAATTGAAGTATAAATGAATTTGAATTTGAATTTGAATTTGAAAAGTAGACTGTTTAACTCGAGACTAAAAAGCCATAATGATACTCTACGTAAATCCACTTCACTGACATAATGGCATAATTTTGTCCCTTGTTGAACAATCTACTATTACCCGACAAAGGATGAGCTTTATGTCATTCAGGTGATTGCAGATCCTGCGGCTCGATGTTGCCAATCAATAACAAGACGGCTAATTAATAACCTTGACCGCATTAAAATGTGCAATGTAAACATTAAAATCATGTTACCACAAAACGCGCGAACAAAGGCAACAATGTGAGTTGCCCACGCGCATCCCACGCCCAGTACATTAAATTTGCATGTAGAAGGGACGATTTACACAGCCTAGTTTCAGTGTAATGACAAATGCGAGGTTCATTAGGTAATGTGCAATTGCACGCCGCTTTATGAGAAATGCAGATTAGTAATGAACAGCAATAGTATACATTTATTTTCCTTCGGGATTGCTGCAATTTTCCGGTTAAAAAGTAGGCAGTGTCCTTCCGTGTAGCGATTTTCTGTCCTGTGCGAAAAAGTAGGTTGTGCTTAGTTCAGTATAAGAGAAATAAACCCAGAAATTGATAAAGAAACACGTTTTAGCATTAAATAATACCCATTAGTAAGAATTTATACCGTGGCAGTTTGTATTCTAAAATTATATTTTTTGACAGGTGTAACAGAATGTTTAAAAAAAAGAACCGCCTCCAAAAACCCAAAAATATTTTAATAGATAGAAGGTCAAACTGAAGTCCTTTTAAAAATATTGTTCGACGAATTTGTATGCTATTATACATACACTCGTAGTCCCACTTTTCAATGAAGAAGAAAATATAGGACATTTCAAGCTGCTAGACTTATTAGCAGTGATCGGAATAGGTAGTGCAATTTCGCGTAAATGACCTTAAATATTATACTTAATATGGATATGACCCCAGATTCCGGGACTCGTATTATTTCACAGAATATTTTCTTGACATGACCTTAATTGAAGTTAAATGGGAACATAAGAAAAATCATAAAAAAAATGTTATTGTAAATACTTTTTTACTTTTTGTCAATGCAAGTGTCTGTATATTTCGTCAATGCGATATTCTATGCTAGCAAAATAATCGTTAAAATCATATTTTAATAACATATCTTAATTAAAAACAAACTTTAACACTTTGCAAATGTATTCCCGGGGTTACAAGCTATATCCATACTAAACTTACGCACCGAAGTCTCGCGAAATTGCACTACCTATTCCGATCACTGCTTATTAGGTACCCACTCATAATACAAAAATAGATATGTGAGAACTTCTCAATTCTCCTCAATTCCTCACGGGGATCCGTGAACATCAAACCCGGTGACAATAGGATCACCTCGGGAGAATACCATATCAAACAAAACAATATGTTTTAAAGTCGGTACAGAAATTACGTGGTAATCGTTAAACATACATACAGCCGAACATAGAACCTGCTTCTTTTTTGAAGTCGTTTAAAACTAAACAACCTTGTTATTTAGTTTCCAAAGTTCTTTTGGAAACTCGCAACTTTGTTAAGTTTTCTATTTGTTTAGTCACGTAAAACCTGGGGGTGACCTGGCTTGGCTAAGCAATTCAGGTTACAGTGAAAGAAAGAGACAGAGCCTTGTAACTGCTCTAGTTGTGTCCCTTACACTCATCCTAAACTAACTAAGCGCTAAACGTTTACTTAAATGTTTGAAGTTTATTTTTATTTTCTAATTTGTTTAAGTTTTTCTTATAGTTAAAAAACAATATGTTATTTAGCGTTTGCTCATTATCACTTGCCTATTGGAGGCTGTGGTTTTTCGTAATTGGAGCCACTGGTTTTCTTATGTTTTTTCAAGAACCATCCAGCATAATAAATAAATAACATGTAATATTATAGTTTAACTGCAATTCATTTAGGTCAATCTTCATACATAGTTGTACAGTTCTAGAAATGCCACGACACGTCAGATCCATATCGTGATGACATGGTTTTATCCTCACAAAATGCATATTTGGTGTGTCATCTGAATTCTTGATGAGATCGCATGGGATCGCGGGCACATTTCGCAACTCGAGCGAGGTAAAGCAACCATAACAAATGTTTAAGTAATGTCCATGTAACGACTGATATAAGTGCAACTATAACACATTCGTGTTACATGTTGCTAATCATTTGGAAGGTAATTAGAAAGGATGATACTTTATACGTCTGTCTCCCTCGCCGTCTTTACCATACATACATACATACATAACATCACGTCTTCATTCCCAGAGTGGGGTAGGCAGAGCTACAGAAATAGATTTTTATAATTCTGTAACCACATTTTGCATAATCTGGCCAAGAAATTTACTAGTGACAGGTTGCAAGCCCATCGCCTAACAGCACTACAAGCCCTTATTTCCTTAGTCGCCTCTTACGACATCCACGGGAAGACATGGAGTGGCACTATTCTAACCCGGCAACCACACGGGCGAAATCGCCGTCTTTACCAGTTGGTCTTAAAATGCCATTCATAATACAATATATGATAACTCGGTAGTGTTCTGCGATCTGGATCTCAATAACCATAGCGCCTCAGTGTACATTATTCATTTTTCCTTGACATTGTCAAACACGATTAGAAATGAAAATCCTCAACAGTTTTATTTTCGAACATGACACCTTTTTAGGGTTCCGTAGTCAAACTAGGAACCCTTATAGTTTCGCCATGTCAGTCCGTCCGTCCGTCTGTCCGTCCGCAGCCTAGTGTAAAGACTATTAGTACTAGAAAGCTGCAATTTGGCATGAATATGCATATTAGTCACGCCAACAAAGTGGTACAATAAATAGTAAAAAAACCTTTTTATTAGCGTATTTCCCCTACACGTAACTTGGGGATGTATTTTTTTTTCTCGTCTACCCTATAGGGTGTCGTTGGATACGTCTTTCAAAAATATTATGGGTTTGTGAAAATAGTTTTTTAATTAAGTAATCTGTTTATGAAATATTAAGCTTTAAAGCGCTTTTTTTTGTTAGACTCAAGTGTCCCCCCCAAACTATCACGACTAAGTAGGCATCATTGGTTCTTGAGGTACAGGCGATTAAAGTGTTTATACCTACTAAAATCATCTACGACGGCTCCAATTGACTTTAAATAGAAAATTAGTGATTTGATGATTTTTATGTTTCTAGTACTTAACGGCTTCGGAACCCTACACTGAGCATGGTCCGACATGCTCTTGCCAAGTTTTTTAATGTTTTTGGTTAAATCTTACGACCTTTAACGATAATTTTGAATTCAATAGTTGAGTATAATTATATAACTTCTCTATCCTGGTAAACCAGTTTTTTAATAAATGTTGTGGTTTAAAAGTAAACAGCAACTATTTGAATTTGACGCCGCTGTCATCAAGGCGCACGCAAGCTATCTCCATCTCACGTTCTTCGCGCCGAAGCACATAAGGCCATCCTTTTTTAGTCTTCTGTGGGCGTGGTATCATATGTGGCCTCTTTAAAAATATTAAATTATAAAGTTAAGTGTATGTATGGATGGACTAATGACAGTAAAGGCGGCCGCATCGTTATAAAGCAACATGGTTTTGACCGCAATATCTGTTATAATAAAGTGGAATTCAGCCTAGAGTACAGTCGAAGTCAGAATGATAAAGAACTGCGGCTCTTTTATTTTTATTTCCTCTAATATTTTAGAAATATATTTTTTTAGTTATGGAGTTGACTTAATGAAAAAGAAAAAAAACTGTCACTTCTATATCTGTCATTGTCAAATCAAATCAAAGTAAACAAACGATTCAATTCAACGGCTCTTTACTGTTTGCTTTCGTTTCATGTGATCAGTGTTTTTAGAAATATTTTTAACGACCTCAGAACTAACCCCGGGTTTTCAATTTTGCCGGATTGCCTGAATTCATTGCGTGGATTGTACCATTCAAACGTGCTCTCGTGGCTATCAAAAAGCAGGGCAAGAGTCGTCGTGAAATTAAGAAATCGGTGTCCAAGAAGCAGTGCCAAAGGGGTCGAAAATAAATCGTAGTCCAAATATCGTGCAAAGGTCGTAGAGAAAAACGGCAAAATTGAAAGTCCGGGGTTAGTTCTGAGCTCGTTAAAAATATTTCTATAGAATCGTCTTCTTCTTCTTTTTTATTAATGGCGGTCCACCGCGATGTACGCAGTGATTTCGCCAATGTCAAGTGAGTAGAGTAAAACAGTAAACAGAATAAATCAAAATCAAAAGCCGGACATCTTTCAATCGGCCATCTTCCCTCCCCGAAGGTTACCGGAAGCGTCGACCTATAGAATCTTCTTCTTTCTTTGCCCCCGCGGCGACTTGAACAGCTACTACCGCGGGGATATGGCGTTTCCACGTGAAGTGATTTCGCCAGTGTCAAGTAAGTATATATAATTATAAATCAATATAGCAATAAAACACAATCCAATCTTCTCTAGGAAGATTGGGGGCAACGTTGTACGGTGAATTGTAGGTCAGAGGTCAAGATAGTTTTAACCTCTGCACCACTGCGAGTCCACTTGAAACGAGAAGAAAGATGCCAGATACACGAAATAAGTCCAAGTCTTCAATCACTGTGCGACACAAAGGCATAAAAAGTACAAATCACTATCAGAAAAGAACTTTGAACACCTAATTACCCAAAAATTAAAGTCTAAAACAAATTACACGTCCGCCATCTTTTAACGTTGCAAATGGCCCCCCCACCTATAGAATCGTTTACTTTGATTTGACTTGACAATGACAGATATAGAAGTGACAGTTTTTTTTTCTTTTTCATTAAGTACGAAGGCTACAAATTTGTCGGCCATTAAAATTAACAAATGTCAACTCCATAACTAAAAAAATATTTCTAAAATATTAGAGGAAATAAAAATAAAAGAACCGCAGTTCCTCGATCTTTAGGATGACGACTATCGAAAAAAATAAAATTTAATATCTCTTCCAAAAACTTTACTTAGCCAATTGACGCTGTGTGATGTCCTTCTCTAGATTTGAATGAATCTGTCAATCAATTGACAAACACGAACAAACACGGGAGTTATAATTGCAAATAAGTTATATTAAAAGTAAAAGGTAAGGTCAGTTTAATTTATGATATTTAAATTATGAAGGATTGTGATTTACAAATTAATAATTGTAACTTTTAAACGAGAAATACAGTGAGGGATTAAGTTTTGTCGAAAAATACATAGTTTTCGCAAAGCCACACAAATACTGGATTCATTAGCGTTTATAAAGATAGCTCTAATCCCTATTGTCTAAGTAGTAAGTAACCACGTGATTGATCTCATTGTGTATGGCCTATAACAATACGAGTTGAAAATGCTTCACTTAATGAGATCTCGTCGGGGCTATGAATGAAACGGTTTTTTTTTAAATATTATTAATACAGTCTTGATTCAAATTGAGACCATCAATATTCCTAAATTGACTCCAGCGTGATTTTGATTTTCATAAAATGTAATCGTATCGTCAACATTACGATTGCTCTTAAATATGTACCTATGTAACTTGAAAGTAACGTCGGCCGAGTTAAAAACAATAACACGTTACGTCACGTCACACGTCGGTTTATGCAGTTGTAGTGGTCTTGAACAAGGTCCGTCCGTATCACTACCACCATCTTATCCTTTAAGCTACCGCCAAGCAGCATGTTCTTATTTTTGTTCCAGTGTGAGGATAAAACAACCGATGAAATTACTAGCATAGAGGCATTCCCTCTTATTCCTTAAGGGTTGGTATTGGTAATGCATAAGATTGTAGTCTTGAAAATGCAAATGTCAATGAGTCACAGTTCCCACTTAGGTATACCATGAGGTGGCCTGTGTGCTCATTCGCTTACTCCAATTCTCCATGCCATAAAAAACACAAAATAGAGGCAGCCGGTGTAAAAAAGGCGTACATATCGCCTTGACAATGTCCGATTCGGATACGTGGAATCGTGTATGGTGACGACACGCGAAATTCCAAATTGGTGGATCATTCATTCATTCATCATGCCTACGGGCGCGCAGGACGACTTAAGTCGCCAAAAAGTTGCCTGCTTGTCGGTTATCTACAGACTGTACTTAGGGGAGTGTCCTCAAGAGCTCCTTTTTACCATCGAATTACCAGGCGCACCGCGGGATACCAGGGACCCTTGCAAACGCTACTAACGTTTTTCTATTCTATCACTCAGAATGTATGGGATGACATTCTCATGCGTTACGATAAAAGCCACGTGGTCAACGATCATCCTATTGAGCGATAGAAAAGAAAAAGATTAGAGCGTTGGCATCTTAGCTAGGTTCCGCCTTTAAGAACAACTCTTGGCAAAATACTTAATAATGCGTACCTACTGCGAAAGAGTGGAACGCGCTTCCGGCGACTGTATTTCCGAGTGCATAAAATTTACATACATACATAAATCACGCCCGTTTCCCAGAGGGGTAGGCAGAGACCACTTCTTTCCACTTGCTACGATCCTGACAATACCCTTTCGCTTCTTCCACATTCATACATCGAGTCATGCATGCACGTCGGTTTCGGGTACTTAAGATTCGGCCCTTTTCCAGTATTTCCCCGATTTGATTCAAAAAAGTACGCCTAGGGCGCCCCCTTACGACCCTTCCACTCACTTTAGCACTGTAAATTTCTTTCGTCAATCTTTTTTCATCCATCCTTTCCAAATGACCGAACCATCGAAGCATGCCCTTTTCAATTTGCATAAAATTTAACTTATTTATATAAAGCTAGGGTGAATCGGCCCTTTCTGGGAGAGCTCGCTTCACCGTCAACTAAATCTTCGTGCAAGAGTTACGCTTCCTTCAAGTGCAAGAGTTACTTAGTTCAATAGCAAACTCATTATCAATATAAAAAGGTTGATAGGACTGTGAAGCAAAATCATACAAAATGCGATAACGTTTTTCTCTCCTTAAACGTTGTCCGAATGTTACGACTTTTTAACATATTATAGATATTATGAAAAAATATGTCTGTACGTTTTTCTTTCCAAGAAAACATTTTTAAACTGAAAATATAATAAAAACCAAAGTGGAAACGTACAGACCTAGGAAAACTCCTTAATATCTACAACATTAAAAAATAATTTAAATCGGATTAGATTTAGGGGGTGAGAAACGTTATCGCCCGGAGCTAAATTTGTATGGATTATTTTTGACAGCTACATGATTTAGGCATTGCTTCACAATCCTCTTAGGAACAAAGCCCGTCTGCGAAATTGAAAAGAGAGTTATTTAAGATGCCTGTTTCATCTATCTACCTAGTGCAATAAGCAGTAGGTATAAGCACTAGGTTCTCGATTTCTTTTAATTACATACGTATTTGTGTAGCGTCCGCAGTCAGAGTAAGTTAATGAAGATTTAGATGGTTCCTTAGTAACGATTTTTCATACATATTTTTATTGGCAAGTAGAAGGCACGCGAGCACTCCACCATGAGTTGCAATTACCGTAGTCACAAGCAGGGACCGGAACCGCTTAGCATTAAAGGGGTTTTCGATAGGGTATTTGATAGACTTGTTTTTACAAACCCCAAGGATTAGCTAAGCCTATCGTTGACTTAGTCCAATGAAAGGACAACCAAGCGATACAATTAATTCGACTAAGCGCTAACCCATTCCCAATACCCTATCATCTATTACCCTTTTTAAACTTAATCGAACGGTTTTAAGCTTTTTTAATCTCTATGCGCAAGTGTTTCGACTTATTATTGCACTACCTAACAATTGAATGGGTAGCGACGGCAGGTGAGTAGCGCATGCGAGACGGCGAGGTGAGCGAGCCGAAATGTGGCGAAGGCGGCCGAGGCTTTGTCATAGAGTCGCACTGTTCGCTACGTCAAACAATAGTAAACCTAATTATCGTTCGCACAAAATGTACATTGTTTTGTTTGGGATTTGCTTTGAACTTGTTTTTTTTAAGGCTGTAGGTTCAACTGACTTTGGTGGATTTTGGCGTAAAGTGTTTGTTTACTTTCAGAAATGAGTGATCAGGGTCGATTAAATAAATTGTATACTACCTACGTAGTTAGCTAAGTTTTAGTTCCATCTGAAATATTTGATATTTTTAAATAAAATCGTCAGTTTCGCTGACGAATTTTCAAAGAAAACAAAATGGAAAGCTTGCTTTGCGCAGGCAAATTACGATGGTATAGGTGGGCGCAATTAATATGGCGCGCGGATTATGCAATAATAGACTCTCTATCAACGGTGTAAGCGCTTTCATGCGCGCATTATTAATTGTGTCGTGCTATAACACGGTTAATATTGATAAATATTAAATATTTGTAAAATGAGAAGTAGCTTTTTAGGGTTCCGTAGTCAAACTAGGAACCCTTATAGTTTCGCCATGTCCGTCCGTCCGTCCGTCCGTCCGCAGCCTAGCTCAGAGACTCTTTATACTAGAAAGCTGTAATTTGGCATGAATATACGAGTACATATTAGTCACGCCAACAAAGTGGTAAAATAAAATCTTGAAAAACATTTTTTTTTAGTGTACCTCTCCTAAACGTCACGTGGGGATGATTTTTTTTTCTCGTCTACCCCATAGTGTGGAGTGTCCTTGGATAGGTCTTTCAAAGGTTTGTAAAAACAATTTTTCGATTAAGGGATCCGTTTATGAAATATTCAGCTTTAAAGCGCTAATTTTTATTAGAGTCAAATGTTAACCATTATTTAGCCATTGTTCTTTTCGAGACTGTTGAGGAAATCAAAATGATTTACATACATTTTGTACGCTGTAAATCACTATTTACTTATTGTTATATTATATTATACGAGTATAGGGTTAATTAAACCATCACTGCGATCTAAATAATTTACTTACATGTTTTTAAAGTGTAAGCAAGCCATTATTTACAAATTGTTCCGTATATAAGGTCGATTATTTAATGAGACTGGTTAGTACATATTTTTAGTGTAATTATGTACTAATTGTTCAATATAAGGTCAATTGTTTAATGAGACTGTTGATGATCAAAATTATTTATTTATTTTTCATATTTTTACAGTTTACCTATTGTTATATATAAGGTTAATTATTAAATCAAACTAGCTGTGATCAAAATTATATTGTAATGTAGAAGGTTAATTATTTAATGAAACTATTGTTGAGATCAAAATTATTTAGGTAGGTACTTATTTACTTATATATTTATACAGTGTAAATCATTATTTACTTAAGTACAATTTTTTAAAGTGCATCCATTCAGCAGTCCATTATTAAACCAATGTTAAAAAAAAACCGGGCAAGAGCATGTCGGACCATGCTCAGGTAGGGTTCCGACGCCGCTTATACTACAAACAGAAAAAACTATCTCTAAAAACAACAAGTATGAACTATTTTAAATTTAAAGTTATTTGGTGCCGTCTTAGCTAATTTTCGTAGGTATAATAAACACTTTAGTCGCCTGTATCTCAAGAACCAATCATGTCTACTTAGTGGTGATAGTTTTCCTTAAAAATTCGTTATATGCGTTTCCATGTTAAAAATACTTTCAAATCAAACAAAATTTATTATTTAAAAGTCAACCAGAACTCGCGTACACTTATAATAATAAAATAGCTTGCACTTTTTGCAGTAGGTACTTGCACAAGCAGCCATCCGTCACGCAGCCAAACGTCTTTATTATTCCGGCGGGAACATGAACTAAGAATTATTATTAAACAACATTTTCATCTCAATCCCGTCCCGACACGAACTTAAATAAAGTAGGCAAGTAACGTCAGGCTAGACAGAAATCGCCCAAATGCGCAAAAAAGAGAGAGGCGATCAATGGGGTAAAACCCAGTTAATGCTAAGCGCTTCAATATTAAACTACCAAAACCCTAATGAAATTGGTAAGCTCTATGGAAGTGGTTAACTAGTTCAAAGGGGTTCCCCTAACGTTAAGGTAACACAATCATAGGGTAACCACATTGATTGGGTAGCCAAATGATAGGCTTACCCTATCGATAGGGTTAATCAAATGAAGGGGTTTTCCGGTCCCTGGTCACAAGTGAGTCGAATGCTCTGTCCCTCACAGTATTGTAGTAGGGTGAGTGGGACAGAGCATTCGACTCACTTGTGACTACGGTAATTAGTATCGTTACTGTAACTCATGGTTCTGAGACCCTTTTAATTCTCAAGACTGCAATCCTAAGATTTCAAATGTGTTGCCAGCCCTGAGAACTACGATGGAATGCCTCTATGCTAGTAATTTCACCGGTTGTCTTATTGCAACACTGAAACACAATGGGAATATGGATAATATATGCTTCGCAGTGGGTTAATGGATAAGATGGTGGTAGCGATCCGGACGGACCGTGCACAAGGTAAATTTAAAAAAGGCACGAGTTAATTGTCTCTAAAATTTCGCTCAGTACGGCGATATATTGTCATTTAAATCTACCGAACGGATTTGAAACGATTTTATATACAATCAAAAATTGTTAAATTTTTAAAACTTATTAAAAGGTTTAGATTGTTTTCTTCGGCATCCTCTTTTTGTTTACGTAATATATAATTTACATGACATTGGCTTAAACATTGCAATTTCTGTAATAAATGCAAATTTCTTTATAGGACCCGTATCTTTTAAACATGGAACAACAGCTGTGACGTCATTCCAGGAGAGGTGTTTTTGCAGGAGATCTGAACTATGACTTTTTAAAGCTTCATATCTTATGAAAAAATAACACAACAATTGTTTCGCGTATACAGTTATCCTTCTCTTTCATAGCACTTTCTAGAGCACGTAAGAAAAAATGAATTTATGCATGTTTCCTATTCTACTGGGTTAAAACGATATCGCCTTTGACGTGTTTCTGTATTGTCAGCGTTTTGATAACTCTTAATTACTTGATTATAATGGTGGCCAAGTTAAAAACAATACCATAACACGTCAACAGCAATATCGTTTTAACCCAGTATATAAAATCACGAGTGAATAGTTGTAGAGATGGATCTTGCCAAGAACTCCCATACGAAGTGTACTTCGTATGGGAATTAGGGAGCCTGGCATTGACTCGTGTTAAGCGAATTTCCTTGACGCTCACAATCACACGCTGCCGTTGCCGTAAGCCTGTTACTACATAAATGGAGCGGAGTCTGCAATTCGATACTAAAACTGATCCACGATACTGCTAAAGCTAGTTTTACACCGACCAAAGCTAACCGAAGAAAAGTAGGAGAAAATACGTTACGTTATAGAGGTACGTTACGTACTAAATATAGAAGGCACCTGTAACAATGTTTACATAATAAATATTATTAAATATATACGAGTACCTATAATTTAAAACTTTACTTTAAATAAACTTGAGCTTCGTGAACGAACACTAAACCGCTCAGCAATCGAATTTATGTATGTTTGTATATACAGTGGTGGACATATAATTAGAAACAGTACATAAAACTTAGGTAAACACAGAATGAACTATCGTTATGAGTAAAAAATATATTGATTAAATCACTATTAACTATGACAGAATATAGCCAATGAGTTAAAAAGCTCATAAAATATTATTAAAAAATAAATCTGTTCTATCTTTAATTAATAAAGAGTTTAAATATCATGATAGTTGAATTTATATTACTGGCCGCTTGGACAACTAATTAGAAACAGGACCCATGGTTCGTTCCATTTCTGAAATTTAAAAAAAAACCTCTTTTTCGCTTTTCCTGTAGTTTCGGCGGCAATTAAACGTCAATTTGGAATTACGTGAATAATAAGTATTGTTAAAAAATGGGTAAAAATAAGAGTTATGACGAGTCAACTCGGCAATTAATCGTTAAATTACATTTAGATCGAAAGTGGACTTATAGAAGAATTGCTAAACATCTAGAATGTTCTGTGAAGTAAGTTTTCAACGCTATTGCTCATTATAAAACAAACGGAACTACTAAAAGTGTTGTTAGAAAATCTCGACCAAGGAAATCGTCTCCCCGGGAAGATTTGCAAATAATACGTGTAGCTAAACAAGACTCGTTTAAAGGCTCCAACGAGATTAGAAATAAAGTTTTTTCACCTGATGACCCAAGGAACATTTCCTCGAAACTGGTACGCCGCAGATTAGTGGAAGCTAAATTGTTCGGGAGGGTTTCTCGAAAGGTACCGCTTCTTACCAAGCAACACCGAGAGAAGCGATTATTATTTGCAAAGAAATATCTTAACTGGACCGTACGAGAATGGAAAAAAGTGTTATTCTCGGATGAAACAAAAATAAATATGGTGAATTCTGACGGCAAACGCTACGTTAGACGCCCAATAAACCATGCTTTTGATTATAAATACACGAGGAGCATAGTCAAACACGGCGGTGGTAATATTAAAGTATGGGGATGTTTTTCTGGTTGCGGAGTTGGACCCGTCCGTAAGATTGAAGGTATAATGGATCAACTTCAATACAAAAACATCTTAGAAGAGACAATGATTCCCTACACCGACGACCATTTGCCTGTGATCTGGATCTTCCAGCACGATAACGACCCAAAACACACGGCCCGCAGTGTTAAATCCTTTCTTAGTGAGCAACGTGTTACCATATTAGACTGGCCTGCAAATAGTCCCGATTTAAATCCTATTGAAAATATGTGGTACGTCGTTAAAAAAAAAGTAAACGTAATTCCAGTCAAAATGAACTTTACGAAGCCTTTGTTGAAGCATGGAACTCGATCCCACTCGATAAATGTATGAAATTACTTGAATCAATGCCACGTCGTTGCAGAGCCGTCATTAATAACAAAGGCTATGCAACTAAATATTAATTTTTAAGAAATTTTGTAAACCAAACGTTATTATACATAAATAATTTGAAATTGTTGACGTTAACACGTTAATAACTTTGATTTTTACCTCATTTCTTTAGTGTTTCTAATTACTTGTCCATGACGGATGGTACTGCGAATGTCGTTTAGTTGTTTGTACGTAACTAAATATCTAAATGGTAGTTGTAAACTCGGATATTTATTGGTTTTTTAATTAATTATAAGTTGTTGAACGTATTCTATGCATTTTGTTGTTTTATTTCCAAAAACAAAAGTTTTACGGCAATGTGCCTTGTATAATGTGAAATACGTCGCAAGTGTTTCTAATTATATGTCCACCACTGTATATATATATATATACTTACCTATGTATGCATACACCTTATTGTTAATCTAAACACAGATAAATACAAATACAATATTCACAGAATAAGAACGTTCAAAGGAACGAACTTATCCCGTTCAGGGATCTCTTATTTAGGCGACAAAACAAAACTGCAAAGCAGTAACCGTATTTGGTAAATTTATACAATATTTGAGAAAAAACTTTTGTAGGGGTAAACCTTGTTGCAAGGTGGCCAACTGTATAGTCCTTTATTTATTGTCTGAAAAGCAGTCCGGTTCACAGACGAATCTTTACATAAAGACATTTTCCTCTAGAACACGGACGCGATGTCAACCATAAATAACACCTTAGTATCTCCTCGGCTAACAAAACAATATTCTTCACTAAATCATAAGTTGGCTCCAGTTCGAAATGTTCGCAGTCACGACTCGATATCCGATACACTTATGTTGAGAAATCCTTATGATGTTTAATTAATTTTGCAATTCGAAGAGCTTCGCAGATTTTATGCCTTCTGTATTACGAGTGTTGTATTTAATTTATTCGACGGAGTATTTACGGTCGCACAAAAGTGGTGATTAAATTCCTTTATGTTAATATATCCTTAAAATAGTTTATTATTCACGTTGTTTATTATTATTTGTTGATTTAAGTGTACCATTATTGCTTTTTTTCATTCAAAGTTTACGTGTCCCTTAACTAGGGACCTGATTCTCTCAACACAGCGCTGCGTCGATCTCAAAGGTGAAGTTTTATCCGGCAACTTTAAGAAGTCCCGTCAGAGCGTACAAACACATTGTAGCGCGTGCCTTCTTAATTAGGCAGCTTTATACGACACTAAACTCGACTCACCTGCCTGCAGCCTAATTGAGAAGGCACGCGCTAAAATGTGTTTTAAACGCACCGACAGGACTTCTTAAACTTGCCGGATAAATTTTCACCTTTGAGATCGACGCCGCGCTGTGTTGAGAGAATCACTCCCCTGCGAAACGGATGAGATTGACGTGACAACACGGAAAGCTTTCTTGGTAGTGACCCTGCCTATAAAAGAAGCTAGCAGTCTCAAGCTCGATTCCTGGTAAGGGCAAATTCGCGCATGATGATTTACGTGGGTAATTTCAGAAACTCCTGGTACAACAAAGCCGTAATTTGGCATAATCGCCGACAAAGTTGTAAAATAAAAACTTGAAAATAAATATTTTCGGGTATCTCCCATACAAGTAAAGCAAAGGTAATTATTTTTTTACGTTATAAAATTGAGTGAGGCATCACTGGATAGCTCTTATATATTAGAAGTTGTTCAACAAGGGACTAAAGTAAACCATTAAGACACGAGACTTTTATCCACCAGAGCAAAGCGAGGGTGGAGGAAGTTCGAGCATCATTATGGCTCTTCAGTCTCGAGACTGAGTTAAACACCCTACTTTTCACTTCGATTGCAAAACTTAATAATAGTTTTAACATAGGTATGTAAAAAATACATATGGCGCCATAATTTTTACTCTCAACCCGTCACTGTAATGAAGAAGAGACAACAACAAGGTTGTTTTAGGGTTAGAACAAAACAAATAGTCCATTGACAACATTTCCTTTATTTAGTCTCTAGGGAGTAAAATGTCACTTTAGACCCTAGGGGTTAAATGCATCACTTTAGTCCGCATGGCTATTATGAGTAATTTTAGAGTATGAGAAGTGAAAAAAACATTATACACATGTAATTGAATTTTTTTTTTATTTGGGTGACGCCCGAAATAACTTTACTTCAACAAAACTATCACGACTTGATGGGTTGGACATCTTTCATACTTAGGAAAAGTACAAGTTAAATAAAGCTTGTAAAGAGTCCATGCTTTGCTGTATTCAGAAGGTCAAAGCATTTCAGCTTCCTAATTATTTAACCAAAACATGTTCCGTGACTAAAACAAATAAATAACTATGTTATTTTTATTTCAAAGGCCATCCCCCTAAAAGGCTCAAGCTCATTACCAATTGACCCACAGCCTCCCACAGATAATCGAACAAAAGGAAATAGAGCATGTGTTCAATTTGTAACGGTAACATTTATGTTTGCTATGAAAGAACAAGGTGAAGGACTTGCCATGTTATCCTAACTATACCTATACTAAAATTTCATTTATATTACAAGTACTTAAGGCTTGATGGGCGGGGCAGACGGGGCAGGCCACGGGACGACTTGGACGCATTTCTCGATAACTGGCCGCAACTAGGGAATGCAAATAACCGGTTAATAACCGAATTTAGTATGTAAAAGGCGGTTAATACCCGGTTTTAACCGGTTATTTGCATTCCCTAGCCGCAACAAGCATCCATAGCTCAGCACCGTTAATCAAATAGTTAACTTCGTTAATCGCTAATCCGTTACTAAAAAAGTTAACTTCGTTAAACGTTAAAACCCTTACATCTCGGAACATTTAACGCGAGTTAATGTTAATCGTTAATCGTTTAACGCGTGATGTCGTTGCGTTAATGATTTTATAAAAACTGTTTGTTTGGGTTCTGGAAGTTAACAGGTTAGGAACAGAAAATGTTATGTAATTTAGTCATCTGGCATAATGTGGATATTCCGCTATGAACTAACATGTTGAAGTTCTCGTCTGAAAGCTAGGGTAAACGTGTATTTCGCGGCGCGGCGCGGTGTGTGCGGTATCTTTTTGTGGTTAATAGTAGTTAATGGATTAACGATTAACAGACTTGGGGAATATTAACGGAAGTTAACATTTTTAAAGTTAACTTAAAAGAGTTAAAAGTTAATCCGTTACTTGAAATCTTAACTTCGTTAATTAACGATTAACGGGTTAACGAGTCCATGTCCAGCTATGCCAGCATAAAATGGGTCTCGTGTTAAGATCTAGAAGAGAGGCTATTTCTCAGCAGTGACTTACATAGGCTAATAAAAAAACCATGTACCGAAGCCGTTAATATGTAGGTACAAATACAAAAAACTATCTCAAGAAGTATGAACTAATTACCCGACTACGGCGAAGCAAAAAGGAAGGTTATGATTTTCTGTTAAAAGTTATTTGTTGCTGTCTTAGATGATTTTTAGTAGGTATTACCACTTTAGTCGCCTGTATCCCAAGAACTAATCAAGTCTACTTAGTCGTGACAGTTTTCCTTTTTTCGTATCTGTAGTGTTGGCTGGTGGAGACACGTAATCTTACAGTTACATACTAAAAGGACCCCCAAATTTAAAAATTGTTAATGTCATTACAGTTAATGTTTTTTTTAATATCTATCTAACGATATCAATATCACAAAATGTGGTAAGTATAGTAACAATAATAATTTTATCCTTTTTCTTATTTCATATGTGTCCAAAATTTCAGTTTTGTAAATATGATACGAGTACCTAGTTTATGAGAAAAAGTGATTGTGACACACAAACGACAGACAGAAGGACGACGTGGCGAAACTATGAGGGTTCCTATTTTGACTTCGAAACCCTAAAATATATCTATTATTTAGTCCGGTTTCTTTTTCAGATTTAAATACCTTAATTTTTTACATGGGTATTATTTTTCCCCGTGTGGATGTTGGGTTATAATAGTGCCCCCCATGTCTTCCCGAGGATGTCGTAAGACGCGACCAAGGTAATAAGGGCTCGTAGTACTGTTAAGCTATGGGCTTGCAACCTGTCACTAATACACTGGTAAAAATCTTACTCTACTTGTGCAAAATGTGATTACAGAGTTATCATATCACCAAGTCTTTTTAGAGTTGTTGGTATTTCTGTAGCTCTGCCTACCCCACTCTGGGAACGAAGGTGTGATGTTATGTAAGTATTAAAAACATTACCTTTTTGAGTGTGTTTAGATGTTATTATGTCAAGTGCAATTAGTGGCGGCGGCGAGAAAACGGCTAGGAAGACACGGATCTGCATTGCTGACAACTATTTGCCCCGCCCTTATCTAAGAGAAAGTATCTACCAGACCAGACCATGCGTAGCCATGTTATTCTCTAAAGACTCACTTTTCAACTCCACCGACGACTTACTCGTGTTAACCGGCGAGTTGAGGTCAAACGAGGTCGCTCGCTTGATCGACCGCTCCACAAGAAGCCGTTTTAAAGAGAAAATACCTCAGTAGATGGACAAAGATGCAATCTGTCCGATGCGATCTGTCATCTCATCAGTAGCACTAGCCAAGGTGTAAGCGCTGCTACCGTTTTTAGGGTTCCGGAGCCGAATGGCAAAAACGGAACCCTTATAATTTCGTCATGTCCGTCTGTCCGTCTGTCCGTCTGTTCGTCTGTCCGTCCGTCCGTCTGTCCGTCTGTATGTCACAGCCATTTTACTCAGAGCCTATTGGCATTATACAAAAGAAATTTGGAGGATAGATGTATTCTATGAACCGCTATACAATCATGTAGTAAAATTAAAAAAATATATATATTTAGGGGTGGCACTCCATACATGTAACTAGGGAAAGAAAAAAAAAATTTTGAGTTACATCAGCGTGTGGGGTATATAGGGCTACCAAAATGATATGAGGTTTTTAAGTGACTTTTTTACGTAAGTGAACAGTTGGCGAGATATACGCTTCTAAAGTCGTAAAAATTCTGTCCGGGTGGGAAGCTTTTGAACTGTTAAATAGAACATTCTAATAAAAATTACAGTAGGAGAACATACGAAATACTTCCAACCAAAATTGTTTTGAACACGATACGCTGTGTAGTTTTTGATATTTTAATAATAAAAAAAAAAAAACCATTAACGTTCATCCCAGCTACGGAACCCTTCACTGTGCGTGGTCCGACATGCACTTGGCCGGTTTTTGTTTTCTACCAACGCAAATCGAAATGTTGAGGGTTGAGCATCCTGGGGCCCTAGCCAAGATGCAAACGCTCCTAACGTTTTTCTTTTCTATCGCTGTATGGGATGACAGTCGACCACGTGGTTTATCGAAACGCACGAGAATGTCATCCCATACATTTTGAGCGATAGAAAAGAAAAACGTTAGGAGCGTTTGCATCTTGGCTAGGGCCCCTGTCATCATCCCACAAATTTTGTCGATTTTCTAAAATCGCTAACTTAGCGTTATGCATCTTATATAGGCCCCCTGTATACGTCAATTAAGCGTCTTGAGTTCTTGACTAGGCCCCCTATTCTACTCGGTAAAACAATATTGCGTTTTAAATGTTGAAGTATTGTTTTTTTTTGTGTTAGTGAGAAAGCTCACGAGCACTCAGGCCACCTGATGGTAAGTGGAATCTGAGACCCATAGACATTTGAATTCTCAAGACTATAATCTTTAAGACCTCAAATGCGTTGCCAACCTAAGGACTACGACGGAATGCCTCTAAACGCAGCCGCCATTGCTGTCAACGGAATTAATTACTCTTATTTGTTTGACAGTAATGGCATCCGCGTTATAACTTATAATATAACATTGACAATACGATAACATGTCATGTCCAAAGCAATATTGTTTTACCGAGAATAATAGAGCCCCAAAACGCTCTCACCCTATGACAGTTGACCGTTTGTGCCTACCAGGAAACTTGAATGATACATTTAATGGGTATCTACGAAGCACTAAATTTGCAATTTCGGATGGCCCGCAAATTTCACATGTGTATCGAGATTAGGAGAAAAAGATGAAGATGACGTAACTTGAAAAGAAAAGAAAGAAAATAGTTTTTTTTTTGACAAAAAAACTGGCCAAGTGCGAGTCGGACTCGCGCACGAAGGGTTCCGTACCATTATCTATACAACCACAGTGTCTGTATTGAGATCGAGCAAAAAACGGCAACAAAATCACGTTTGTTATATGGGAGCCCCCCTTTAATATTTATTTTATTTTATTTTAATTATTTATTCTTAAAGTGTATACAACTAAATATTCTTTGAATATTTCGAGCGTCTACCTGTCGCCGATGCGTGCTTTCATTTTTGTGCGCAGAACAACAACATAAACATAGTAGTATAAAGAAAATTATTAAAAAAAGGGTCCAGCGGTACTTGAGTAGGGAATCGGGGAACATACATTAAAAAAACCGGGCAAGAGAATGTCGGACCATGCTCAGTGTAGGGTTCCGAAGCCGTTAAGTACTACAAACATAAAAATCAACAAGTAAAAACTAATTTTCTATTTTTTTTTCTTTTTTATTTTCTATTTGTAATTGGTGCCGTCTTAGATGATTTTAGTAGGTATAAACACTTTAATTGCCTGTATCTCAAGAACCAATGATGTCTACTTAGTTCTGATAGTTTTCCTTTAAAATTCGTTATATGCTCTTTAATTTAAGTTTTTTTTTCAGATTCTAAGTATTTGTAGTTTGGCTGTAGGGGGGGACACTTAAGTTTAACAAAAATTAGCGCTTTTAAAGCTTAATATTTCATAAATGAATTACTTACTTAATCGAAATACTGTTTTTACAAAATCGTCATATTTTTGAAAGACCTATACAACGACACCCCACACTATAGCATAAACGAGAAAAAAAAACCCCAGAGAAGAGAAGGTGCCCTAAAAAAAATCTTTTTTTGTCATTTTATTGTACCACTTTGTTAGCGTGACTAAATTGCAGCTTTCTAGTACTAAGAGTTTCTGCGCTAGGCTGCGGACGGACGGACGGACATGGCGAAACTATAAGTGTTCCTAGTTTGACTACGGAACTCTAAAAAAACCCGAGGAATTGAAAACCTATTCCTTCTTTTGAAGTCCGTTAAAATACTACCGCTGGTACTTGTACTTGGTTAATACAAGATAATGAAATGAAATCTAACTAAAACTAGGAACTTCGATCATCAAAGTGTCTTGACTAGCTCAATCAATTTCCATGAATCTTAGCTAAGAAATGCTGTGGCGCTTGGCGCTTCATACGTCACATAAAGCCACAGCCACAATAAGCAGCCACAAAGCCGCGGTTTTGTGGCGTGTCCCGCCCACCGGCAATGTCTGTGGTGAGGCCGGTAAGTCTATTCCTTTATAGACTACCAAAAAGTTTGTACAATTTTCATAGATCAGTTTAAAAAAACAGGCTTACACCTAACTAAGCCTTAGTCTTGTAAGTATGTACCGGTTTGAGTAAGTTACTCGTAAGTACTATACAATGAAATAAAAAAAATCACATTTAAATACGATTCAGGAACCTATGCTCGAATTATCCATTTATAAATGGGAAGGTAGCTCTGTCTAGTCTGTTACGCTCTCAAAACTAAACGGCTGAACCGATTTTTTCTAATCATGTTTTCACACTTAACTAACTAACGTGTGCACTGTAGTGCACATACATACCATAAAGTTTACTTTTTGTTTTTTTTTTAATGTTTTTTATCCTGGTTCAAATTAAAACACGGTTCTAAGGAACGAGAACGTGTTGAGAACTTTATTTTAACCTTAATTAACCGGTTTATTCTACGAGCGGCAAGTCGAGAAACCAAAAAACACTAAGCGGAGCTTGTTTATGGTGCGTTACGGGCGTGTCGATTAACCGGTTTTTTAGCTTGAAACCGGTTAATTCGAAAAGAACTTTATATGTAGGTTTCTCTAAAAACCAGTTTATGCGAACGGAACTGAAATTAAAAGGTTTTGCGTCTAGTACATAATAACGGTTTGAAAATTTAACCGGTTCCGAGCCCTGGGACCTATAACCAAAGAACAGACATAGGGTTATTGTTATAGAGATCCATCGCGGAACACTAGAGACTATCATTACGTGGCCTTAACATTATTCGGTTTGGTCGCCGACTGCAGGGCTTCGATCATTCTACTGGGTAAAACAATATTGCTTTTGACGTGTTATGGTATTGTCAACGTTACGATAATTATGGCAGCCGAGGCAAGAACAAGACCAAAACACGACAAAGGCTCAGAAGCCGTATTCGGTCTAGTTTAAATGGTTTCGACTAGTTAAAACGCTTTTTTCATGGTAATAACGAATCCGGTTAAACCTAAAGCGGCGGACACATTCGGTAACCCACCTTATGTAGACGCTGTAAGTGTTAAGTAAGTTACCTGTAATTCTAAGTAGTACAAAACATCCATAAAAAAAAACGGTATTTTTTCAAGGTTATCCCATTTTCTTAATAAAAACATTGGTTGGTAGAGTGCATAAAACTCTCCAACAATTGAGTTGTAAATTACCAGTGTGTTCAAACATAATTAGCACCTACAAAAACTTAATGTTTTAAATACCACCTTTTTATGGTAACGTAAAAAAATATGACTAAGTACAAATATTTTAAGACATATTTGGACATTACACTAAATATGTATAATTTATTGTTACTTTTGAGAGAGGTTGTTATTACGGTATTTGAGATGCGCAGACATGGAATTACCAAATATCGCAATAATCTCGATAGTGCAGTAGCTCCTATCGAGAGCACCACGGAAATACATATAAATCATTATTCATTATCTCGATCAGTAGCAGATGCATGGGGAAAGTTATGATGTATTTTATGTTATCCTTAACAAGACTCTAGATTTCTGTCAGAACATTCATTTGTTATTTTAGGATTATGTTTTAAAGTTTGTCATTATTTGCTTAAATTATCAATAATTGTCCAACGGCCAACCATATAGGATACGGAAATGTAATGAAATGAGTATCTCCTAAACTGAACAAGTTATTTGTAATATCTACGTAATAATTGAACCGCTAAAACGCACAGACAACGGAATTTTTATTACACAGTCACGGGATCTTGCATCATTCGATTTAGATTAGTTTAGACATCTGTCGTGGAAACATTGTGGCTATAAGGAAAACCCGGCTTGAATAAAAACGATTCATTTCATCCCCACTTTTTTGGCTTTAAAATAGGCCCTCAAATTGATTGCCTGTTTAATAGATCGTGATCCACATCAGAGATCTACAAAGAGATCTATTTTGACAGATCGATTCGATCCATTGCGCAATACCGACCTTCGCGCCGCTCTTCGTCCCGGTTTATTTCATTGTGGTTTCTTGCGTACTTATTTCATTTGGAAAAAAAGTGTATTTTGTGTTTGCATTCATATTAGCAATTGAGATAGAAAGGCCTTTAGAGATATAGGTACGAGTATGTATATGTACTAGTGATGTAACGTATGTCATATTTTGGACGTTCGCGGATGAGAATGCGAATGTGGATATCTGCTGCCAACATTCGCGAATGCAAATGCGAATGCCAATATTCAGTTTTTGATAAAATTTGGCGCCATTTAATTTTGTCTATGGTTCGGTGACCTTGGTGGCAGTCCCGTTCGAACGAAGTGCGTTCCGTTTAATTGTTAAGCTTCATTTTCCAAAGTTAAATAAATAAATAATACCAAATGATAAAGATAAGACTGGTAATGTGATTATGAGGTTAAGTTACTTTTCGTTACATAAAAAGAAAAAAATGAATGAATTTTGTTGTCTTAACAAACTACTTATTACCCTAAAAAAAAAATGATATTCGCAAAATATTCGCAGTAGTTTTGCGAATGCGAATATGCAAAAATATGCGAATATTCGTTACATCACTAATATGTACTCGATGGAGCTAGGTTATGTGTAAATATTATTTATCGGCGGGTGATACTTCCTTTGCAAGGGAGCGAGAATAAACAGTAATTTAAAAAGAAAAACTCAAAATGGAAATCAAGATCAAAATATAATTAGATTAATTAGTTACTACAATACGGTTAGTTACAATGTTTCGGGTACCTATTATTATATCGAAACACCTTTCAATTAACTTATTATAACGCAGAGTTTTCATTTCAAGGAAAGGCATTTCTCGCCGCAATAAGTTAATTTTTGGTAATCAATCACAATCACAAGTCTAACCTAACCTAACCTACATAGGTAATTAATGTTTAAAAGTTGCGATCGATGAAATGGTACAATCGACTTTCCCTCCCCCCCTCGCCTCTCTCAGCTGTTCGAGTGTGCAGGTTTCCTCACGATGTTTTTCCTTCACCGTAAGAGCATCGGGTAATGTACTTAAGTTAGCAAAACTCATTGTACCTACAGGGCCTCTATTCAGGTGCGTTAAAACGATATCGTGTTTGACAAGTTTAAGAATCGTTTATGTCACAGTCGCCATTATTGTAAATGACCAGTGATCGTTATCAACGTCCACTTTTGGTAGCAAATGGTATGGTTGGCAGAAAAAACAAACACATTTGGTTGTTTACTTTTGATCTTAACCATAAAATAAATACTTACCTTCTAAAGATTAGATATAAATCCTTACGGTACAAAACCTTTTCCGCCCTAATATATTTTTAAAACAGTGTACGTCAAATGACATAAAATGTCATCAAAATATAACTGTAGTTGAAAATCTAATTACACTACGCGACGTGTTTATCTAAATAAACCAATGCATATCGTATCTAGAGTGGATATTCAAGTATTTTAATGGAGTCCTCATAAAGTGCACGTATGATCACAGTATTTACATTGACAGCATGGATTTGACACAATACCCGTATTTTATTACGACGTATAAAGCCACGCGATGTACTGTTTGTAATATCAATATCAAAAACAGTAAGTTATTTTGTAAATTGTGTGATTCGACATTTCATCCCTCTTTATCTAAATTGGACCGGCATATGAAAACTGATTCTCACCAAAAACACAAAATGAAAGATGGACAAAAACAGTTTAACAATGATTTGACTGAATTTATGATTCATTGTAACATACCGTGGTCAAAACTAAACAACCCGAAATTTCGAAATTTTATGGAAAATATTTTAAACAATAAATATGGAAATAGCGTCAATTTACCCAGTGAATCTAATATAAGGCTGAAATATCTTCCTAAAATTTACGAGCAAAAAAAGGGACCAAATCAGGCAGGAACTACAAAATAAAACGATTTGCCTTAGCGTTGATGAAACAACCGATTCATGTGGGAAAAAAGTGGCAAACGTTTTGATCCAGTCATTGGATGGAACAAGCACAAAAATGTATTTGTTTGCATCAAAGGTTCTGGAAGAAACCAATTATTTAACTACAACCAGGCTAGTAAACGAAACGCCTAAAGATCTTTGGGGCCATCAATATAATGAATGAGAACTTAGACAAATTACTGTTTTTTGTAACTGATGCTGGATCATACATGCTCAAGGTGGGTAAATGTCTTACACAGGAATATCCAAATTTAACACATGTAACATGCTTCGCACACGGACTGAATCGCGTCGCAGAAAAAGTGAGAAGTCTTTACCCTAAAATCAACAAATTAATAAATAGACTGCGTAAAAAAAGTTTTCCGTAAAGCTCCATCTAGAACGAAAAAATTCCGAATGATGTATCCAAACATTCCTCTTCCTCCACGACCACTGATAACCAGATGGGGAACATGGTTAAATGCTGCTACATATTACAAGAAATATTTTAATGAAATCAAGACTGTGATCAATGCGTTAGATTCACGTGAAGCAAGAACAATTGTCGACGCCAAGAAAATTTTCCGTGATCGCAATTTAAAATCAGATTTATTGTTCGTTGACACAAACTTCGATATTATCGCCAAGTCAATTCAATTGCTGGAGGATCCAAATCTAGAACTGAAAAGTTCATTAAAAAATATCTCGGAAATGATAAAACAAATGGCAAAGTTGAGATTAAATCCCAAGGGCAAGGAAGTTTATTTTAAACTAAAATATGTCCTAAAGAAAAACCCGGGTTACAGTGCTGGTAAGCGTTGTGCAGCAGCTGATTGAAGGTAAAGAGGTGGATATGCCGGAAGGTGTGAATAAAAATAGTGTGCAATATTTTAAAGACTTAAATTGCCTTCCTGTGACTTCTGTTAACGTAGAAAGGTCATTTAGCTATTTAAAATGAATTTTTTCCAATCGACGTGAACGACTGACAGCCAAATCTGTTGAACAAATTTTAGTAATTTATTCACTATAATTTGGATTTGTTGTTATAAATATGTATATAAATCTCATAATTTGTAAAATATATAATGTTTAATATACTTCGTTATTTGTTTTTTTTTGTCAACCATACTTTGCTACCATTATAGGACGTTGATAACGATCACTATAAATGACATAAGAGTTATCAAAACGTTGACAATACGGAAACACGTCAGAGACGATATTGTTATTACCGTGTAGAATCCCAGCCCTGGGGCCGAGATTCTACACGGTAAAAACGATATCGCTTTTAAAGTGTTTCTATATTGTTAACGTTTTGATAGCTCTTATGTCATTGACTCAATGGCGGCGGAGTCATAAACGATTCTTAAACACGTCAAACGCGATATCGTAATAACGCAGTGGAATACAGGCCCACCGTCCGGAATTTTCGTAGCAATTTTTATGTGTCATAGGGGCTTCTCGTTTATCGACTTCCGATATACATAATTTTATCGATACATTATAGAACACAACACAACATATCAATGAAGATTATTAAAGTAAAGGCAAACAACAGGCGATCTTATCGCCAAAGAGCGATCTCTTTTATATAACTTTTGAGTGGCTGAAAATGTTAAATAGAGATATGCAATGAAAAGTTAATAGTTAACAATTCTACATTCAGTGTTTTAACATTTATCAATTTCATGTTCAATGTCAGTTTTAGTGCTAACAAGTGTTTCATCATTAGTTTCTCTATAAAAAAAAATGATAGTCATAATTCTATCTTTTCTCGAAGAGATCGCTCATTCGCGATAAGACTGTATGTTGTTTACTTCTACTTGTAATCATTAGACCCCGGATTTGTGTCGCAATGACGTCACAATAGGGTAGTTTGGGGAGTAAATGGAACGGTGTTAATTAATACGGTGACCTAGTCATTGGTGTTCTACAGAATAAAAAATATATATTTATAAATGTATTTGAATTTATCGATATACATATATATATCGGAAGTCGATAGACGAGAAGTCCCTATGACATCCCAAAAGTACTATGAAAATTCCGGGCTCTGAAGTAAGTATTGCCACTTTGTCTATAATTTACCTAACAACCAAAAAAGTTATGGTGATAAATAACCCCACGAATGTAGTTCCGGGTAACTTCGTGATAAAGGTTCAAAGACACCGGGATTAACAAAAAAATCGTTACTTAAGTCATCGCTATTCATCGAATAATGACGGTTTTTAAATAAAACCGGTAGTACCATCCGCGTTATAAATGGCTGCCGATTGATCCGCTGTCAATCAAATAAAGCAATTAAAATGAATACACTCTTTGATTAATTAAAACTATTTGTTATATTTGGAATTCTTATTCATTAATAAAAATATAAAGGTTAACGTAATTGCGAACGAGTGAAGATATTTATTGTTCCAAGGATCATCATCATCACGCTAAGCGTGCTACAGATATTCGGCAGTTGTACTACTAATTACTAGCCGTATGCATCTATCCCATGGTCATGCACGTTTATAGGTTATCAGATATCGTACCACGCATCGATCAGGATGTGGTTCATTCATCTTTGTAATTATTTTTATTACAAATCTGATCGTTTAGATGAGAGTGGAATGTTCATAATCGTCTTAATTATAGGTGCTTCGTATCCGCTTATTTTGAATTGAGAACCTTTTTCGATTTAATAATCGATCCAAGGTTATTGCAATAATTTATTGCTGAAGATATTTGACTGATAAGAAGAATAAAAATCTTGAAATGGGTTTAATTTTTTTAGGGGTTCTGTATCTATTATTTAGTCTGTGTTGGCCGTCCGACTTCATGGCCATATTTTTTCGGGTCCCTAACTCGTAAACGTAAGGGTGAGTTTTGCTTTGTTATCTTATCACTTATTAAGTACATACCTACAGTAGAAATATATTTTTTTACCTCTCATGCTCTAAAATTACCCATAAAAACCCATGTGTAGGCGGACTAATGTGATACATTTGACCTCTAGGGACTAAAGTGTGTCATTAATGTCATTATAATAAAGACTATTTTAGTTCTTTGATCAACAATACACTACACTCATGGAAATTCTGTACTAAGTGACCCATTTCATTGCACTTGACTATATTAAATACACGTACCTAATGAAAAATCTAGGAAAAAGTTAGAGGCCATATTAAAGTTGAAAATTTTCTTCTTCATATTGTAAATTTCTGTATACGAGTATATTACCTACAATTAACGGTATTTAACAACCAGCACTGAAAACTTATTTATAGTATAAATACTTTAATAGTTGTAAAAAATGTTACAAAATATATAACATGTTTCGCGGCAATTTCAGAAATTACTGGATGGATTTTCATTGTTGATGCCGTTTATTTCTACCATAATTAGAAGTTTTCTGCTATTTATTTTCTCGGTTATTACACTTTACTACGTACGACTCAGTCAATTTGTTGGTTGCGTCAACGCAACGCGATACATTTTCAATGGACGTCAACATCGTGAAATAACTACCAAATTACTTAACATAATAATGGCATATCATTGTAATTCAAAATGTCTATTTGTTTTGATACGAGACACCTCTCGTTTGGTTCAATATTTGATTTCAATTAGGTAGATCGTAGAGGGCTATAATGGAAGCGGAGACGTAAGAAGTAATGAATGGAATGTCGGAAGAGCGATATGAAAAACAAGGTAGTGAACACGTGAATACTAAGATGACGGCTGTTAGGATGGGTGTCTATCATTTCATCGACACCTTTCATCAAATGTACCATAATGTTTTCAGGGTATCTTAATCGTCTAACCTAACCTAACCTACGCAATTAATGTTTAAGATACGGCCGATACGGGTGTCTATCATTTCATCGAAACACCTTTCATCGCATGTATCGTTATTTTCTGCTGAAACCATAACGTTTTAACATCTAACCTAACGTAACCTACGAGTAACCTACTAAACGAGTTTCGGATTTTTTACTTTACTTGTGCTGTACGACCTACCTTCATGCAAAATTTCAGGAATCTAGGTCTATTGGAAGTACCCTATAAATTTTGAGTTTTTTGCGGCATAAACGGCCGTATCTTTTTTTACCTTGTATCTTATAAGTTTGTTTAAATCACAGCTTCAAGGGACTATAAAACTGTACGCTTAGCACAAGTTTTAATCTCGCTTGTCGCTCAGTGCATCTCGGCTAGATAGAAAGTGAGATCCGAGCGACAAACAAGCCGCGGACCACTTGTGCTAGCCCTCCTGAGCATATGGGTTTAATTTCAACTCGATACGTCTACGCGGCCCGAGATAAAGGGTCTTGACTGACAGACGGACGGACGGGCAGACGGATAAGGGTTACGTGCTGCGCCGACCACAAATGATCAGGATAAGGGCAAGATGACGATGATAATGATGAGCAATAAATAGTACTTAAATTGGACAACAATTTATGAAAGTTGTCCGTTTCAAAGTTTGCAAGTAGATTTTGGACTAGTTCCTTGAAATGGAATTGGCCCGAAAAATTTGGACTCGATGATAATACAATATGGTATCAGAGAGCTGATCTGATGGTGAAGTCGGACGTTGGCGCTATTTAAAGAAATAATAAATAGTATGCATGCTTTCTGTGAGCCATCCTGGACCCAACCCATAAATGGTATAAATACATGCAATCTTCATTTAAACATACCAAAAGCAAACTGGCACCCACTTTACTTAATGGAAGACGTTAACTTAATGCAGGCTAATAACTTAATACGCTGGAATTATAGGTCTTATTTGCGTAACCTAGGCAAATTTGCTTAGTTATTATAATCAGGTTATAATACAATACAAACTGTTTCTATAAAGCTTTTGCTCTGAGAAATTGTTGCTTATGTCATTAATTTTACATTTATATAATTATCTGTTATTGCAAGTCAGGAGATTCGTTTCCCGTTCTATTTGCACGTTCAACAACAAAACAACAAGTTCGGTGGAGGATTTCTAACTACCACGACGGTTCTGATGAAATGATAGTTTGTTATGAGTTGTACAATGATGGCATCCAACGGCTGGTATATACAGAGCGTCCCACGGCTATGCCACATGGAAGGAAAGTACCTTAAAGATTGTAGATTGGAACATTTTACTGAAAGAAGACATTATTTTATTTTAAAAACAATTTAATTTGCATTCATAGTTATTTAAATAATTACATGGTTAGACCGGGAATCGAACCCGTTACACGATGTAAATAATTACCCTGTAGCTTTATCAACCCAATCGAAAGGCTTCATCATAAGGATTATTTTTTGTTAAATAACATAGTGTCAGAAATAGAAGGAAGACCATGAATTTTAACATTTGATGTGAAATTTTGTTCAGAATGAAAAGCTGATAGATGGAGAGATAGATAGGTTTAGATTTTTTTTATGGGATAATGTCAAAAATTTAGTTTACAAGAACCAGTATGAAAGTGTCCACGAGCTACAAACAGAACGTATTATTCTAAATATCCACCACAACAAGATCAAAAAATCGACAGGGAGCGAAATAATCAAAAGAGTGCGACTTTGTATTCAACAGGAAGGGACTCATTTTGAGTATTTGATAAATTGATTAATTTTGTATTAAAAATGTTAAAATTCATGGTCTTCCTTTTATTTCCGACACTATGTTATTTAGCAAAAAATAATCCTTATGATGAAGCCTTTCGATCGGTATGATAAAGCTACAGGGTAATTTTTTTTTCTCGTGTAACGGGTTCAATTCTCGGTTAAACCATGTAATTATTTAAATATCTATGAATGCAGTATAAATTGTTTTTTTAATTCAAATAATGTCTTCTTTCAGTAAAATGTTCCATCTACAATATTCAAGGTACTTTCCTTCTATGTGGCATAGCCGTGGGACGCCCTGTATACGTTGACGATACGATAACATTTCAAACGCAATAGGGACATGCATATTTTTTTATTACGTTATCCGGAAAGTGCTATGAACGAGAAGCATAACTATATATAGCATATATATGCGAAATATTTGTCGAGTAACTTATTAATAAGATATGAAGCTTTTAGCATAGTTCAGACCCCTGCAAAAACACTAAGTATGCAAAATCGACGACAGGAATGACGTTACAGCTTTTGTTCCATGTTTAAAATATAAGGACCTTATAAAGAAATTAGCATTTATTTAGTAAATTACTATGTTTAAGCCATTATCGTTGGATTAAATTATTACGTCAATAAAATGAGGATGCCTAAAAAACAATGTAAACATTAAAAGAAGTTTTAAAATTTTAACAAGTTTTGATTCTATGTAAAATCTTAACAGAAGGGTGAAAACTTAGTGTATTGCGGTTTATATACTTTTTTTTACATTTTCTCCTAAGTCGTATCAATGAAACTCAATTCTGATTTTCCTGCATGTTCTCTATTGGGTTTTTCCGAGCAGTATAGAGCCGCTGGTAATCCTGGTGGCCTGTGTACTCGTTTCCATGCCATCTATGCCATAAAAAAAACAGACGGATGGACAGCCTAGGCTTTTTATAGTGATTACAATCCACGAAGGCGCGCCCTTCTGCTTAGTTTTGCGAACATACACGTAACCATGCAACATCGATTTAAGATTAAATTGAAGATACTGTATTAGCACTCCTTGAGGAAACATTACTACCAAATACGAAAGAAAGAGTTTAAACTACAATCGTAAATAGAATATCTGATATGCCGTTTTGTTTTAGTTGACAAAGCCTTGTCTTCTATTGTATATTTTGTCCGTAAAAACTTCATGTACCTATAACGGATCAGCGAAGTGATTTTTGAGAAATATAGCGCTTTTTTATGATAAGGAGAAGGCACACGAGCACTCAGGCCACCTGATGGTAAGTAGAATCTGAGACCCATAGACATTTGAATCCTCAAGACTACAATCTTAAGACTGCAATCTAAGACCTCAAATGCGTTGCCAACGCTTGAAAAGAGAAATTTAATCACATGAGAAGGTGCGTCAATAATCCCAAAAATTAAAATTTTACGCTTTTTAATTTCCGAGGATACTTTGATTTCTGAAGTTTTGAGTAGCTACCTATTCGATTCTCAAAAATCAACCCCTTTTCGTCATGCCTATATGGGCTTGAGGACAAGTTATGATTTACAGAAGTAAGCAATTATGTTCCCTGAAACCCCTCCCCAATATAAACCATGCAAAGGTATATTCGGATGCTTCAGGTTAACCTTTGTCAAATAGCTCTATCTGCGGTTTGAATATTGAGAACTATAATAAGAGAATACCTACACAGAACTATAGAATTCCTAGGTTATTCTAAATCTTATCTCGGCTGATTTGTTGCAACACCACAACCGCAAAATAACCTCCAATGTCAGCGGCCATTGGAGCGCCTGCACCAACACACTTGACAATAATATAAATTCCCCAATTGGAATACAACTAAATAAATAACCCTGTAGGTACTCTTAAAACAAAATAAGGAATTTAACCTTTATAGGATAACTTTGTTGACCGTCTGTAAGATCCTATTTCAACAACGAGTATAGGTATGAAGTTAAAAAAAGCGGCCAAGTGCGAGTCGGACTCGCCCATGAAGGGTTCCGTAGCAGCAAGTAACATAATATAAAAGTTCGTTGTAGCTTTGATCAATGTTTTTATGACGTATTAAAAAAAACTACTTACTAGATCTCGTTCAAACCAATTTTCGGTGGAAGTTTGCATGATAATGTACATCATATATTTTTTAAGTTCTATCATTCTCTTATTTTAGAAGTTACAGGGGGGGGACACACATTTCAACACTTTGGAAGTGTCTCTAGCGCAAACTGTTCAGTTTAGAAAAAAATGATGTTAGTAACCTCAATATCATTTTTGAAGACCTATCCATAGATACCCCACACGTATGGGTTTGATGAAAAATTGTTTTTGAGTTTCAGTTCTAAGTATGGGGGACCCCCAAAATTTATGTTTTTTTTTCTATTTTTGTGTGAAAATCTTAATGCGGTTCACAGAATACATCTACTTACCAAGTTTCAACAGTGTAGTTCTTATAGTTTCGGAAAAAAGTGACTGTGACATACGGACGGACAGACAGACAAACATGACGAATCTATATTAAGGGTTCCGTTTTTTGCCATTTGGCTACGGAACCCTAATAAAAAACTTCTAAGTCAACTCAACAAAAAGATACGGCCATTTGGGATTTTCCAAAAAAAGTGTACATCATTAAGGATAAAATTAAGAAAATGTTATTTTTTGCATTTGGTCACGCAAATTAACGTATGTAAATGTATGGCTAATTTTCGTGACGAAACGGAAAAAGTTACATTTTCTTAATTGTGTACTTAACGATGTACACTTTTTTTGGAAAACGCCCATTTATCCGCAACTCAATTAAAAATGAAGAAAAAGATTTCAAAATCATTATTAGCTACATTACATGAAAAAATATTATTTGCTTGAGGAACCCTCGGTGCGCGAGTCAAAGTTCAAGTATTTTCAAGACAGTGCATCCATTGTTTCGACGCGCTAAAGTCAAATGCTAAAAACAATTTTTGAAGGTAAAATGAAATATCATATCATAAGTATCAAAAATCCATTTTTCGGCAAGCATTTGTTGCCGACTGTACTTTTTTTGCAAAGTTTACTGCTTATCAAAACCTACCTATAATGAGTCCAAACTCTGTGGGTTTACGTTAAGTATAGCAGAGGCCTTAGCCAAGTTGATGCGTTAGCTAACTAGCGTTTCTATTCGTTTTGTGTTTAAACCAATCGCGTCACTGGTAGATCACGTGACTTTTCGCATGACTTGATCTACCAGTGACGCGATGGGTTTAAACACAAAACGAATAGAAACGCTAGTTAGCGAACGCAACTTGGCTAGGGCTTCAGAGATCCTGTCGCCACCTTCTGACACCATCGATAGACCGATATGATATTACTGTATTGACATCAAAGTTTCAGTGTTGTTTTGTGAAAAGTAGTTCAATTCTTCCTTGCTAGAATTCACCCGAACATACCTTCCTGCATACATTGTAAGTTATTTTTTTATGCCAAGGAGTTAAGTAGGCACTCATGGTAAGTGGAATCTGAGACCCATACACATTTGAATTGTCAATACTATAATCTCAAGACTGTAATCCAAAAACCTCAAATGTGTTGCCAACCCTGAGGATTCAGATGGAAAGCCTCTATGCTAGTAATTTTACCGGTTGCCTTATCCCCGCACCGGAACACAACAAAACGGACACTGCTGCTTGGTGGTAGTTTAATGCATTAGATAGCGATACGATTTTTGTATAAAAAGCTTGTAAAAATAAAGCGTATTCCAATTGTTTTAATCGTAAGGGATAAGCCGAATAATACGTTTAGTAAAGCTTAAAAATCCCGCTACCCCTAATTCGACTTTAAAACTATCTGTAATGCTTCTATTTAGCTTTGTTTTGGATGAATTTGCTTTTCTCTTGCCTTAGATATATAATTATGTTAAAAATACTGGCCAAGTGCGAGTCGGACTTACGCACAAAGGGGTCAGTGCCATTATCATGAGACACTATAATTATATAACCTTTTTTTTACTTTTACCTGCATCTAAAATATTTATTTTATTTTATTTAAAAGTATATTTTTAAAGTGAATATAGAACTAAATATTCTGTGAATATTTCAAGCGTCTACCTGTTGCCGTTATTAATATCGAGCAAAAATGGCTTAAAATTAAACATGTTTGATGTATGGGAGCCCCCTTTAATATTCATTTTATTCTGTTTATTTGTTGTGATAGCGGCAACAGAAATACATAATATGTAAAAATTTCAACTGTTTAGCTATCACGGTTCATGAGATTTAGCCTGATGACAGACAGACAGACGGACAATGGATTCTTAGTAATAGGGTCCCGATTTTACCCTTTGGGTACGTAACCCTAAAAATGAACGTATGATTGACTTAAAAATGTCTGTGACAACGACAGTCACTTGCGCGTCTGTGATAGTCTAAGTAAAGTTATTAAAGTTTTAGTAACTTTGACAACACGTACTAAAAAAAATATTCTCTAGACCAAGAGTTTCGAAATCTTGCAACAAGAACTACATACTTGAAATGGCCAAACAATAAAGTTAAACTGGATTTCTTCTAAGTTAGCTAATGTCGCAAAAAATTCGCACCCATCCAATAATGCTCAAAAAAATATCAGGGGACAATCTCACACAAATTGACCTAGGCCGAAAATTTGTTTTAGGCTTTTACTGTTGGTACTAGATAACGATATAAATATTTAAATAGAGAAATAAATACTGAAATACATAGAAAACATCCAAGACTCAAAAAATATATACCTTGTGCTCATCACACAAATATTTGCCTATACCGGAAATCGAACCCAAGACCGCTAGCTTCGTAGGCAGGGTCACTGCTAACTAGACTAACGCGTCATCAAGTGATAATAATCAAAAGGAATTATGAAGTAGACTTTCGATGTACCTACATAGACGTCATTATTTGAACCAATTTGACCAATACACGGAAAACGTTGCAATAAACGTTCGAATTATTGATATATTCAAAAACGGTGTCTATCTTTCCTTAGAAACACCTTTCGTCGAATGTATCATTTCTTCGAATTTCATTTCATCGAACGCTATGTACTGCTGAAACCATAATGTTTTCAGGGTATCTTAAATATCTATCTTAACCTAAACTTCGTAAGTAATGTTTAATATACTTACCCTGAAAACATTATGGTTTTAGTAGAACATAGCGTTCGATGAAATGATAAATTCGATGAAGTGATGAGTTAACGTTCAATAAATATTTATTTATGAGAAGAGATTGTCAGTTAAGATTTGCTTGTTACGGAGTTATTGGTATTTAATATTTACACAAAATTGTAAACATAATTTGTCCCGGAGGCAACCTTAGGCATAAGTAGTAACTATACTTATGCTAGCATTTATTATTGTGTATTCATGAATGTTCCTAAATCTATAATTTTCCTTACCATCTTGACAACGCAGCGCAGCAACTTGGCCGGATCTCAAAATTTAATATTTGCATAAGTTTATCAGCTGATTAAAAACAACTTCGATTTTTAAATCACTCCGCACTCATTTGTTTCGCGTAGAACCAATTTGAATTTCGAACGTTTTTTTCCCGCGTAAACACCGCTGTCGCAACTCGAGAGCATGCGCGACGAAGCCGCGCGAACCGTCTTCTGGCGCGATCGCGGTTTGCCGGGCGGGTTGAACCACTCACCGACCATTATTTCGCTCGCGATAGTAAAACGCACGTGATGCGCTTTGAAAGCATTGGCCGTGGGTCGGCAGGGCTCGTGTAGGCTTACTCGTACGATCGCCAGTATAACAAGACCGGCTCGAACCATTAGAAATGCCCATCCTTTCCCTTTTGTTTACGGACGAGGGGAGCACGGCGGGTCAGCCAGCAAGCGAATCTTACTTCAAGTAAAGTTGTTTACTCGTAGTCACGTGACAAAGAGACTGGCGCGGAAATTCCTTCATAACCCTACTTTTCCGTGCTAAGTTTTAATTGTTTTTTGCGCGCAACTCCGTCCTCAAAGAAGCCGTGTACCTATTGATGTTCTTTCGGGAAATTCAAATTAAAGAAGAAATTAGCGCTTGTCCGTCTCCGGATTATTCACAATCTCTGTACTTATTGTTCTCACGTCGATTGGTTGGGGAAATAATAATAATAATAATATCACAGGACAATGTCACACAAATTGACCTAGTCCCAAACTTAGCTCTAGGCTTGTACTACGGGTAGGTACTAGACAACGATAAACATACTTATTTAGAGAAATATATACTTACTTAAATATATAGAAAACATCCAAGACTCAGGAACAAATACTCGTGCTCATCACACAAATATCTGCCCTTACCGGGATTTGAACCCTAGCTTCGAAGGCAGGGTCACTACCAACGAGGCTAGCGTGTCGTCAATGCTAAACGGGAACCTATTACGTACTAAGCCTTCGTTGTCCCGTCTGTTGTTTTTTACCCAATTACGTCAGGAGGGTTATGTTTTTCGAGTGTAGGTATGTAGGTACTTATGTATGTATGTCTATTTCCGGGTGTGCCCTTGTTTCACCGACACTGATTTCATAGAACGTATGACATCGCAGAATTTTCATTTCATACGAGAAGAAAGCTAATTTTAACTGAAATCTTATTGTTTTCAGATTATCTTAAGCATAGGTTGCGTAGGTTAGGTTAGATTAGATCTGTGACCGCCATAAAATAATTTGAAAACGGTAAGATTTCAGCAGAAATTAACTTTCTATGAAATGAAAATTCTGCGAAATGAGTGTCGGGAAAAGAGTGTACAATCCTATTTCTGTGGAACGCACTGCAGCCTAAACAGTTCGATGGATTTAAACATACACTAGGCGCCAAAAAATCGCACCTTAAGAAATTTTCAAAAGATGCCTCACAGTCATACCTTAGATGAAATGGTTTATATCTGCTTCAAGTCAAAATTTCAATAGGTGTGTTTTATTTTTTGACCTGAGTAAGTATTTGCGCTGTGGTTATATTCGTCTTGATTGTGGGAGTGACATACGAGTGAAGGTCCTGTAATACGCGAATGAAATGTTTTTCTATTCAATAAAACAGAATAAATATTTTCCTGTTCAATATATTTATACTCAACTTCGATAATTTTTTTTGGATTTAGAAATTATTTTCTGTAACCCAACAAATAAAATCTTCTTTGCCCTCCAAATGAGTCGAAATTGCCTCCTTCACTTCTTCATCGCCACGAATCTTTTTCCCTCTTTCTATTTTAAATTTGGGAGAAAATAATCGCTGGGTGCCAGAGCGACCAGCCATTCGAAGCCACACCTGTGAAGAGCAGCGATCGCAACATTTCTCTTGTGTACCGGTGCATTGTCATGAAGTGCAAGTGCAACGCACCTTACATTTTCTCACATAATGGCATCTTGCAGTTTTTCCAAGAACATTGCGACTAGTAAGACGTTACATTGTAATCAATCATCAAAAACCCTGGAATCGCAAAAAATCGTAGCCATTAGTTTTTCTGCTGATTCTGACACCTTTCATTTCTTAGAGGTGCACTCTTCTTACGCCATTACATAGAAGACTTAGGTTTATTTATTAAATCTTTGTTGCACAAAAGAATACACTTAATATACAATAGGCGAACTTAATGCCGTAAGGTATTATCTATCAGTTGACCAGATTCAAAGTAATGAACCCAAGTTTCATCTCCAGTAACGAATTGTTCTAATATATGGCTAGACAAGGGTTATCAGCAGCGGTTTAAGCATTCTCGAGATGATCGTGTCGGATCCTCAAAATAGTAGGTACTATCTGATACACTAACTGATGCAGGTAACTGTTCCTTTCTAAGACGAGCATCTTCTTTTATTTATTTTTATTTATTTATTTAATAAGTACAATAATAAAAATAAAATTACATACATTGCCCCACAAAACTGGACTAACAGTTTGACTGTGGGAGCGGCAGTCTCTAGGTAAGGCTTAAATTAATTAAATAGCAGAACTATGCTGTACACAGTGACAGTACGAAACATAAATAATATTATATAAGTAAATCTAGGTAATGCTTTTTCAATAGTCTCTTGAATTTATTCTTATTTTTCTCACGTCTAATGGCTTCAGGCAAACTATTGAGTAGGTAAGGGATACGCTTTTTGAGAGTTCTGTCCCCAAAGTAATTATTTATTCTAGGAACGAATAGTTTACCAGTCGCCATAGCCTTGGTGTTATAGGAATGATCAGAGGGTTTTAATGAAGAATACTCTGGGTTATGTTCCAGACAGCCATGGTTATTAGTGGCAAGTAGATACTTATGTTTCATGCTTACAGGTAATATTCTACAGATTTTAAAAAGTTGTTGATAGTTACCTTTGTATTTGAGTTTAATTTTTTCGTTAACAAGTAATTTTAAAAATCTAATTTGAATAGCTTCTAATTTACCAATATTGGTCTTTGTTGTGAGCCCAAAGCTGTCCAGAGCATAACCCAGTATGGAGTCTACCAATGACATATACAAACATCTTAGTGTGCTAATAGGAACTCTGAATCTTAAATGATAAAACTTACCCAATAAAACTCTTAGTTTTTCATAAATAAAATTGACATGATATGACCAGGAAAAATGTTCATCTACTTTCATTCCGAGATAAGTGATACATTTAACTTTTTCTATAGGTTCACAGGCGCAGCCATACTTATTTAGGTGGAAACAAGGATAGGTATGAGCATATAGGTCTGGATGCGGATGAGTATTCTTGAATGGTAGATAGGGGGAGTGAATAATCAAGTACTTTGTTTTATCAGCGTTAAGGACTATCCCATTGTCATGAGACCACTTAACCACCGCGTCAATGTCTTGCTGTACCAAGTGGAAAGTTTCCTCAAGGTCCGTACCCGCGCGCATAGCACAGAGGTCATCCGCGAACATGTGAGCTGAGCAGTGCCGCAGCACCCCGCACAAGCTGTTGACGTGCATTAGGTAGCAGACAGGACCGCAACCGGAGCCCTGCGGCACCCCGCAGTCCACCGTACACTCACGACTATATGTGCTCCTTACTTTAACTTTGAACGAGCGTGATGTGAGATAATCGCAGAACCATTCGTTCAACGGCTTTCCCACTCCACACTCGCACATAGCTTTCAATAAGGTACTCGACTCTAGAGTATCAAACGCCTTTTTGAAGTCAAAGAATACCGCTAACACAATTTTTTTATCATTGAGGTAGCTATTTATTTCGTCTGTGAACTTTGACAATAAAGTTGTGGTACTTTTCCCCTTTTGAAAACCATGTTGGCGGGGATTTAAGACATCGTGTTTATTAAAATAGGTACCAAGTTGATCAATTATACATTTTTCCATAATTTTGTCAATGCTAGATAATATCGCAATAGGTCTATAGTTTGAAAAAGATTTTCGGTTGCCTTTTTTGTAAATTGGACGAATTATGGCTTCTTTTAGTTTATTAGGAAATATATGGTGTTTAACTGATAGGTTGACCAACTTGGCAAATACAGGACTTATTTTATTTATTACATATTTTATATCAGACATGCGCACAAGATCGCTACCCGGAGATTTTTTTACATTCATGTTGTTGATTATTTTTCTTACTTGTTGACTCTTGACGGGTTGCCATCTCATACACATATCAATTTTTTTGACATAGTTATCCCGATCAAGCCAATTATCATTACATTTATGTTTTATATCCTTGATTTCATCTGAAAAAGTAGTCGCGAATTTATTAGATAAATAATAGTCATCGGCATCACCCACGCATTGCATATTAGAGTGTATTATGTCATCCAAGCTTTTGGTCTCTTTCCCCATTAATATATGTATCCTTTCCCAAATTTTCTTTATATTTTTATTACACTCAATTATACATTTTTTGTCATACATATTCTTACTTTTATTTATGGCTTTGGTACATTTATTCCTATATTTAGTATATCTTAGACGCTTAAGCATATTCCTTGGCTCATTACACCAGATTTCAAAGAGTTTATCCCTCTCTATTATCATTTTCTTTAAGTTATAATTAATCCAAGGTTTATTATTTCTACTAATATTACATTTAACGGTTTTAAACACATAGCACTCATTATATATGTCTGTAAATAATTTTGTTAACGCGTTATACAATTCAACTGGGCAATTTATAGACATTAAGTTTTCAAAATCAGTTTGTAAAAGCAATTCACGGACCTTGCGGTTGTCAAGGACACGTCGCCGCTCAGCGCGCGCCATTTGGTTCCTAACCGGGCCACCTGTGTTGCCGAGGGCGCCACAGCCGCGCGAGCCCGCGGCCGCGCCGGTCCCAAGCCGGCCTGCGCTGCCGCCGGGATCGCGCGCCAGCGCGCAGTTCCATTGCACCACAGCCGACACGAAATAATGGTCCGACATTTTATGATCAATTACAGCTGAGCAGATATGTGCCGTGGGCAGGGATGTTCTTATATAAATGTGATCAATGCAAGATTCAACAACTTTATCCATTACTATTTCTTTACGAGTAACTTGATTAATACATTTAATTAACCCAAATTCAGACATAATAGTTTCGTATTCTAACACATATTTATTCTGTTTATTTAATAAATTTATGTTTATATCACCACAAAGTATCAAATTAGCACTCAAAGGTATAGATTCTAATAAGGGACGAATATCCTCAAGAAATTCAATAATTTTATCCTGTTTACATATTTTAGGTGGCCTGTAGATACAAAACAAATATACTGTAGTATTGATTAAAGCACATCACTACTATGTGGTAAGCACATCCCTAGCGAGTAAGCTGTCAGATGGTCAACGGTCTTAAGGATTTAATAAAAAGCACATGTCTTAAAGTGAATTGTTTTAATTAAATAACATATAATACATGGCGCAGTCGTTTAGAAGTCGATTTGTTATATTAGATTGAATCATAACGAAAATGGCAGCTTCAAATTATAATCTTCCGAATAAATTGTGCTTATCGGGCGACCTACCGAGTAATTGGAAAAGATTCAAACAAGATTTAGAAATATATCTCGTTGCTGCTGGTTTAGACAGTGAAAAAGATTCCAGAAAGGTGGCCATATTACTGAATGTGATCGGAGAAGATGGGTTGCAGATATATAATAATTTTGATTTGAAGAAGGAAGAGGGCAAAGAAATTAGTTTCAAGGAAATAATACAGTTGTTTGAAAACTATTGTGAGCCCAAACAAAATATTCTCTTCTCTAGATTTCTATTTTACTCTCGAAATCAAGAAGAAGGCGAACCGTTTGATGTTTTTTACAAAGATGTAAAAAAACTTTCCCAAAATTGTAATTGTAATTGTAAGTTTGATTGTTGAAAATGTTGATTTTGTATGGAACAATAGTTATACAAAATGTATAGATGACATAAAAAAGATTTTAATAAGTCCACCAGTGCTTGTAAATTTTGACCCTAAAAAACCAATTGTGATTCAAACTGACAGTTCTAAAGATGCTATTGGTTGTGTACTAATGCAGGAAGGTCATCCAATTTCATTTGCATCCAAAAGTCTTTCTAAATGTGAGTCAGAGTATGGTCAAATTGATAAAGAATTTTTGGCTATACTATTTGCATGTAAAAAATTTCATTATTATATATATGGTAGACATGTAATTGTTCAAACAGATCACCAACCACTAGTGGCTATTATGAAAAAAGAGATAAATAACATAAATTCCCAACGATTAAGAAAAATAAAAATTAAATTAAATATTTTTGACATAGATGTTCAGTACATTCCAGGTTCAAAAATGCATGTAGCTGATGCTTTGAGTCGTGCTTCTAGTAAGGCCAATAATGCAGATTTAGACAGCTCTCTAACTAAAACTATACATACTATTAATGTCAGTGATGATGTGCAGAATTTGATGGCATCAGAAACTGAAAAAGATTCTGTCCTTCAGCAGCTGAAGTTATATTGTGAAATAGGTTGGCCTAAGTGCAAAAGCAAAGTAGCTGATATTGTTAAGTTTTATTATAAATATAGAGACGGTATAACTTATGAAAATGGTATAGTTTACTTTAGCTATAGGATCATAGTACCACAAGTATTGAGAGACAGGGTGATAAAAAAAGTTCATTCTAGTCACTTTGGAATCACTAAGACAATTGGTAGGGCAAAATCACTATTTTATTGGCCTAGTCTTGAGACAGATTTTATTAATGATGTAACAAAATGTGCAATATGTGAAAAATATAGTGTAAAAAAGGCGAAGGAACCAATGTTACTAGATGAGGTGTCTACTTTACCATTTCAGAAAATTGCTTGTGATTTCTTTCAATGGTGTGGAAAATCATATTTAATTGTCGCTGATTACTACTCCAAATGGTTTGAATTGTTGCATGTAAATTCATTAACAACTATAACTGTAATTAATATTTTAAAAACATATTTGCCACACATGGTATACCGAAAATATTAAGAGCAGACAATATGCCGTTCAATTCTTACGAATTTAATAATTTTGCTAAACTTTGGAAGTTTCAGATAGTGACTTCAAGTCCAAGATATCCTAGGTCCAATGGTTTTATTGAAAGATATGTTGGAATAGCTAAAAATATACTCAATAAATCCGTTGAAAGTGGTACTGATATAGCAGAAATGTTGTTAGAATATAGAAATACTCCAGTTTTGGGTTCTACTTCTACTCCATCACAATTACTGTTTAGTAGAGTAACTAGAACTAAAATTCCAATTCACGATGTACTTTTAAAGCCAGAAGTAGTTGTAAATTTTAATGAAACCCAAAACAAGAGGAATATTGTTAATAAAAGAAATTTTGACAAAACTGCTAAAGTAAATGATCATAGTTTTTATTCTGGCCAGGACATAGTTTATCTAAAGGATAATTTGTGGACGCCGGGAAAAGTTGTTGAGATCCATCAATCTCCAAGATCTCTAGTTTTAGAAAATAGTAATGGTAATTTATTTAGGAGGAATACATTACATGTGAAGCCTTCATTTCACAAAGATGTTGTTAAAAAGTGTAATTTTGATGTATCAGAGACAGAAAATGTAATTATTGATGAGAGTCTTGATGAAGAAAGTAGTAGAGATCAGGATCAGGGTTCTGACAGAGTGCAGACAAGACCCCTAAGAAATGTACGTCCTCCTGCTTATTTAAGTGATTACGTTTGTGAATGATAATTATTTAAGTGATTGAGGGAAAGATGTAGTATTGATTAAAGCACATCACTACTATGTGGTAAGCACATCCCTAGCGAGTAAGCTGTCAGATGGTCAACGGTCTTAAGGATTTAATAAAAAGCACATGTCTTAAAGTGAATTGTTTTAATTAAATAACATATAATACATATACATTTTCATTATTGCTGACTATGTTAATGGAAACACACTCGGCCGATCGCAAGGTTGGGTCTTGTAGAAGTTGTTCGATATTTTCTACCATATACCTGACATTAAACTTCCCTTGCATCACAAGACGAAGGTCAATGTGTCTTGCCAGTTTTACGTATTGTGCGGAGACAATGTCCCTTACGAATAGTTACGAAGCATTCTGCTGAATACTTCAAAGTTGCGCAGAGAGCTATGGAGAGATCCATTTTCGGAATAACCCTGTGTGACCGGAAACGTAACGAATGGATCAGGGGCAAAACAAAGATGTGCGATGTTGTAACCAGCATTACGACGTAACACTAGGTGGATGACATCAGAGGGCACGCAGGCCGTGACTGGATGCAGAGGGTGCAAAACCGTCAGGAATGAAAGAGAATGGAGGGGCCTATGTCCAGGAATGGAATAATTAAGGGCTGATATGATGATGTTGATGATGATGATATCTGATGTTAGCCTCGCCTTCGCCTCAATCGGCCTTCCTGTGGCGAGCCGCGAGGGTCATCGTTCATTGAATCTCTGCCATTTTTGCCATTTTTAATAGATTATACCACTTATAAATTACCTATGTCACTGATGCCCTAAACAGCTACCATTTCAGAAATAATTTATTGCGGAGGTTAAACTTGCTTAAAAACTGAACTTTGTAACAGCACGACATTCAATTTGTTCCATATAGTCGCAGTTTTGTGACTTGTGACGAATGAATTAGTTTGTTTGAGTTTGCAATATCTCAAATACAAATGACCACTTGGGTTTGAAATTTGATATTAGTAGGTACTATATCTAAAAGGTTCACATTACAACCATGCAAAGATGTTTTACAGAATTCTCTCATCTTCTGCTTCATTCCGCGAATTATTGGACCTCCTCTCGCAGGCTATATATTTTAATAAAAGTAATGCGAGGGAAGGTTCATTTTTTAGAGTTCCGTAGTCAAAATAGGAACCCTTATAGTTTCGCCATGTCCGTCAGTCCGTCTGCGGACGGACAGAGACTCTTAGTACTTGAAAGCTGTAATTTAGCATGAATATACATATAAGTCACGCCAACAAAGTAATAAAATAAAATCTTGAAAAACAGCGTGTGGGGTGTGGTAGGATAGGTCTTTCAAAAATATTACGGGTTCGTTAATCAATTTTTCGATTAAGTGATCCGTTTATGAAATATTAAGCTTTAAAGCGCTTATTTTGTTACAGTCAAATGTACTACCCACTACAGCTAAAACTACAAATACTAAAAACCAGAAAAAAATCTTCAATGAAAGAGCACATAGCGAATTTTAAAGTAAAACTATCACGACAAGATTAAAGTGTTTATACCTACTAAAATCATCTAAGACGACACCAATAGACGACTTTAAATAGATAATAAGTAATTACTTGTTGGTTTTTGTAGTACTTACGGCTTCGGAACCCTACACTGAGCATGGTCCGGTCCGACATCCTCTTGCCCGGTTTTTGTTACATAATGTAGGTATAGTCTGGCAAAAAAGAGTAGAAAATAATAGGGGCGCCACTGTCTATGTCAAATACGATTATAGATGGCAACTCTTAAGTACTATTGTATAGAACAATTAAGTGTTGCCGGTAAAAATATTAGTGGTTCCGTTTCTACACTTTTTTGCCAAGCTGTATATTATATTGAAGATAAATCAAAAAATGCAGTTTGGCTGTAAAGCTTGCTTTTTATTAGACTTGTTCCAGAAAAAGATGTGTCATGACGTTGAAATTTGTAACAAATAATAATATTCATATTAATTAAACATAATAATAATCAAAACGTACCAATTTGTTTCTACATTCTTTTTATTCTATTGTAAAAACGGTATTACATAGAAGCAAGATGCTATAAAAATTAAAAAATGTAGAAAAGCAACAAATAAGCATGAAAAACTGCCAAAACAGGCGGTAAAAAATCTATGTAGGTATCTGTCCATTTTATGTGCATATTTTTCAACATAACTGAAATTAAAAAGCATTATGGCCAAGGGCATTGACCTCAAAAACAGAATTCCCAGTAAGCTGCAATTTCTCAGGTTTATGGTAGGTAGCTAACTGTTTCAGAGTTATGGGCCATGCAGATATCTCTGCCTAGAAATCAGTAGAAATCGCCGTAACGGTCAAACAACGGACCAAAGTACAAACAAGGTAAATCTTGTTTGTTTTTTATTTTACCTACCGACGCGACGATGATCAAAGATAACCAACCGAAGCTCTGTGAACTGCGGACTTAAGAATGGACAGACGGACAGCGGCGTAGGCCTAAGCTGAGCCCTCGTTGATGCTTTATGCCCTGTGGGCTTTGGGCACAGTATATATATAGCTACAAAAGTAAATAAGCTCCAAACAAACGGTAGAAACGGCGCACTCACACAGACGCACGCCTCTACGAGACCGCTAAGTGGACATGGCAGTGCTGTCAGTCTCGTAAATTAAATTAAATCGCTGCATAAATAGATTTTAAAGTTAGTAATTTTTCGTCAGTGACCTTCAAAAATGGCCCACCAGTGTCCACAAACTCGCGCGGGTTAACGGAATATAAAAAATGATTTTTCTGCTCTGTGCACGGGTTGCACGCCTATCGAAAAATAGTGCGCAGCGCTCCTGGCGCGGACGCGTGCGACGGATTTTTCACAGATGTCGACCCGCAGGCGTACCCGCTCCTTGCACCCGCGCAAGTTAGCGGAAGCCCTTGTTACGCTATCTCCATACCAAATTTTATTAAAAGTCGATTCATAAGCGGAATTATTCTACTTTCACATTTATTACATTATTATGAAAATAGTCTATTTTAATTAATAAAATAAGTAAGTGTGATGACTGTCAATCACTTTTTCTGTCTCTTTTGCTCTTTTGTTTATGTTTGTCCAAGTTTTCAATACAGATGTATTGCATAATTGTTTTCCTTCGTATTTTCACGGAAACGTACGAATGTGTCTTGCTATTTCAGTCGGTCACGTTACAAAAAGTACTGTGACCGCCAGAAATTGCAAGACACGTACGTACGTTTCCGTGAAAATGCGAAGGAAAACATATATGCAATACATCTGTACCTACCTACTCTTATTTTAGAGCGAATGAGTGTGAGTGGTTAGAAGTAGTCGCAAATCTTGAGTTTTGAAACCTACCTAAATAAGTAGTTACATTTAGTATCTATGGCTGTTTTTTTAAACAATAAAATGACGTTTACTGACTTACATCAAACCAGTCAAAATACCCGGGTCTCTTCAAAAATCTAAATGTCTGAATTTTATAGTTTTACAGTATATATAAATGGTAAATATACTAAAATGTCAAGTAAGTAATCATTAATTGAAAGTCAGTAATATGTTTGTATTATGTCATACATGTTCTCTGTTTAATCAATGATTGAGGAAGATCCTAGTCCGGTCGGTCCTCGATTTTCTATTGCTGCGGACTCAAACTATACCTACTTGGCAAAATTACCCAAAATTTGATAATGGTACTAAGCTGCTACGGTTACAATTGCACAAACCGAGACACAGTGACCAATTCCGCGTAAAAGTCGCGTCATTCTCGGTGTAAAACTATTTAAAGTGAAACCACCAAGATGGAGGAACAAGCACCAGAGTCTGAAGTGAAGGAAGGCGAGGGTGGAACTAACGAAGCTGGTGAGAAAGAGGAAGGTCAGATAGTCGAAGGTGACCAAGTGGAAGGTGAGGATGTGGTTGGTGAGCATGTCGCCGGAGAAGAGGTCGATGGTGAGCACATGGAAGGAGAATATGCAGAAGGTGAGCATATGGAAGGCGAACATTTAGAAGGCGAACATTTAGAAGGCGAAATTTTAGAAGGCGAACATTTAGAAGGCAAGGAAAAAGTTGTAGGAGAGGGAGAAGAACTAATGGGTGAGGGAATGGAAGGAGAATTTTTGGGTGAAGAAAAAGGCGTTGAGAAGGGAGCGGAAGAAGTTCAAGAAGAAGTAATTGAAGAAGAGGAGTACGTGGAACCTCCGCCAGACCCCACCGCACCGTATAACTTCAGTGACTCCAGCGAATTGTTGAGACCTAAGTTTGAACTACGACCCGATCAACTTGCAGAAGTAGAACAGCTATGGGCATACTTCCAAGATTACACGCCCGCCTACACTGACATTCAAGACTATATAACTGTAAAAGAACTCATCTACATGTTAAAATCACTACTTCTTATGACCCACACTCCTGAACAATTGGACGAATTAATTGAATTCTGCGTCAGACCGCCACATCCCGAAGGTCATATTACTTTTGAACAATTTAAATATATGGTCGTCCTGAGACAGAGAGATTTTCCAGTTGAAGAAGAGCTGCGCATTGCCTTGCAAGTATTTGATCCAGAAAAAAGTGGTATGGTAGTTCGGGATGAACTAAAAGAGGTGCTAGCCAAACAGGGTCATAAGATGCCGCAAAAACAATTGGATAATCTTATTAAGGAAGTGGATATTATGAACGACGGTACACTTGGTGTTGAGGATATCGTAGGCACAATGTGTATCGACTTGAATCCAGAGGACTTGATAATGATGAGGAATGCTGTCTACCGTCCGGGTCAGGTGGTTGAAAAGGAGGATGACGATTTTTAGAACACAATTTTTTTAATAAATGAGACGATCATTAATTCACACATGTTTATCTAAATATTACCTACGTAAATACGTTTTGGCATATTTTGTTTTCCTTTACTAGGTTTTAAACCCAAAGGTTGCTAAACGGAACCCTATTTATAACCATACACTGACCGTTTGACCTATTCTATTTACGCGCGTTAGTACTGACGATTTTATAACAAATAATAGAAAAAACAATAAGTGTAACAAATACTTTTCTGAAAACCGCATCAAAATCGGTTCGGCCAAACGCAAGATAATCGCAGACCAACATACATACATACGGATCAAACTGAGAACCTACTTTTTAAGTCGGTTAAAATACGAAAACCTAAGTGTAACAAATACTTTTCTGAAAACCGCATCAAAATCGTTTCAGCCGAACGCGAGATAATCGCGGTCATATATATACATACAGATCAAACGGAGAAACTCCTTTTTTTTGAAGTCTGTTAAAAATTAGAACAATGAAAGTCCTCTTCAAAAAAAGATTTTTGTAACGTAACTGCGTATTTTAGTTACATTTTGATTTAGAAGCGTAGACGTGTGCAGCACCCCTATCACACCGGGTTACGCGTACGTTTTCGTGCAGGCTGACGCTACTACGGAGCTGCAGCGTGTGCTGCGTGGCGTGTGCAGCTCTCTGCAGCCCCCCTGGCGTCGGCTTGTACGCAAACGTACGCGTAACCCGGTGTGACAGGGGTACTGCACGCGTCTTGCCTCGACACGTAGGTGCTGCACACGCAACCGGTGTGACTAGGCTTTAAATACAAGAGAGCTACGCATAGCAGCACCGACCTGTGCGTGTCCGCACTTGTCCAGTTCGCCGTCTCACAGCGAACGCCTATTAGATACAAGTTGTATCATACAACATCATCACTGCACGCATCGAAGCGACGATGCCGCTCCGCTCTCTGCACACGTGCACGCAGCACGCAGCCGGTTTGTCTTAGGAGAGCTGCAATGCGTGCGACACACACTATACGCACGTGCACGCAGCTACGCGAGGGTTACGCAGCTATCTGTCAGAATGAAATAGTAATATTTATGTCTTCACGTACTTATTACGGGATCGTATTATAATGTATAAAGTTCAAAGTACCATTAGGTACTTTGAACTATATGTGTTATGAACCATTAGGGTCATAACACATAATGTTCATAATGTTTTGAGCGTTATATATAATGAAATTATGACTTATTAATAAATCATATTATTAAATTTGATAAAAGATGACTTATTTATATTTGGCTGTATTAAAGTTTTTAAATAAGATACTCAATGCAGAGTTATATCATTTAAATATATTTAAAACCACCGTATGTTGTTATTCGATTATAACTGGTACACAATCGAGATAACAAAACGCTGCTTTCCACAGAGTATCCTTCAACATTCATATCAAATCGTCTCTATTGGCATCGAGATAACGGTTTTCTGTATCTGTAGACATATTTGTGACATTACTAATAGAGATATTCAATACGAGCTTAGGATTCCGGTAACCTTCGGGGAGGGAAGATGGCCGATTGAAAAATGCCCGGCTTTTACTTTTGATTTATTCTGTTTACTGATTTACTCTATTCACTTGACATTGGCGAAATCACTGTGTGGACCGCCATTTAATAAAAAAGAAGAAGAAGAATACGAGCTTAACTGAAATAGATAAGATATGAGAATTGGTTCACAGGACAATGTCAAGACGTTATCGCGTGCAATTCCTAAATTTAGCCTTATCCAATATCGATTACAGTGGTGGATTTATCCGTCAAAAGTTCATTTTCTTGCTAAGTCTATATTTTCTTGTGTCAAGCCAACTAACTGTCACTGATGACGCTGTCAACTGTCACTTTTCGTTGTCAAACAGAGTTCACGTTCACGTCTGTACTGTACAACGGAAAAAGTTGCCTTAAGCGGTCAAAAAATTAAATATAAATGGAATAACCCTGATAAAACAAAATAAATAATAAAAAATGAAGTATCTTTTGTTACTACTTGTTCTTGTTTCGGTATTGAGCAGAGGTGAGTGGAACTCTCTTTTATACTTTGTTTGGGTGTGGCTTCGCCTGCGAACGGATACCGTTGTTCGGGAATATGATCAATAAATGAGACAGTATTATCAAATTCAGGCGTTTTAAATAATCTTCTAATAATTTTGTACCAAATACGGCCGCTCTACGTAAATTTCGAGTATCCAAAAAAGAGTAGGATTAAACTTCTTAAATAAATTAAACTTTATTTATATCACCGGATCATATCACAATATATAAAATTCAAAATACATAGTGATCATAATATACAATGATTTTATTCCTGAAACCGTAAACTGTTCAGTTTTTTTTAAAAGGCCATTGTTTAGAACCCATTAGGTTAGGTTAGGTTTGTTTCATAACAACCCTGCCCTGAGAAGTTTATGGTTTCAGAAATAAAACCATTATATATTATGACCATTATTTAAAATGACCCATTATGTATATTGAACCTTAAATATTATGATATATGTATACCCATATCATATATTTACAATAAACAGTGTTTTTTTAATTGGGTGGGACCTTATGGGTAAATTGGAAACCATGGGAGATACAGGTAAACTGAAAAGAGTGAAATGTCTGTAAAAATTAATAGCTTTCCACATCCACTCTTTACCAAAAAAATTATTATGCCAAAAAAATTTTAACAAAAAAAGACAAATTTCCTAAGACCTGTATCTCTTATAGTTTCGGACTCTAGTCTAAACTTAACAAAAAAGTCAAATAACTCATGTGCCAAAACTAGGATGTTCCTGTGTTTCAGGTGTAAAACAATTAGAACAAAAATATACTGAGTCAGCATTAAGCAATAAGTGTAAACAATTTTAATAATGTTAATTTTGAGGCAATCAATAATTGGCTACTAGTCTAATTTGATTTAACTATAATTTGAAGTACTTTGAGATACAACGACTCATTGGCCTAGTGGTAGTGACCATATCTTCTCAGCTAGTGGTCCCGGGTTCAAATCCCGGTAAGGGTAGATATTTGTGTAATGAGCGCAAATATTTGTTCCTGAGTCTTGTATGTTTTATATGTATTTAAGTATATATTTCTCAATATAAATATTTTTATCGTTGTCTAGTACCCATAGTACAAGCATAGAGCTTAGTTTGGGCCTTTCAAGAACTTAGCTTCATGTCTTAAATGGAAATGGATGTTAAGGTGTTGAATTACCTGTCCAAAATAAAATAATAATAAACAAATTTAATTTGTGTAAGATTCCCTGGACACAAGGATAAGGTTAAATACTAAATAAAGGTAGTGACTGTATACGAGTAGATAACTAGGTCCATATTAATGACACAGCTGAAGTAAAAATTTATTGGTGCATAATTTTTAACTGACATGGAATATACAATACAATACAAATATCCTTTATTGAATACCACATATAATAACAGCATAGAAAGTAAATACAAAATAAATGTTACAAAGTCAGTTAACAGGGGGTCTTATACATGCTAAATAGCAATCGCTTCCAAACAACCTTACGTAAAAGAGAAGTTAAAAGATAAACAGAAAATCTTGGCATTATTGTGATAGTTGTATAATTTTTGACAAACATTGGATGACCTCTAATTTATGGACAGTTGAATTGAACAGAAACAGTGCATTACATTAACAAAAATCTTCAAATATTGCGTTAAGTCATACTTGGTCCCCCCTTGGTCACTTTGGTTGTTATGCGGTATTGCAGTATTTTTGACGATATGGTATATATTGTAAGGTGATCTAAATAATACAATAACTATTAAATAAGAATAAATGAAACAAATAATACCAAATAAACTGACTGTTATAAACGTGTTGCAGGGTTCGCTATCTGGTGTTACCAGTGCAATGCGGCAACACCTGGCTGCTCGTATCCATTTAACTGGCGTGGTGTGGGATACCTTGGCACCCCTTGCCCCGATAATGATGATATCTGCATCAAACTTATTGAGAGAAAAGGCGGTGAGTTACTTGATTAATATCATAGGGAAATTATATATGTATCTTAGGCACTAAATACAATCCATTTTCTAGGTCAATAGTTCCTAACTTTTTTTTCCAATGTCCATTTTGTTCGTACAAAATTAATAATTAGAGAATTTGAACTTGTAATAAGTTAACTCATTTGTTAAGAGGATTGTGAAGCAATGCTTATCTCGCGTAGCTGTCGAAAATAATCCATACTCATTTAGCTCCCGGTGATAACCTTTCTCACCCCCTAAATCTAATCGGACTTCCACGATTTTTGAATATGTTCTAGATATTATGAAAAACTATGTCTGTATGTTTCAGCTTTTGTTTTTTTTTATTTAGTTCTTCCCTATAAATATTTATTTCAAAAGGAAAATGTACAGACCTAGTTTTTGATAATATCTACAATATATTATAAAATCGGAAAAATCGGAAAACGTGTAAGGTGAGAAAAACGGTATCGCATTTTGTATGGAATTTTTTTGCTTCACTTTCCTCTTAAGGATAGAACAGAGTATTAGAAAAATAATGTCAAAAGAAATAAATTCAATTTTAAAAATTGCTAATTGTAAGAAACAGGTCTGTCTTCAGCAACATAAATTTAGTTCTTGTGAACCCTTGGTTGATGTTGGCTTTTCATCTGTCAAAGTTGAAATCCTAGGTGTAATATTCAACTTTTTTTCTATAACCACCGAAAGCCAGTAACACAGTTCAGTGATGGTGTACCTGTTTGTGGATGTATGCCCACCAGTCAATATGTTCTGGCAGATGAACAGTCTAAAAATGCAATCTGCATTCACACAATTTTAATTGTTTTGTCTAGGGTGTGTACTCATACACAGGTATCATGGTTTATTTAATTCTTATTCTTCTTGTTGTACATACTCTTGTTGTAAATATATTTTTATCATGTATGTATTGACAATTCAATAGTTTTTTCACCTGTCATAATGACAATGTATGGTTTTTTGTAGCTCAAGAAGTGATAACGAGGGATTGCTTGAGTAACTTCAAGGCTTTTAGGACAGACATTCCAGCTGATACATATGAAGGGTGTAGGGCTGCAGCAAAAGACGTCAATCTAGCTAACTACGTGAACAACACCATTAAGGAGCTTGACGTTAAGAGGTTATTTTTATATTTTATTTAACCTTTATTGCATAGTACCTAAGGTACAAATGGCGTTAAGGCATTCTCTACCAGTCAACCACTAGGCCAAACAGAATACTTGAGGTTGGTGCGAACATTTTAGCAAGAGCCATCTATTTTTAATTTGAGAAGCAAATAATACATATTATAATATACCTACACATTTACCCCCTTATTAGTGAACGTTGAATAAGCTTGGAATAGTTATACCATGCTTTGTCCTTATCTGTCGAATTAAAAATTCGCAATGAGATAAGGACAAAGCATGGTATAACTATTCCAAGCTTATTCATATGGCTAATTTCGTCACAAAACGGACAAATGTTAACGTTTCTTATTTTTCTTTAACTAGGGTACACTTTATTTTGAAAATGCCCTGGTAGGCTGCTAGCTTGGCAGTCTTAGTTTCAATTACCGGTCTGCTCAAATTTTTGTGTGTGTTGTGATAAGATTACAAGGAAAGGTACCCAACCATTCAGCTCCGATTTGATTTATTTTTATGTATGTTAGAGAGTGAGTAGTTTAATTAACAGACACGTATTTTATTTAGGTGCCCACTCTCAACCTATTGGGAGAAATTCTTCTCCAAAGTACTGAAAAGTGACTTAATCCTCTAACTTCTGTAGAGACTTTTGTTCAAGCACATTGCTAGTTTATTACTGGTTTGATTATATGTTTGAGAACATGCGATGTGATGAGCGATGTAAATGTCTGATACCTTAAACGCCCAATCGATATTAATAATACATACATAACATCACGCCTTCATTCCCAGAGTGGGGTAGGCAGAGCTACAGAAATACCAGCAACTCTAAAGACATATTTGTAATTCTGTAACCACATTTTGCACAAGTAGGCTGAGATGTTTACTAGTGTATTAGTGACAGGTTGCAAGCCCATCGCCTAATAATAATAGGTTTTATAATAGCTTTTCACTCAAGAATTTTCCCAGATTGAAGCACCATAGTCCGTGTGGTGGTCGGGTTAGAATAGTGCCACTCCATTTCTCCCCGTGATGTGGATGTCGTAAGAGGCGACTAAGGGAATAAAGACTTGTAGTACAGTTAGGCGATGGGCTTGCAACCTGTCACTAATACACTGATAAACATCTTAACCCTTTCGTTCCGGATGACGAGTTAACTTGTCTTGTGCGATGTGCTCTCAGATCCGGTAGACGAGTAAACTCGTCTTGAAAAATTGACATTACATCCTAAATTAGTGCAATCGACAGTCACTTGCACAACCGCACACATAGCTTCCTGTACTCTTAGTCTTGAGCCATATTTATTTGCTGCAGTTATTTTAATGTTGCCAACTAGTGAATAAACTTATTAGTCTACCCCAAGAATATTCGTTACGCATTTGTGTCTAAATAGTTACGTTTTGAACGAACAACATTACCCTCATTTTGACAATATTAGCCAACGAGTTATCTCGTCTACCGGCTCTGAAAAGTGTTTTACGTAGCCGAGTTAAGTCGTCTTTCGAACGTAAGAGCATCATTTCTGTGAACGAGTTAACTCGCCTACAGGACTGAGGAGCAGGTATCAATTCATTGAATATGGAAAACTGGGTAGATTTTGTGTATGGCTTTGCCAGAACGAAAGGGTTAACCTGATTTGTGCAAAATGTGGTTACAGAATTATTTAATACTAGGTTCTGCCCACGTAGATTTTGATTATCGTTATTCCCTTGAGTTTTTCGGAATAACAAGTAGCCTGTGTTAATCCAGAGTGTAAGCTATCTGCATTCTAAATTTCATTCAGACCGTCCAGCCGTTGCAGTGTGAAAAAGATAGTAGGAAGTAGGATTTTAAAGTGTTTTTTTTGAGTTGTTATTTGGGTAACTCTGCCTACCCCACTCTGGGAATGAAGGCGTGATGTTACGTACATAATGTAAGTACCCCTCGTCCGTCTAACTATCTCTATACCAAGTTTCACGATCGGTTGAGACGCCGAGCCGTCAACATACCAACAAAACACTTGCATTTATAATTTTAATATAAGTAATAAATGTATCTATATTTATGTTTCAGGAACTGGTATGATGAAACAATATGGTGTTTTTGCTTCTTGGACCACAGATGTAACGGTGCATCAGTGACGTCAACTTCAATGGCACTGACTCTATTCAGTGCCGCTCTATTGTTAGCCAAAATACAATTATTTTGACGTTCATTCATGTCGCATAGGAATCTCATGGGAACCATTCCAGTCTAGGTTTAGATATTGTACATAGAAATCACAATACTTTGTAAACAGTTTATAGAGAGGAAAATATTGGGTTTGTTTTAAGTCGAAGCACTTTTGTGTAGACAAAATTAATATCTGAATAGTTTTGTATTTTTATCCCAATATTATGGGAGCAAAATAGTATGACTTTTTTAACTTTAATGGAAGTTTTTTCCATCTTGAGACATGTGCCGTCCATTTAGAAGAATTTATATACAACTAAGTAATAAGTAAAATGTTTGTCATTTTTCTCAGTGATATTTTTACAATCTCAATCCGGTTATCGCAGTTATTGTCGCCGAATTTAAGGCGTAATATAATAATATTAATTGTGCGGCGATGCGGAACCTTCGGTGCGCAAGTCAGACTCGGACTTGACCGATTTTTTTGTCATATCAAGTCATTATTTTTTCTAGAAACGTATTAAAATTGGCTAAAATTGTGTTGCCGAGGTTTTTAGTCTATGGCAACGCTTTACGATTTTGTTAATTTTTCTTATGTATTCATCCTTCTCTTAACATTCTCTATGAGAAAAAAACCGTCAACGGGCCATTTTACGGATGTTTTGCACTCTCCCTGAAAAACCGAGCCAAATACCTACTAGGCGGCACTAAAGCAGCATAAAGTTAAAATTATATCGTTATTCTCGCGGTATAACTGTATAAAAGTCGGATCCATAGCGGTATTCATCATAACGATATAAACTTCATATCAATATATAATAACGTTATACGTCGGTGGTTTGGTCATGTACTTATGAGAGAGTGTGTGTTTTTTATTAACTCTGTGGCTTTCTTTGCCACCCATCTCATACGCAAGATAAGAGTCGCCAGCGGTAAGTTTCTTTGATTTAGGGCGTTAAAAGTAAAAATTGGCAATAGCGGTGAATTCATAACGTTATTATAACGTTACTCTGGTTTTGTTACGATGTTTATTTCTTTGTGATAAAACGTAGGTAATGAAATAATATTGATATCTTAAAACGAAATTTTAAACACTAACGAAATATATTATAGCGTTATGATAACGATATTTAACGTTATGGAGGTGTACACAAAGTGCCGCCAGTAGGATTATAAATAAAAAAAAGCGGCCAAGTGCGAGTCGGACTCGCCCATGAAGGGTTCCGTAGCAGCAAGTAACATAATATAAAAGTTCGTTGTAGCTTTGATCAATGTTTTTATGACGTATTAAAAATAAACTACTTACTAGATCTCGTTCAAACCAATTTTCGGTGGAAGTTTGCATGGTAATGTACATCATATATTATTTTTACATTTATCATTCCCTTATTTTAGAAGTTACGGGGGGGGGGACACACATTTTTCCACTTTGGAAGCGTCTCTCGCGCAAACTATTCAGTTTAGAAAAAAATAATAATAGAAACCTCAATATCATTTTTGAATACCTATCCATAGATACCCCACACGTATGAGTTTGATGAAAAAAAAATTTTTGAGTTTCAGTTCTAAGTATGGGGAACCCCAAAAATTTATTGTTTTTTTTCTATTTTTGTATGAAAATCTTAATGCGGTTCACCGAATACATCTACTTACCAAGTTTCCACAGTATAGCTCTTATAGTTACGGAATAAAGTGGCTGTGACATACGGACGGACAGACGGACAGACATGACGAATCTATAAGGGTTCCGTTTTTTGCCATTTGGCTACGGAACCCTAAAAACCGGCCAAGTGCATGTCGGACCACGCCCAGTGAAGGGTTCCGTAGCTGGGATGAACGTTCATGGTTGAAATCCATTTTTTTTTAATTAAAATTACAAAAACTACACAGTGTATCGTGTTCAAAACAATTTTGGTTGGAAGTGTTTCGTATGTTCTACTACTGTAATTTTCATTAGAATGTTCTATTTAACAGTTCAAAAGCTACCCACCCGGACAGATTTTTTACGACTTTAGAAGCGTATATCTCGCCAACTGTTCACTTACGTAAAAAAGTCACTTAAAAAACCTCTGTATCAGTTTGGAACCCTATCTAAAAATACCCCACACGCTGATGTAAGTCAAAAAAATTTTTTTCGTCCCCTAGTTACATGTATGGAGTGCCACCCCTAAATATATATATTTTTTCAATTTTACTACATCATTGTATAGCGGTTCATAGAATACATCTATCCTCCAAATTTCATTTATATAGTGCCAATAGGCTCTGAGTAAAATGGCTGTGACATACAGTCGGACAGGACGAAATTATAATGGTTCCGTTTTTGCCATTCGGCTCCGGAACCCTAAACGTAATAGGGTCCGGTTGGAACCATTTGGGTACGGAACCCTAACAAAGAGGTTATCAATTGCTAGCTTTTGTATAGTTATCAAGTGTTGTCTACATTAATCTCACTGAGTAATTGCTGTAGCCGAGATTCGGATTAGGATGAGGAATTTGTTAGTTTTACTTAACTTGGCAGCTTTGTGTTAACGTCATCGTAATAACATCGTTCAATAACACAATACATAAAATGTTATTACCTACTACTTATCGGGTTTTACCCGGTATCTCAAAGATATGACTGCCTGTTGTTATAATATGGACTCTCTATTACATAACCAAAAGTGATAAGACATATTTATAAGTTGATCTTTGGTCCATTTTATACATTGCTAAAATCACAAAATTGAATTGTTTATAGCGGCCAGTCACTATAAAGTTTAAGACGGTATTAGTACGACCAAGATGCCGACTTTGACAAGACAGGAAAACGCTGTTTTGTCCTCGATGTTAATTTTAAGTTTAATGTTGTTATGTACGTTAGTCAGTAAGGTATTTGTAACTAGGTAGCTGTTGCTCGCGACACCGTCCGCATTGAAGTCATTTACCGCTTTTCCTTTGGGAACTGTTCAATTCTCCGGGGTAAAAAGTACCTTATGTCTAACCTCGGGGTCCAAGCTATCTTCAAAATCAATTTCATTGAAATCGGTTAAGTGGTTTAGCCGCAAAAGTGTAACGAACAGACAGACAGAGTTACTTTCACATTTGTGATATTAGTATAAAAACTTTTTTAATAAGTGATACTTTAATCACAATTGTAACTGGCTCCATATTTAATAAAAATGTTTACCTTAATTTGTCTCTATGCAAATGATACGAAATTTAACTCATTCGAGTTTAGAAGAGCATAATATACAAGACTTAAGTAATAATAATAAACTATGTCAAAAAACGTTTCACTTGACTTCAAAGTCTAACATGTTCCGTCCCATGAATATATATGTAAATAGGTATATAATATACAAAGATTTGTACTGTATACACATCTGCCCTGCTACCACAAAAGGCAGTATCTCAGACAAAACTCCTTTAGAAAATACAAACTTATTACCAACAGTATAGGATTGAATCTGCTTTGGCCATTGAATTTGAGATACTGCCTTTTGTGTTAGCAGGGCAGAATTAAGTCAGTGTTACTTTTGATTACCTACCCTGGTTTGATAAAACATTACATTCCTTTTTTTTGGGCAGTGTAATAAAATAGGTCATTCATTCATGATGCATTTATTTAATATGTAAAGAGATTAGATTACAGTATGTTGGATGCATTAGTTTAATTTTCTAAATAAATATGAAAATTGTGATTGTGGATTTTCTTGAACCCAGTTTTAAATACTTATCTGCTTTAATTTAAATGTTACAGAACGGATACTAACGATTTTCAACAAACTTTACAAACCACTTTTATGCTATGCAGTTTTCGCATTATCTTTGGGTGCTTCTTTTCCTTAAAAGAAGTAAATCTCTCTATGAGGCCCATGACGTTTTGTATCAAATAATAATAATGTCATAATGACAAATAATGTACAGTGGGCCACTTGTGGTCGAGTTTATCGATGTCCATAAAACATCTCTCACCTTCTGACCAGTACGCAAGTGCGAGAGTGACGGGTGCTCTATCTACTGCGTATAATACGGGCCCAGGTCAAAATGGTAGTAATAATATTACTTTCCACAGCAATTATAACGCTTACTTGTGTTTTTACACATAACATTAAGAATAAAGATGTACGGATTGTGACATAACGATATACAAGGATGTAAAAGGAGCTGTCTTTAATGGGCATTTATAAAAACCTAAGATCAACGGCTAAGAGTCAGTTTTGTATTGGTAAGACTTGTTCGCTCACTGCGCTCACTTACTTCACTGGAACTTTAGTCAATGAAAAGGTATGAATAAAATAAATGTCTAGAATATAATAATATTATACTTACCCTTAAGAGGTCTGTAAAACAAAAAAAAAACCATGCAAAATGCGATAACATTTTTCTCCCTTAAACTTTGTCCGATTTTAACGATTTTTTTAAAAATGGAAACGTATATATAGTTTTTCATGAGAACCACTTACAGCATGTTAAAAAATGGTGGATCGGACTTGATTTAGGTAGGGGGTGAAAAACGCTATCGCCCGAAGCTAAATTAGTATGGGAATATTCTGTACCTACAATTTTTCTTAACACTCACTGCGTGCATTATAATATGCAGCATTCCATGGTACATAGAGTACCTTCGTGACATCACATATAAGGCACGATCACTTACAAACTTAGTCTTATTAAAAACTGCACGTATGAGTAAAGTATTCTACTAGGATTGCACGCACGAACTGATTTTTTTACAACAATGCGTTTGCACGCGTGGGGTAATATTTTTTTGGCATCTAGCAACACAGTGAGGGAGGGCATAGCTACGGCTGTGGATACGGGACCCTCGTTGCGCGATAATATATTTTTTTACATGATGGTAATTTGCAGTACTATAACCCACGAGGTGGTAATAATGTGGAACAAGTTAAGCAGGAGACGTCCGTTGATGCACCACATGTTGTACAGGGAGAAACGAGGGGGCGTGTCTTCAATCATTTTCAACATTTTCTTGGCTTGCTGCCTCAGTGGACCTGAAACTTACAATTACGGTCTTTAACTGGGACATTCTCAAAAAACGACTTATTCTAATTATTATTTTTTAGATGATTGAAAGTAGTCTCAAATGAAAGGTCTTCAATCATATCTTACACTAGCGGCCCAGCGGCCCGCCAGCGGCTTCGCCCCGCTACAAATTTCAGACTTTCCCGGTAATTATTCGATTTTTTCTAAACCATCCTTAGACTTCAACGATCATTTAAAAAAAAGAATTGGTAAAATTGGTCCAGGCGTTGTTGAGTTATGCGCTTACCAACACATTTTGCGATTCATTTTTATATTATAGAAGATTATATCGCACTTATTAGCCTAGCTATTTTCACTGTAGTTTTCACAAAAAGAACAAAGTCCACGACTCCATCCCTGTATATGGACGTGGAGATGTAAGTCATGTGTTAAAATTTTAAAACTTCTTTTGACGTTTAAGATTGTTTTTTTCGGCATCCTCATTTTATTTACGTTATATTTTAATTCAACGATATAGTCGGAATTTTACTATAAATTATTGATGATGATATTAATTTGGTAATTTGCGAGATACCAACAATTAACAAAATAATCATATAATGGGTTCGTTTATTACCTTCCATGTGACGCGAAAGAATGGAGATTGTTAGCTTTTTTGTTTCCTTCACTTCTTGTGAAAATGATTCGCTTCTGATGCATAACCACACCAGCATCCCGATGTAGATGTAAGGCACGAAACAAAGCAACGCAAGATCCAGTATCAAGATATTCTGAAATTTAAAATAAACTTTAATTTCCAGGATATCTTAGTTTTAAACGCAGCTAAGAGTTTAAAGAGTTGAGGATAGGGTTGGTTGGGTTGAGATTACATTCCATTTCTTTATCTATCATTGTTCAACAAAACACGACTTTGACCGTTTTTATAGTATTTTAAAACATAAGATCTGAGGGGCTATTGTCTAACGCACTCGCAATCGCAACCGGCTTCAAAATGGAGCAATTGTTTTCATATTGTATGCAGACGAGCGTTCGATTTTCAAAATGAAAACGATCGTGATTGCAAGTGCGTTAGACAATAAGCCCTCCGGTTTTTGTGGCACATGATCAAATTTTTCAAGCTTTTTATTAACTTGCAATCTTTTTATGTACGTGTGTCCTGGGGACCAATTGAGCAGAAATTTGGTATAGATTCTTCGATAACAATACAATAATATGGCATCATCGAGCTGATCTGATGATGGAGTTGGAAGGTGGTAACAGGATCTCTGCTATTCTTAAAGTAGAGGTTGGTCTTGATAAGCAGTTATAACAAAAACATATGTTCAATGCGGTGGTTAACACCTGAGAATCTCGTTATTACATCTGTCACCACGTGTTTTGCCGAGATATAAGTAGTACATACCATAGGAACAGTGCTCTGAAGTGCAAGTATTGCGTACAGAAATGAACCCGTCATCCATAAAGAACAACCTATGCAGAAGAAATAAACCTGAAAGAAAGGAAAGTGTAAGATATTGGGGGTTATTATGACATAACCTTGCAGTTCTGTTTACGCTCAGAGAAAAGAACAGCTATACCTATTATATAACTGCATAGCTCTGTCCTTTATGCTCACCGTAAAATGATCTGGTCATAATAACCCCCTAGATCTGTGATCTGCCCACCATTCAGTAACCAACTCTTTTACTTAACGTTCGCTATTCGTTTCCCGACGTCAACCACCTCCATTTAACGTCGAATCTCGATATTTTGGACACGATCGCGACCAAGGGAGATGCTGAGCACAGCCCCCTTTATGGCTCTCGGGCCACTCGTACGTTGTAAAAAAATCCTTTAGAAGGGCCGACGCCTCCGAATCATTACTTACTACAAAACGTTAAAATATTTTGTTTTGTCTTAATTGGCAAGAAACCTACCAGGAAGCATGAAATTCGGTGACGGCTTCCATTTAAGCTCCACACGCAGAGGGCGAAGACTGCGCGGAGGCGGGCATATTGCCGTAGGTATACATTTGTGCTCTATAAGAAGGACTTTCAGAGAATGCGTTACGTTACGAACATTGTAACGACAATACGCCCGCGCCTCCGCCCTCTGTGTGTGGAGAGCATCAGATAGCTAGGTGGCGCTAGTTGTCACAGCAAGTTTGCGCTCCGTATTTAAAATAACATTAAAATATAAAAGTTGTGTTTTTGAACTTAAAAACAGTATGAGTATTAACCTAAGTACCTAAAGTAACAGTGAAAGTGTTTTCTCGATTGAACAATTCTTAGTTTCAGTGTATTAAGTGATTATAACTTCTGAATATTCTCAAGTGATTTTATCGGATTACACCACCATAAAATAGTAAAATAAACAAAAAGAACTCAAACTACACATTAAAACAAACTGATTTACGAAAAAACTGATCTTATTCGTTGTAAATAACTTCATTTTTTGTTTCGGTGAAAATAAGTTCGTTAAATCTTTCAAACCCGAAAAGTGTAAACAAACATTTCAAAAAAGTCGTTGATTACCGCTCCTATCTCCGCCACCTAGTGAACAAAACTGTACAACATATACTTCAGATACCATTGCAAACATTCGCCACAACTGGTAGAGCTATCGTAGTGCTAATGGAAGACGCGCACACGAATTGATAAGAAGCGCTCCTGCCGTTGCGGGTTCAAATCCGTCCAGAATCTTTTAGTGTTTTTTTTATTCTATTTTTTATTTTTATTATTATTGTTATTATTTGGAAACCAATTAGTTATAACTTTGCCGTAAATATGGTACCAAATATTTGCACCAAGTGTAAAAACGAAATTCACAGAAGAGAATTTCTGAAATGTTCAAATTGCGAAAACAATTACGATATTCAGTGTGCCAGAAGATCGTTAAAACAATTTATGATAATGACCAAAGAAACTAAATGTGCTTGGAAATGCTTTTCATGCCGTGTCATTATAAATAAAGTTGAAGGATTGAATAAGAAAATAAACACTAAAGCATTATCGTCTTCAAAAATTCCGCTCGTTTCAAAAATGTCCACAAAGAAAAGTAAAATGACACCAAATGAAACTAAGGCTCAATCCGTAACATCTGCCACTACTGATAGGACAAATTTTATTAAATGGGATGACAAAACATCTACACCCAATACGAATAGTAATGAGAACATGTCACGATCGCTAGAAGTCAATGGCAACAACGACAACTACGCAAATTTTAATGATACTCTTTCTATAAAGAGAAGTGATATTCTCCGGTCTTTATCATTGGAAGTACTAGATGCTGAGGACTCTTCAAATATGTCCTATAAAACAACACATAATATATCTAGGAGCCTGGAAGTAATAAATAAGTCCATATTACTGCGAAAATTAAGTCAAGATATAAAAAAAATAACAAATTCATTAGAAATTGCCCAGTATGAACTAAACAAAAGTTTGCAAGAAAACGATAAACTACATAAAAAAATAGATGATCTGACCAAGAAAATTAATATCCTGAAAGATGTTTGTAAAAAACCAATGTTACTAAGCACCAGCTTGCGACGGTCCTCAAATTGCAATATAAGCTACGTTACACCATCTTCAAGCTTCAACGACAATAATGAAGAGAGTTTGGGTTTGTCGGACCGAACTTCCATATTAACAACAGAAGTTTTACAAATTAAAGAGTTAGAAATCGGTATAACAGGTTTAAGAGTGGAGCTTGCAAATGCTAAAACGGAAATTAAAATACTGAATAAAAAAATAGAACGACTTTCGGCGGTGCCAACTAATATCAAAGAAAAAAACGTAATTACTAGCAGCCCGAACGATTTAAAACATGTTGAAAGTTCACATGACAACAGCAAAAAAAGAAAACTATTTATTTTAGGAGACCAGCAAGCATCAGGACTCGCACAGAGACTTATAAAAGCAAGACGTCGTCCCGGAAACGTGACTCATTATGATATATCAGGCTTATGCAAGCCAAATGCTTCGACTGATGCCGTACTCGAACACTGTGAAAACTTAGTTGACGAAATGTGCGAAAAGGACAAACTAATACTATGTATAGGGGCTAATGACTGTAATCCAACAAGAGTTTTGGGTAAGTTATCATTAGTTTTAAATAAATTAAGTGCTAAATGTATAGATGTCATCGTAATGAGTGTTAATAGAAACTCATACTTCGATATTAACAAATTAAATAACCACATGAAAAAAATAGTAGAACGATACCCGAATAGTGTATTTGTGGACAAAAGCCAACAGATTTTCTACACACGAAGTGATAAGATTAATTTAGTTTTAACGCTAACAAATGAAATTAATCATATGGACCGTATGAGCAGTTCAAATTACGAAGGTGCACCTGGTAATAAAGCAATACCACATAGTAATAACTTTAAAGAAACCAATGCTCCCGAAAATTACGTTGACATTGATAGAAGCACCGACCACCCAATACCGAACTCATACACATATAGCGATAAATGTAGGTTTTTTTGCTAATGACGTACTTTGTATTTTCCATCAAAATATAAGGGGGGTAAAAGGAAAATTAGACAGATTAAATTTGGCAATCAACGAACTTGAAAAAGATAAAAACGTACATCCGGATGCGATTTGCTTAACAGAACATTTTGTTGAGGAAGGAGATGAAAGTAATATCATAGTAGATGGTTACAAGTTAGTTAATTCATTTCTTCGAAACAATATTAACTTTAAGAAAAATAGTCAAAAGGGTGGCAGTTGCATATTACTAAAGAATAATAATAATATGGAATATATTCAGCTTCCCAATCTCAAGCAGTATAATATAGAAAAAATATTCGAGTGCTGTGGTGTTCAATTACAAAACGAAAACATTATTATCATTTGCATCTATAGTGTACCTAACAAGACTAGAGAACAAATGGACCTATTTTTTAATAAATTTGATGATCTTTTGATCCATTTAACGAAAAGTTGCAAAAAAAAGATAATAATTTGTGGAGATTTTAATATTAACCTCATTACATCGAACAAGTCTGAATTACCGATTGCAAATAGTTTCAAATCATTACTGGCATCTCACAATATGCATCCCAAATTTCTACAGCCAACTAGAATAACAAACAAGTCTCAAACGTGTATTGACAATATTTTATGCAATTTTAAAGATGGGTTGGCTGAGATTCATGAACTAAATCTTTCAGACCACACAGCTCAAACACTGACTATTAAAGTTAAAAACAAACACACTGCAAACTACTGGTATACATATAAAAGAGACTTTTCTAAAGATAATATTATAAAGTTTAAAGATTGTATTCAAAATATATCATTTCACGATGTTTTAATACAAACTGATACTAATAAAGCATATAGTGAATTCATGGACATATATAAACTGTTTTATGATCTTTGCTTTCCAAACGAACGAATTAAAATAAAAAAAAATAACAAAAACAATTGGATTACAAAAGGTATAAAAACAGCGAGTAAAGTTAAAAGGAAACTGTACATTTCGTTTAGGTATAAAGGAGATGAATCGAAACGAAGAATGTATGAAAATTATTCCCATCTACTAAAGAAATGCATACACACGTCGTTAAAGAACACAAACCACAATATTATACAAAGTTCTAATAATAAATGTAAATCAGTTTGGAAAATTATAAACAAAAACACGGGAACAAATAAAGTACCAGTAACAATTAAAAATGTAACTGATAATAATCAAGTTATCACAAATCCGATTGAAATAGCAACGATGTTCAATAATTTTTTCATTGATTCCTTACCTGTCTCTAAAGTAAAATCACAAAATAAAGTCACAAATCAAATTAATAGAATTTGTTCAACTATTTATTTAGAACCTACAACACCCATCGAAATAATGAAAGAAATTAAAAACCTCAAAAATACTGCCTCTGTTGGATACGACGAAATTTCAACTAAAATAATTAAAGAAACTGCTGTCGAACTAACTTTACCCCTGACACATATTATTAACTTATCACTACAGAATGGTGTATTCCCAGAAAATTTAAAAAAATCCATTGTTAAGCCGCTTTATAAGAAAGATGAAAGGGATCAACTCAAAAACTATAGACCGGTAACTTTGATTCCCATTTTATCAAAGTTGTTTGAGCGTATTATGTTCAAAAGACTTTTGAACTTTTCCGACGAATATTCTATTATAGTGAATGAACAAAATGGCTTCCGCAAAAATCGTTCAACAAATTTAGCAATTTATCAACTTCTCAAGACTATACAGTTGCTTAGATAATAGAGTTTACGTGTCAGCAGTCCTAACCGATATGTCAAAAGCATTTGACTGTGTTAATCATAACATACTCATTAACAAACTTGAACTATACGGTGTAAGAGGAATAGCAATCGAATGGTTAAAATGGTATCTAGTAAATCGAGAGCAATGTACAGAACTAAATAGCTTTTGCATACTTAATAAGGAAATAAAAACATACAGATCCGAATTTAGAACAAACAATAGAGGTGTTCCACAAGGTAGTATATTAGGACCACTACTTTTTCTCTTTTATATTAATGATCTACCTCATCATATCGAGGACCAAATGGTTTTATTTGCTGATGACAGTACTTCTGTAATAAAATGTAACCACCTCGAACAATATGAAAACAACATTAATAATACACTTACTAATATTATAAAATGGCTGGAACTTAATGATTTAAATATCAATCTATCAAAAACAAATATAATACAATTTCACACTCCCCATAGACCTCCCTTACCATTAAGTATAAATCATAATCAGAACAACGTAGAAGAAGTTAAACATACAAAATTTTTAGGTCTTATTCTAGACAGTAACTGTAACTGGAAACAACATATTGAAGATCTTTGTAACAAATTATCAAGATACGTATTTCCGCTAAGACGGATTATAAAAAACACCTCAGAAAGTGCTGGATTGATGGCTTATTATGGATTTGTTCAATCTAAATTAAGCTACGGTCTTGTGTTTTGGGGAAATTCTACTGATTTTATGAAAGCGTTTAGGATGCAGAAGCGCTGTGTAAGAGCTCTCGGTGGTATATCCCAAAGGGACTCTTGTAAGCCACTTTTTAAACATTATCGAATTCTTACTCTTCCATGTCTCTATATCAAAGAAGTTGTAATGTTCGTTAAAAAACACCCATCACTATTCGAAATAACTACTCATAATATCAACCTTCGCAGCAAACATAAATTAATATATAATTCTAGTCACCGCACCACCATTTATTCGAAAAGCATGTACTACATGTCCATCCAAATTTTTAATAACGTACCAGATAGTTTTAAATCGTACGATTTGTTTAAATTTAAGAATTGTATATGTAAATGGCTTTTAAAAAAACAATTTTATAATTTAAATGACTTTTTTGATAACAGCGGAAGCCTTTAAATAGTTAGACTAGCATTATTAATAACTTTTAGTGATATTAGTAAGTATTAGGTAAGTAGATATTTCAATGTAGAAATTTCAAAAAGTTTCAAATTGAGAAAGTTATGTATTATTTTATTATATTCGTAAAAAATATGTAATCATAAACGATAAAAAGTGTATGCTTTAATTTAGTAAGTAAGTAACACAACAGAAAATATGTTTTTTATTTCAGATTAGATTATTTTCTTGTAAAACAACTCAATGTTACTCAATTTATTATAAGCTTGTTACAAAGTAAGCTTTCTAGCTACCGATTTTTATTGACTTATGTCAATTATTGTACACCATAATTATGGTAGATTGTAGTGATGCACACACCAATGTACTTGTCACCTGTATAAAATATTATACTTGTTACCTACAGTCATGCAATAAATATATTTTGATTTGATTTTGATTTTGATTTTGATAATTAGGAAAGTATCGGTACTGTCGGTGCGCAAACCCGACTTGCGTTTACAGTTGTTTTAAAATAATAGACTTACTTGAAACTGATGTTGAACTTGAAAGCATGTAAATCCACGAAAGATTTCTTTTATACACACATCTATTTCGATTGATTCGAAATCCCGACCGGCCATATTAGCTTTGAAACGGCCAGCAATGCAACGCTTGCTTAAGGTTTCTATGGTTCCTTCCATTCGATTCATTCCAGATTTTAAATGGGCGATGATGACAGAATTTATGTAACGAACTCGCTTGGTGAAGAATGTTATAAGGCTGGAGCAGCAACCTAGCTCGAAGGCAAATACGTTCAAATTCCATGTCGCTCCTAATAGTTCCAACAATCCAAATTTACCGTTTGTTAGAAATAAAACCAATAAAAGTTCAGAGATGGTCATTAACACTAGTATAGATGCTACCATCATATTCTGCTTGTAGTGGAAAACACGAATGTTGTCATTACTTTTAATTTGCAAAACGGTATCTATTTGTTGCATTTGTTTGAATAATTGTATGTTTCCATCGTTGTTGCGGAATCGAACGTGGAGTGCGATTACAAATAGGGTAAGATTCATTCCACCAAGTCCTAACACATATAAGGCGTTAATGAGTACGTTTTCATAGTAACGCTTCGTATAAGTTATCATAAATTTGTAAGCAAAGAACACTACCAGAACCCCTGAGATAATCGTGTAGCTTTTCTGAAGGATCGTGGGAGCGGACACGACTCCGTTTCTAACATCAACGCGACAGGATCCCAACAATTTTTGAATGAAATGAAATGGCGCAAATATTTTCAAGAAAGCTTTGTCATATATGACAGCTTGCGGAAGGTGTTGTAAATCGACGTTGTTGTTTTTGTTCTCCGAGTCAGTTTCTAATAAAAACATGCTGAGCAGATAAATTCAGTAGCGTATTATTTTATTAGTTGTTTTGTTTTGAACCTTGCGTTTGCCGGATGTTAAACCTACTAATGGTAGTAGTAGAAATTTTAGGACGGAACATCACATTAATTGTTGTTGTTATAAAAATATTAAAAATGAACATTTGCTTTATACTCGGGGTTAAAAGCTTTTAAATCGAATCGGTACCCATTACCCAACATTACCTACGTTATAAAGAAATTAGTGTACTGTGCGCAATCAAGGTTATTGGATTCCATTAAATTTGAGGTCGTTATAGCAACAAAAGGTACCCGTTTATTCGTGTATCACGTAGAACTGAGTCGCAGTGACGTATTCAACCCCAAATCACTCAAATTGGAGTGATGTAGCTTTGCGATAGATAAACTTAACGCTTTGTCACCAGTTATTATTACGTTAAAAACGGGAAAAATGACACCGCAAAAAATTCGAGAATTTTAAAAGAACTTCGCCTAAATTAAATATTATATATTTTGACGAAATCATCTAAGAGACCTTATAGGGTTTTGTACCCAAAGGGTACCAACGGAACCCGCCTACTACTACTACGCCTCCTCTAACTAGCCCTCCGTCCGCCTGTCTGACAACGGGCTGTACCTATCTGATGAACTGTAATGAGACAGGTAGGTATTGTATTAAATTTTATTGAGGAACAAACTGGACTTAGTCACTGAACACTTTTGTTTCTATTACATTGACATTAGGTCGCTTTTATTTTACTAACTGCAAATAAGTTTGCAATCGCATTTTTTTTTTGTCATGGAGCAACAAATTAACGATTTTCGGATTTTTTCCTCTACTTGACTGTATGACCTTCCTTCTTGCCCAATTTCTGGATTCTAGGTGTATAGGAAGTACCCTATAAATTTTGATTCCCATAACAGTGTCGAAATATACGTTTTTTAACGTTAACGTAGAAGCTTGCTTTTTTACAGCTTCAGGGGACTGTAGACCTAAGTATATGGTTTAATTTCAACTCGATACCTCCCGAGATAAAGGGTCTTGACAGAAGGATGCACAACAAAGTGATCCTATAAGGGTTCTGTAGTCAAACTAGGAATCCTTATAGTTTCGCCATGTCCGTCCATCCGTCCGTTCGTCCGTCCGCAGCCTAGCTTAGAGACTATTAGTACCTACTAGAAAGCTGTAATTTGGCATGAATATACATATTATACACGCCAATAAAGTGGTCAAATAAAATCTTAAAAAAAAATTATCACGGGTTTGTTTAAACAATTTTTTGATTAAGTGATCCGTTAATGAAATATTAAGCTTTAAATTGCTAACCCCTACAGCCAGAACTACAAATATTAGTATTTGTAGTTTTAGAAATCAGAAAAAAATCTTAAATGAAAAAGCATATAACGAATTTTAAAGGAAAACTACGACTAAGTAGACATCATTGGTTCTTGAGATACAGGCGATTAAAGTGTTTATACCTAATAAAATCATCTACAGAGACTAGACTGACCAATTGACTTTAAAAAGAAAATATGTTATTACTTGTTGATTTCATGTTTGTAGTACTTAACGGCTTCGGAAACCTATACTGAGCATGGTCCGACATGCTCTTGCCCGGTTTTTTCCTTTTGAGGTTCGGAACCCTAAAAAGATGCAAGTAGGGATAGGATAGAGTAGGCACTGAGGCTATTTATGACGTCGACTTTACCTAATTCGGATTCCTACGTTATCTCATCTTATCTTACAGATGCAGCCCTTTCGGATACACTTCGACCCTTTAAGCTTCGGTCTAACAGCGGGCGGGACGAGCGGCGACGCGACGCCGGCGGGGCATCGGCGCGGCGTGACACGTCCCATCGGCGTGCTGAACACTCAGAAATCACGTCAACGCCGCAACAGCGCCCCGTCACGCCGCGCTCTGGTTGTACCCGCTGGGCTCCACGCCGGGCGTGACGGCTCTATGTGGCGTCTCCTATTGTTACTGTACATGTAGTAAGGATTGTTACTGATCATGCCCCGCCGGCGTTCTGTCATCGTCCCGTCCCGCCCGCTGTTGACCAAAGCCTTAGGATCTTTTGTGGAATTACCCTCTTACACACTCAGCTGTTCGAATGTGCAGGTTTCTCCTTCACCTTAACAGCACCGGGTAATGTACTTAATTAATAATTAATGAATTAACCCAATTTAGTGCTACTGCAACGTCATCCTCCCTTGATTTCCACACCTCTCTCTCTGTGGTAATATACTTAAGTCAGAAATACTCATTGGTACATGGGACCGCGGGAGTACCCGAACTCGGTACCTTATGATCAATAGTCGACCCCTAAGCCACTAGGTCACTGGGCTAGGCCCACTGCGATAAAAAAGTAATTAAATAATTGTAAATCCTGCACAAGTTGCACAACTGAGTGTGTGAGGGGGTAATTGGGTCATACACGCTCTTAAAAACAAAAGTTGTCTCTCCTGTGGTCAATGATTAAAAGCTTGTGTGCATATAAGTTATATTTTTATATGATAGGTCTAAAGCAGCCCTGACGCCGTTTATACGGGAATGGGCTTAGCCAGAAAATTTGGCCTTAAAAACGTTAACTTCCGGTGCGTCCACAGGAAAGACGATAACCTAAATCTGTGTATGACCCAATAGCAAAAAAATCCCACAGGATACAATTAAAGGAAAATTATGATTATCCTAAAGGGTCCATTTGTATGGGTAATTTAAATGGGTAGAGACAAAATAATATAAACAAGCTATCTCTACATAATTTATTGTTGAATAATGTAAGCTTTACAGGAAAACAAACTGTAGAATTGTAACAAGCCAGCTAGTAACAACGTTGAACACGCTGAATAAGAGTCGTGCGTCGATGCGCCACATGCCGTATACGGAAAAAAACGCAGGCGTATCGTCTATAAGCGAAAGTATCGCTTTTGCTTTCCGTCTCAGTGGTCCTGGAAATTATAAGTGATATCACGTACCTATTGGTCGGCCTTAGAAGTAGATGCATACTATGGTCCTTTGTCACTATAACGTCATGTTGGAACTGTTGCACTAATCTGATAAAAGTGTTAAAGTGACAAGATACAAAAGTGTGCAGTTACTTATAAGGTCCGGACATATTGTATATTCAATCCCGCCGCCAGCTAAATTGACGTTGCACGATTGCGTCAACATGTAGTGGAGTGTCGAGGATTGAAAACACAATAGGTGCCGATATGCCTATCTAAAGAAAACGTAAAAGCTAATTATGCTAATAAAGTCTATAATATCTCAGTCGCCGCCGATGCAACTCGGCCGAAACGTCGGAGTAAAAAAGGAAAGAAAAAAGTAAAATTTTGACCTTTTTGTAGGTACGTGTTACCATGTTAGAAGGAAAGAAAATAAAACATTTATTCTCAGTAACGCACAAATGAATACAAAAATAAATTAAAGTTACACAAAGTTGGACAGTAAAGTTGTTGTGAAACAGTCCCAACTCAGCATGTGCCAGCTGTTAAGCCAGCGCTGGTCTCCCGTTGGGTCCGCTTGGTGACAGCACGGAAGGTAATACAAATAATAAAAATATTATAATAAGCCTAGGCATATGAAAAAAACAAATAACCACTAACCAAACAAAAAATGAATAAATTAAAACAAGAGATAACAAATTAAAAACAGTTAACAAATGACTGTGTACCGGTTTACAAATAGGTATACACCGCCCAGGCGGCAAGGAATGGTACTGTTAAGAACTGTTTTACTTTAAGTATGAATGAAAAACACGAAAGATTAAAAATAAGTGAAGTCTAGTTTAATTACTCCTCACGGCTCTATTTCAGGCTTTTTTCTTTGTTGGCGTCTAAATTGAATGACTTACCAACCAACCGAATTTGAGACTGATCATTATTATTTTTAACCGGCTGTAGAAAACTGTTTTTTACCGTCCATATACCGCGACAAAACTAAAATTGATAGCTTCTTAGTTTTATGAACTTCACGGATAAATCCTTCTCAGCGGATGCACAATATCATAAATAGGACCAAAAGGGTAAGAGAAATACCGATCAGTTGAATAAAATCCAGGAGTACGAAATGCTGAAAAAAGGTTCACATCAATACGAACATTTCCATGGGGTTTAAAACTCATGAACTATGAAAAATAGGTTACCCACCATGCTAACATTCTTTTGCAGCACAAGAATTCCATACCCGCACATAAACAAAACCCAAGCCACAAATGTTGTGCAAACTAGAAAGATCTGAAAAATGATTTTATAAATTTCTCGTAGATTTCATCAAAATGGTTTAACTCACGGAGACTGAACTTACCTGAAATCTATATTGATTTTGAAATGAGGAATATCCACTAAAAATCTCTTTCATGTAAACGTCTGGATCGCTCGACTCGAATTCTTGCCATTCAGCGGCAATGTCAAAGTATTTTGATTGTTTGTCAAAAGATTTTACATCTCCACATGTAAAATGATTAATGATCATTGAATTAATGAGACAGACACGTATGGAGAAATATCTTATATAGCTGGAGCAGGAATTTAACTCTATAATAAATGTTTTCAAAGCCCATATTGCTCCAAATAATTCATAAAAAGCATAATTATCTCGGGTTAGCAAGGTAGTCGTCACGCTCAAACTCCCGACAGCAATGATGACAAGTAACGTCACCCAGATATTGAACGTATAATGTAAGTTGTTGATCTTATTACCTTTTAGGCACATAATACGATCGATCTCCTGCATTTTAATTAGAAATTGAACATTGCTATTGTTGTTGAAGAATCGGACATGAACGAAATTGATCACAAATACTGAGATGAGCCCCATAACACCACTGCTCCATAAGTTAACCATTTGGCTATCGGTAAAATTCCGGTTTGTGAAAGACTTCAATAAGCTAGCGCTCCCGGATAACACAAAAGTTAAACAGACAACAGTGTAGCTCTTTTGTAAAATGGTGGGCGCGGTTACAAACCGATCTCTTATGTCGACACGACACGATCCCAAAATTTTCTGAACATACCGAAACGGCGAGAAAACTTTAACGTAATCCTCATCTAAAATGTCCGGTGAAATATATTCTTGCACTTTCCAAACCTTGAAAATCATGGCGAAAAAAGAAAAGCGTGTTTACTATACAGTCACTGTAACTCAAATGCAGTTATTATGTAACACATGTTTTTTAGTATATTTCATATTAGCGTGAGTGTCAATTATATATACTTTATTAACGCATAGGGGCCGTCATCACCTTTATTACTTCCTACTATCGTGCCATGTAATTAATGTTTTATTATACACTAGCTTCTGCTCGCGACTTAGTCCGCGTAGATAACGATTATCGTTATTCCCTCGGGAACTTTAAAAATTTCCGTCCAGCCGTTGCAGCGTGAAAGATAAACTAAATCACACAAACTTTAGCATTTATAATATTAAATATTAGCATAGTAGGATTATGAATGGCTTACAATCGCTCTATTTAGGGCATTAAAACTGGTCAATTAAGTAAATGTTCGGGTACCTTACCTGCAGAAAAATGTTATGGGTTATGACATTAAATAAGATACGTTCAGAATTTTAGATGCATTTTATTTGTAACAAGTTCGTCTTTCATTGTGCGGTTCCACCGAAAATTAAATATAATGCATTCCTACATATTTTACACAAATTATGACTTTACTAAAGTGAAACATAGTTATTGCTTGCAATATTTTTTGATTTTTCCCATTGCATGCACGTTGCAAGCTGATTTGTTGATATTATACCTAGGTATTTCTAAGCTACACTAGTGAGGTTCTTAACTCAAACGCCATCGTATTTTGAAACAAAATTAAGATGTAAAATGATGTTATTAGATTATTCACTATTACTGTACTTGGTTTTTTCGTGGGTTTGGTTAGATATGATGTAGAAAAGCGAGGGATTCTTATTTGAGGCGTAACGCCTAAGGGTTCAAAGAAAACCTTGAGTGACATTTAAAAATTTATTCCAAACTTTACGTAGATTGTGATAAAACTGATAAAGTGTAAATTTAATAAACATTGTTTACTAATATGTGATTTAAATGTTTTGTGTGCTTTTACAAAAACGCTAGTTGTAAGATAGTTACAAGCAGGGTCGTCACGACACTGATCATATCCAGAAGAAGTCGCGCGTTCATTTGCCACATTCCGTACACAGAGAAACATGGAGTCAACTCCTCTATCAATTGTAACATGTTCTTCGCTTTTTTCCTTAGGGGCCCTGAAAATATTTAAAATAAATATCACACAAATTGGCCTCGACCAAAACTAGGCTTGTACTATTGCTACTAGATAACATTATACATCTACTTATGTAGAGAACAACACCCCAACAGACATCCCATCCCACTAATATTATAAACGCGAAAGTTTTTATGGATTGATGTGTGGATGTTTGTTGATCTTTCACGCTGCAACGGCTTCACGGATTTGAATGAAATTTGAAATAGAGATAGCTTATACCCTGGATTAACACATGGGTCATACACACTCTTAAAAACAAAGTTGTCTCTCCTGTGGTCAATAGTTAAATAGCTTGTGTAAGTTATGTTTTTATATGATAAGTCCAAAGCAGTCCTGACGGCATTTTTGCGGGAATGAGCTTAGCCAGAAAATTAAGCCTTAAAAACGTTAACTTTCGGTGTGTCCACAGGAAAGGCGGTAGCCTAAATCTGTGTATGATGTACATGTGTATGACCCACATGGGCTAATTTAAAAGTTCTCGAAGGAATAATGATAATCTAAATGGACGGCAGAAGCTAGTACTTAAATAGAAAACATCCAAGACACTGGAACAAATCCTCGCACTCATCACACAAATACCACACCGAGAATCAAACCCGGGACCGCTAGCTTCGTAGGTAGGGTTACTACAAACTAAAACTAAGCACCGTCAAAATGAAATCGGCATCGTTAATATTACGTTTGACGTGTTTTAGTATCGTTTTAACCGCGCCATTACCATTGCTGGGCATTTGGACTCGTTAATTAACGAAGTTAAGATTTCGAGTAACGGATTAAGTATTAAGTTAACTTCAAAAAATGTTAGCGGTCTCGTGTTAATAGGGCGTTTTCCAAAAAAGTACCTATGGCTAAGGACAAAAAGGAGAATGCCCATATAATGCCTGGAATGTACAGAGATAACCTATATGCCGAAAAACATGTTATAATTAAATATAAATATACTCATTAAATTGAAGTCTGATAATGATGGGAGTATTATGTACATTTTTTATAGACTTTTACTTGAACATTCACTCATGTTTACTCGTATCTGTAATATTATAAATGGCGTGAGACGTCACTTCCATATAAATAACACTATGAAATCGATTGTCATCGCCGCCGCCCGCCGCATCGGCGTCGTCCAGTCCGTGGACTTACGCCTTCATCGCCCTCACCCTAAACCAGTCATGAAACCACTATTTTCATGTACCTTACCTATGTATACCTACTTTGTTTGTAAACATACTAAACGTCTTTATTCGTTTTGAACGAGTTTGAGATGAAAATTATCTTTGTCTATTTGTATAAAAATAACAGCGTTTCACCGACTTTTTGAGTAATCACTGAAAGTGTTTTCGGAACTTACAATTGGTGTATAATTGGTTCTTGTACACCTCAGGCATTTTTTTGTAGGAGAGATGGGCATTCCCCTTAACAACGGTAATTTTTCCATTACGTCATGAAAATTAGCCATATATTTTATAAACTGCCCTCATTACCCAATAGACGGTATTTAAAATTAAATAAGCATAGCAGATTCAAACCTCATCTGTTAGTAGGTAATACGGTTGAACTTGCTGCAGGAGTTTTTTCTGAGATGCCACTATTTTTCTTAACGTAGTTATAGTTAATTTTTGTGACGTAATGGACAAGTTACCGTTGTTAATTTTAGTCCTTAACTATAGGTACCTACTTTTTTTGGAAAACGCCTTTCAACCGTGTAGAATCTAAGCCGGTGACTTGACTCTGTCATTATTACAGGGTTCTACTCGTATGGTGGCTCAACTTTGAAATCATTGACTGCACCTATTTGTGTTTTGATATTTACCATCCAAGTATTGTGACATGACGAGGACCGAAAGCTTTTTAGTTTTCTTAATCTCACCAAAAAAGACTTCAGTGCGCACACACATTATAAACAAGAGAATAGCTTGTAAGAAACCCACGACGCTTATATGTATGACATCGAGATAAAGATGTTTCTGAAATAAACACAATATAGTAAGATATCAACTATTAAAAATATAAAAATAAATAGTTTTTTTTTATGTCAAGGAGAAGGCACACGAGCACTCAGGCCACCTGATGGTAAGTGGAATCTGAGACCCATAGACATTTGAATTCTCAAGACTATAATTCTAAGACCTCAAATGCGTTGCCAACCCTGAGGACTAAGATGGAATGCCTCTATGCTAGTAATTTCACCGGTTGTCTTATCCCCACACCGGAACACTACAATGCGAACACTGTTGCTTGGCGGGTGGTGGTAGCGATTCGGCCGGGCCCTGTACAGGGTCCTACCACCACTACCGATACGTAAAATCATTTCGAGTTTATATAAAAAATGAAAAATTTATTTAAAATTGGTAATGGCTCTCGCAAACACTCAAATCACAATTACTGAAGCAAACACTTAAAAATAAAAGAACCGGGCAAGTGCGAGTCGGACTGGCGCACGTACGGGTTCCGTAGCATTATCTATACCTACCTAAAACCACGGTGTCTGTATTAAGATCGCGGAAAAAACGGCAAGAGATTACGTTTATTGAATGGGAGCAAAACCCTTAATTTATTTTACTTTAATTTCATTTCATTTTTTTTTTTTTTTTTTTTGTTAAGGACAAGGCACTAGAGCACTCAGGCCACCTGATGGTAAGTGGAATCTGAGACCCATAGACATTTGAATTCTCAAGACTATAATCCTAAGACCTCAAATGCGTTGCCAACCCTGAGGACTAAGATGGAATGCCTCTATGCTAGTAATTTCACCGGTTGTCTTATCCCCACATCGGAACACTACAATGCGAACACTGTTGCTTGGTTTATTCTTGAAGCGAATGTACAACTAAATATTCTGTAAATATTTCAAGCTTCAAAAAAACGGATATTTGATATTTATATATTCTATTTTTAGCATTTCTTGTTATAGCTGCAACAGAAATACATCACCTGTGAAAATTTCAAATGTCTAGCTATCACGGTTCATGAGATACAGCCTGATGACAGACTGATAGTAATAGCGTGCCGTTTTTACCCTTTGGGTACGGAATCCTTTGGCATCCTTGTAAACATTTACCCCACTATAGCAAAAAAGTACCCCAACTCCGTTAAAAAAAAACTCAAATCAAACAATTAATTAGTTATAAGTACTAGGGGTTAGGAAATATAATAGGTTAGTATTGTACTTATGAAATACCCACCATGTTTATATTATTTTTCAAGGCAAGAATTCCATACTCGAACGGCAGCACAATCCAAATTACATACGTTAAGCAAAAAAGGAAAACCTGAAAAATTATTAATGTTTTTAACAATGATATCAATGGCAAAATAAGAAAAAACTTCTTATAATACGTTTATCACCGCTCACTTTATCGCTTTACCTGAAACCTGTAATTCTCCTGAAAGGAAGAAAATCCTGAGAATATCGCTTTCATGTATACTTCAGTTTCGCTTGTCTTAAAATCTTGGCCCTCTATGTTAATATTTTGTTGAATCAGCTTGTCTGCCCCTGTGCACCCATTTTCAAAATGGTCCGCGATGATCATATTAATGAAGCGTACGCGGTCGGTGAAGAATTTAACATGGCTGGAGCAGCAACTCAACTCAATCATAAATGACGACAGTAAAAGCAAAGGGCCAAAAATTTCATGCATTTTGGCTTGACCCCAAGTTAGTATTACGGTGAGTATCGTTAAGACAACAGTCACCGTTAACAACGCAGCCGCCAAACCAACGTTATATTTGTAATGCGTGTTGTGGATACTTTTGACGTTTTTTATTCCCATAACACTATCTATTTGCTGCATTTTGATATGAAATTTAACTTTCTCCCCATTGTATAAGAAACGGGTGTGGATTACGTTCACACCACATATTATAGTAACCCCAAACACCCCAGAAGTATAAATCATGTTCATGAAACGATCGGTAATTATTTTTTTCAAGAAATATGTATTCAGTAAGCTTATGCTAGATAGCAGAACGAGCACCAAAAAAATGATGGAGTAGCATTTTTGAATGATTGTGGGCGCGCCGATGGTTCGGTCGTTTACGTTAACACGGCATGTTCCCAGAATTATTTGTACAAAACGAAATGGCCCAAATACTTTAATGAATCCGTCGTCTGAAGAGATTCGTGAAAGAATCTCAAGCGTTTTTAAACGATGCAGCTTATGTTCGTTGGGAGTTCGTTTTAGTTCCATGGTGGACACAGTTTAATAACTCAATGTCTCAATTGCAATAATGCCACTGCTCTTTACTTCTTCTGTTACGAGAATGATACTTGAGTTAATTCTATTTTAAAGTAATAAGTTTTAGTGCAATCGTTTATTCCAAGAAAAATACGCTTTAATAACGCTTTCATCGATATTAAACATTGTCACACTGATGACTTATTTAATTGTGTTAATTTGTCTCGTGCTCTTTTTAACATCTATTATACGTGTACTCTACAAATTCATAGGTACTAATGTATTTTTAAAGGTAGCTTTTTATATGTACAATTGTAAGTGTTTATAACGTTTTTAGGGGAAAGCAAATTGTAAGATGATTACTAAGAAAGTAGAAATTATTTGTATAATATGTAGTATAAGTCGCGCGTCTATGTGCCACATGCCATACACTGAGAAGCGCGGCGGCATGTCTTCTATTAACTTTATCATGTTCTTGGCTTTTCTTCTCAAACGTCCTGAAAAAAGAAGAACAGATAAATGTTAGACCGTAATTATTATTTTACGAGGAAAGTTGTAATGAACCTACATTGATCGATACAGTAAATGAAGGATAAGGTTAAATGGGGAAAGACGAAAATTTCTAGTCAACAGGAAAGTATACTTCGGTTGGCAACATTTACAAAGACTCCATGTTAATACGCTACCCCGCTTTAGTTCATTAGTTCGCATTAGTTCGTCCCGGTCGCTATAGCTGTAATCTTTAAGTGCGAGTGTGCTTTTATAGATTTTATGGGGCAAAAGCATTTTGCCGCCTTTTTTGTAATTCTTTTTAGCCCATGTTGTGTTACTCAGGAATTAGGTAAATTAAATCATTATTTGATGGTTTTAACGACTGCCCAAGTAACACAGTCATGCTGAATAAAGTTTGAGTAATTGCGATCCGTGAAGCTATAAACTGAAACTGTGGTCTGGATATTAGTCTGAGTAAACGTCTATTAAGCTGTTATTTACGCAATTTGGGCGCATTATTAAATGCTTTAGTCTGTATAACAGCGATGTAAAGTCTGGGTAATAGCTTAGTAAGAACCTTCCTGATTAATGTAGATTTATTTTAAAAACACTTGCGTCCAAATCCGTTCGTCCGTTTGGGAGCTACGATGCCATCAACAGACACTCAGATGGAGAAGTTTTAAAAGCGTAAAAACAAAATTAAATTAGAGATTTAAAAAATCCCCGACTAAATAAATAGTCTGTAAAAAAACGTGTAAAAAGTAAAAAATAATAAGTAGTGGCCCTAAGGGCTGATTGTTTGATAAGTAGATGGTTAACTGAACACTGACACTAACTAAGCTGACACGGCGGGGGACCGCTAAGTAAATGAAATAACATAAAATACCCCAGCTAATTAGCCGTCTCCGACGTATCAGTTTAGTTAGTGTCAGTGTTCAGTTAACTATCTACTTATAATTTTTGACTTTTTCGACGTTTTTTTACAGACTATTTATTTATAAAGTAAACTATTGAATCATTATATATAACAAATGCCTCATTTTAGTAATGATTTACAGTTTAAAATACTGTAGCGGCGTGATCCAGCTACTGTAATTTTTATTGTTAAGTGCCAAAGGTTGATTAGTATAAATCAAACACGAGGTGTTAGCCAGTTGTCTCAGCCAAAAAGTGCAATGTAATTACAAAAGTTTATACAAAAAAAAAAGGAAAAAGGGTGAGGGAACAATGAGCCAATCACTAAACAGTACGACGCTCAGTACTCGATATCACGTCATTTATGAGCATTCTTATTGGGTGACAATTCCGGGTGCATATGTGGTTAGTTCAGGATCTATCCGTAGGGGGCGCCTCCTTGGGTGGTGGTTTGATAGGCTATGATCCCAAACATGCCCGCGGCCTTGAAAGCATGAGCTTGCAACCAGTTTACATCGTACTAGTTGTCCATGAGGGGACAGATTTTCGAGTATGAGCGTCTTATAATGCCTGACGCCGTCTGGATATCAGCAACTCTTGAGATCCCATCGTTGCCCGGTATGGTCTTCAGGATACGGCCAAGTTGCCATTTAAGTGGCGGCAGATTGCTGTCCTTGATTATGACGAGCGTGTCCGGTTTCAAGTCTGTTGTATTCTCCCTCCATTTAGTCCTGGTCTGTAGTTCCGATATGTACTCTTTAGCCCAGCGTGACCAGAACTGCTGACGTATTTGCTCCATCCTCTGATAGCGAGAGAGTCGATGGACAGGTGTGTCTCGCAGGTCGCCATGGCAGACGGGAGCAGTGAGAGGGCGGCCGACCAGGAAATGACCAGGGCTGAGTGGCAGGTAGTCCCTCGGGTCCGACGACAGCGGTACTAGTGGCCGAGAGTTTAGTACGGCTTCAATCTGCGCTAGTACTGTAGTATATTCCTCGAAAGTGAGGTGAGCATTGCCTATCACGCGGCGCAAGTGATACTTACACGACTTCACCCCAGCTTCCCACAAGCCACCAAAATGAGGAGAATACGGAGGTATAAAAGAAAATTTAATTGCCTGACTATTTGCATATTCTATAATATCCGAACTGCAAGTTGATAAAAATTGAGCAAATTCATTTTTTAAACCTAAAAAGTTCCGACCATTGTCCGAGTATATTTCTGACGGCTTTCCCCGTCTAGAAATAAACCGCTTTAGAGCAAGTAAATAAGCACTAGTAGAGAGGTCACTAACAAGTTCTAAGTGCATCGCTTTTGTAACGAAGCAGATAAATAAGCAGATATAACCCTTTACCATTTTAGCGCCTCTCCCCTTTCGGTTTAGAATGAATACCGGCCCTGCATAATCCACTCCTACTCGCAGAAAAGGGTAACTCGCAGTTATGCGTTCTTTCGGTAAATTACCCATTAGCGGGGTTAAAGTTTTACCCTTGACGCGTGAACAAGTTACGCATTGGTGAGTCACCTTTCGAGCTAGACTCCTGCCCGCCAACGGCCACCATGTCTCGCGCACCCGGTATAACAGTGCCTGCGGCGCGGCGTGCAGCGACTGAGCATGCTCGTATCTAAACAATAGGACGGTGAAATGATGTCTACTTGATAAGAGTATGGGATGTTTTTTATCATAGTCGAAATCGGGCGCATTTTTAATTCGTCCTCCTACTCGTATTAAACGTTGTTCGTCAAAAAATAAATTTAAACTGGAAAGCTTGTCTTTGCTTTTAATATATTTTCCAGTTGAAAGCAACTTATAGGTGTCTGGAAATGATTCTAGTTGTGACAATCTAGCGAGTGCATTCACGGCATTTCTCAACTCATCAACAGTGATCGCACCCGATAGGCGATTTGTTTCGTTGCGCGTTTTAAGAATAAATCGAAGTACGTAAGCAGCGGCGCAACTCATGCGGTTGAATTGAGAAAACCGATTGAATGAGAAAGAACTGGTTTCCTGCCTTATTAATAATGATTTAAGGGCATTAGGTTTAATTTCCGGTAGCTCATTAATTGAAATTTCGTTGTTGCAATTTTTTGCCGAACGCGCCATTAAAAAAATCAGCATTAAAACCAGGGTCATGCAAAGGCCCAGGACCTTCCCACCACAATTTCGAGCTAGACAACTCATCCAAACCGACCCCACGCGAAACTAGGTCTGCAGGGTTGACCTTGCCACTCACATGCCTCCATGTAAACTTACTAGTCAACTCGTGTATTTCAGCGACTCTGTTTTGTACAAAAGTTTTTAACAAAGAAGGAGCCATGCGTAGCCAGCCAAGAACAATCGTGGAGTCGCTCCAAAAAATGACGTCATCGACAGTGTGGGTGAGTGAACTACGAACCTTATCATAAAGTCTAGCGCCCAACAGCGCGCCGCACAATTCTAAACGAGGTATGCTGACGGGTTTTAAAGGAGCGACTTTACCTTTGGATATTAGTAGTCTAACTACTATTTTATTGTTATAAATAGTACGTACATACAAACAAGCGCCATATGCAATCTGGGAAGCATCTGCGAAAATATGTAACTCTGTGCGCCTTGGATTGCTTTGAAAGACATGCCGCGGCACCTTTATTGTGTTAAGTAACCCTAAGTTATTTGTGAATCGGTTCCACGCTTGCACGACTTCAGTAGGTAATGGATCGTCCCAGTCTAATTTCAATAGCCACAGTTTTTGCAATAAAACTTTACCGATCATAACAGTTGGACTTAATAATCCTAAAGGATCATATATTTGCGAAACCATGGATAACAATAACCGCTTGGTGACAGACTGATTATTGTTTTGAAATTGAGTATTAAAATTAAAATTATCTGTGTCGTTACACCAACCTAAGCCTAAGGTTTTACATTGATTATATTCGCCTAAATTTAGGTCTCTAAATGTGGCTTCATTGATGGAATCGGATGAGTCATCGAGTTGAAAATTGAACATCCACTTGCGAAGTGGAAAGCAACCTGATTTTAAAACATCTGCGGTACTTTTGCAAATGTGTAATAACTCCTGTTTATCGTCACATGACGTCAAAAGGTCGTCTACATAAAAATCATCTCTAATAACCCTTTTAACGTGAGGATCCGTACAGTCGTCCGCCAACTGTTTCAAGCATCGTACACTGAGAAAGGGCGAGCAAGCCTGCCCATATGTGACTGTGTTAAGCTGATAAACTTGAAGCGGTAACGACGGATCGTCTCGCCAGAGGATAAGTTGCAAGTCACGTTGAATAGGAGACACAAGTACTTGCCTATACATTTTTTCACAATCGGCGATAGCCGTATACTTATACTGTCTGAATCGCAACAATATAGCTAACAAATCTCCCTGAATGGGAGGCCCTACGAATTGTATACTGTTAAACGATTTCCCACTACTTGTTGCAGCGCTGGCGTCAAAGACGACACGAAGTTTGGTAGTCGTACTGTGTTCTCTAAAAACACCATGATGCGGCATGAAGTAGTGAGGCTGCGCGTAAGCATTAACTGGAGACATATGACCTAAGTCAATATATTCTCGCATAAAATCTATATAAAGCTGTTTATAACTGGGAGGAGCGCGCGATAATTTTTTCTCCAAGTATAGAAAACGACGTTTTGCTTGGGACAGTGATTCACCTAATACGTCGGCCGATTCCTTTAGCGGTATGTTTACAACAAATCTACCATCATCGTTGCGCGTAGTAGTGTTGATGAAAGAATGCTCACATACCCGCTCGTCATCGGTGTGCATATCCCGCGCTTTAGGTAACTCGTCTAGCTCCCAAAATTTACGTAACTGCAAATCTATAGAATGAGTGAAGTTACATAAGATGGGCCCATTAATATGCGGATTTTTAATGGTACCCGATATGATCCAACCGAATTTTGTATTTTGTAGGAATGGACCACTTGGTAAACGCATCTTGCCTTCTATAAGCAAGTCCCAAAATCGATCCGCACCTATTAAAATATCTATATTTTGTGGACCTAAAAATTCCGAATTTGCCAGCTGTACGTGGTCAGGGATCCTGAACTGCGCGCGTTGTACTTGTACCGCCGGCAACGTAGACGTAATTTCTGGTAATACGAAACACTTAATGCGCGTTGAGTAGGTATTGATGCGCGATTTTATTTCAATATTACAAGTTTGCATTGACTGTGATACTGAATTACCTACTCCCCGTATTTCGTGAGTGGACTGTATTAAAGGAATAGTTAACAACTCGCATAGTGATTGCGTAATAAAACAACTTTGACTACCGCTATCGAGTAATGCGCATACCGTGTGATATGTATTATGTTTATCGGATATCTCGACTAACGCAGTAGAAAGAAGTACAGGCTGCACACTTACGCATTGTGCATCTGTATGCAGATTCGTATAAACACCTCGTTTGGACTGGTTATTACCGTTACTATGTAGGATAGATGACGCGGGCGCGGGACGGGGCAAGCCGCCGCCGTCAGTCGAATGCAATGATTTAGTCAAACATGACAACGTCACGGTGTTGACACTTGTGCTAGGATCTAATTCATTGGGATGAATAAGTGTATTGTGCTTCTTGTTGCATTGTCTGCACGGTCCAAAACGACAGCTTTCTACAGGGTGCCCTGAACGCAAGCAATTTTCGCACAACTTGTGATCACTAACTAATTTTAATTTAGTTTTTAAATCAGTGTTAATAAAATCAAGGCATGAATAAACTGGATGTTTGCCTTTGCACATAAAACATTGCTTGTGCGTAGGGCGCTGCGGTGGCTTATTAGTGGAAACATTGCATTGTAATAAGCTATTTTTATTGGGCGCACTACATTTTTTATGATCAACGGTTCCGTATTCTTTGCTGTGTGATAAAACTAAGGTTTCCAACAAGTCTGCCCTGTCTTTAAGGAACTTAAGTAAATGATCGACCTTTAACGTGATTTTAGAGTCCGCACTAGACAACAATACCCCTTTCTGTTGCTCCCATTCCCGCTCAGTAGCTTTATCTAGCTTAGACACAACAATATAAATAACTAGCGTATCCCACGAGTCTGTAGGCTCGCCGAGTGTTTTTAAAGCACGTAAGTTATTTATTATTACGTCAATGAGTTTCCTAATGAGCGTAGGCGATTCCTTAGATAGTGCTTGCATTGAAAACAGTGCTTTTACGTGACTATGTACCAATAATCTAGTGTTATCGTATCGGTTAAGCAAAAGCTCCCATGCAACTGCGTAGTTAGACGACGAGATTTCGAGTGAGGCTATAACTAGTTCGGCGCTGCCTTTGAGTGATGATATAAGATAGTGAAATTTTTGCACTTCGCTTATTTCAGTTGAATTATGGACTAACGATAGAAAGGTATCCCTATACTGTAGCCAGTTTTCATAAAAACCGTCAAATGTGGGCAGTGAAATGGTAGGTAACTTTACTGAAGATAATTTGGTGCCATGTTGGCAAGTATTGGAACTGTTAGGGACCTCTGCACCATTGCTAAGAATTGACTCAGCTCGAGCCACAGTGCTATAGTAGCTGTCTTCGAAGTGTGGTCTTCTATATCATGATCGGAAACAAGTTCTTCAATTTTAGATTGAATCTCATTAAATTCAGATAACAAGCTACCTGCGCCCTGTATGCGTAATTTTAAATCTATTCTGGATTCACTTGTAAGGGTTGTACTACTGATAGTACTTAAGTGGTTAAAAAATTTAGTTAGTCTACCTTTGATAATACCTCGTTTCCTTACCAGATCGCGAATGATATCGTCGTCGTTCTCGTTACTGGGCTTGTTAGGAGACTTATCGCGAGGTTTATTGCTAGTGCTACCCGGATTAACTGACAAAGACATTTTGATGGCTTGTAAAAGTAGGTGGTACTTACGTGTAAGTAACTGCGAATAAAGAACAGCTTATGCTAGCAGCGGCACTCAGCTGTACTTCACATCCATGTAATAAGCAACACTCACCCAACTGACTTGGATTACGTAAGCACGTTCACAGATTTTCCAAAATCCAAGTTTGCGGTTCAATATTTGGTTCTGAAGGATCAATATGTAGCGGCGTGATCCAGCTACTGTAATTTTTATTGTTAAGTGCCAAAGGTTGATTAGTATAAATCAAACACGAGGTGTTAGCCAGTTGTCTCAGCCAAAAAGTGCAATGTAATTACAAAAGTTTATACAAAAAAAAAAGGAAAAAGGGTGAGGGAACAATGAGCCAATCACTAAACAGTACGACGCTCAGTACTCGATATCACGTCATTTATGAGCATTCTTATTGGGTGACAATTCCGGGTGCATATGTGGTTAGTTCAGGATCTATCCGTAGGGGGCGCCTCCTTGGGTGGTGGTTTGATAGGCTATGATCCCAAACAATACATTTTATCTTTTATTTAATGACTTTTGAAAGATAATCATTAGCTGCTTTATCCTAAGCATTTTTGTCACATCTTAGAGTCTTTATAATATATTGTCTAAGCGGCGAGTGTTTTTATTTTTTAATAACTCATTATTTAGCGTGTATCAAGGTTATAATACAAAATAACATTTCCTTATCCATTCTCAGTTTGACCGTGCACCTCGTTAATATGAATACCTACCTGTACTGTAACTCACACTGCAAGATTAAACACCACTTTTTTCTACTTTACAACTTAACCCTTATTTGTTTGAAAAGTTATTACGCAAATGAACTTAATCCTGAATTATTTCTGAATAAGTATATCCATATGCATTTGTACGTATGAAATAACTGCTGTATAAAAGAGATGAGAGCTTTTTTCAGATGTTACTAAGCTAAGTGGACCATTACCTATAGCAAGATTTCATGAAAATTCGTTGGGCCGTTTAAGAGATATCAGCTCTGAAAGAAGGTGTCGCCGTTATTTTGGGGGCTTTTACCCTCTAAAAGCTTAATATCTCTAAACGGCTGAAGCGATTTTAATGAAACATGTCTAAGAACCACCGCCAAAAAACTTGCTTTCATTTAAAAAAAACGCATTCAAATCGGTTCACCCATTTATGAGCTACGGTGCCACAGACACACACACACACACACACACACACGTCAAACTTATAAAAACCCTCTTTTTGCGTCGGGGGTTAAAAATTAATGGCGATTCATTATAAGGTGGATAAAAGCTTTCCACGCAGCTATTTAACAGCAGCTCGTGATTTCGGAATAAGAATACACCATTCAGCTTCCATCCGTGTTAGTTAGCTATAAAATATGGTTTTATTAGCATTATACCGAAATAAGCTCTATAAAGAACCCAGAAAATACTGTTATACAGTAGCTGAATAATTGATGTGAATTGAAGATGAAATAAAAACGGTTATTCATAATAATCATAATCAAGCTTTGTAATAAAAATTAACTACACCATTATTCAGAAGACTGCTGCCAAGGACACAATTCGACATCATTATAATAGTTTCCATACGCAATACGCTGAGTAAAGTTAGCATTAGATAACTACGTTTATTCAGCTACGTATAACTACTAGATAAATGCTGTCCCAGGCACTCTTTTTCAGATTAAAATCATCTTTAATGCTTTAAGCTTAATAACATCTGTGTTATATTAATGTTGGAACTTAAAAACACTGTGTCTGTCATGAAGTTTTAGCAAAACTGTCCAAGTGCGCATACGAAGGTTGTTTTGTGTCAAATTCAACTGTTACCTATGGTCAATGAGATACATGGCGCTGACTAACAGACGGACGGACAGACGGGCAGGAAAGGCTTATAGTCTGTACTTTTAGGTACCTATTTAAAAAAGTGTAAACAAAAAAACCACGTGACATTGACAGATGACAGTTTGTCAGCCAATAGGAGCAGAACACTGATACGTCAAAGCTCGACCAAACAGCTTGGATTGGTTGATGAGCAGAGCCACGTGGTTTGGTTTGTTTACATTTTTTTAAATACCTAAAAGTACAGACTATAGTAATAGGGTTCCATTGGCACCCTTTGGCAAGCTGGGCAGTATTTCCATTACACGTATTTTGTATATGTACTTCGATACCTACCTAAAAACAAAATTCGAAAAAGGTACTTTTACATAAAAATACATTAACAGGTCTTATTAATGGCAATGAAAAATAAGCTGACGCATGCATAAAGTAAATAGAAAAAAAGAAAGAAAAATACTCACATACAGTATACCTATTTAAATTTTGCAACACGTCATTTTCGTCGTTTCGCGGTAGTTATATCCGACAAAAAATAATTTCGTTTGTTTGATTCTTTGTTGTTTTTAGATTAGGATACCTACTTACAAAAATTTACTGCGATCAAAGGGTCTAGCTAGATTTTAATGTATTTTATTAAAATACTGTAGGTATTTCGTATTTTAGCTGAATCATTCGGGTACCTATCAAGAAGGAAAAACTTATGCCTGCAAAAATAGACTAACACCACACTAGTAGGTACGTAACAAGGCTCCTCTACATTTCAGTTGATCCAATTTAAACCTTCTTAAAAAAAATAGAAGGTTCTCGTTTCGTAGGAATCTTTTTGAATACGTGTTGTACTAGGTTTAAACTTTCGTGCGCCAATAAAACTAATAAAAGATATACCGTACATACCATCTACGTAACGCGACATAACGAATATTGAATTCTGCTTTGCCATATATACTTCTCGCAGAAATATTTCACTGAGTAAACACAGTAATAGTAGTAAACATGCCTTTATGAAAGCCAGACCACTAAAAAATAGTAAATCTAGTAGCAAGATATACTGAAACAAAATAATACAATAAACTTGATAATTATAAGATATTGAACATAAAATAAATTTGAAGACATATCAGGAGATTACCTTGGCCCCACTGCTTTGTAATGTAAGAATCAAATAAATTATAGTAACTGGAATCCAAAAAACACATTCAGCGCAGAAGAAAAATATCTAAAACATAAATGATGTCTTCATTAGGAATTTAGTTTGAGAACAAGAAACCGGAATTTTTTAATACGAAAAAATTACCTGAAGCACGTATTGATCCTGGAAAGATTTAAAACCAGAAAATATCTCCGTCAAGAAAACATCCGTGTCAGTTGAATCAAAACTTTCCCATTTGCAGTCTCGTGATTCGTGCTCCTTGCACATGGACTCATTCTGACAATTCAGGTTTTTAAAATGGTTCGTGATAACGTAATTAACATGACGTATTCTGGTTATGAAAAATGTTATACTGCTGGAGCAACAGCATGCTTCAAATATATACGTCGCATACGTCAACACAGCTCCGACCAGAGCCAAAAGTCCGTATTCTTCTCTAACTAATGCAATCGCCAATAACAATGTTATCACAAAGAGCGCTATAAAAAATAAGAATAGTATTCGGTTTCGTTTATAGTGATCGTTATTTATGTTCTTGTTTACATCGAGTTTCATGAGACGGTCTATTTCTTGCATTTTAATAAACAATTCGATATTGCCTTTATTGTTGAAATATCTTGGACTGATAACGTTGACCGAATATACGATAAGTTCGGCATAGGTCGCGGTTATGGTCAAAACTGTAAATGCATGATTAGTAACAAACCGAGCGGAAAAAATGTCGATCAGGCTCATATAAGAATAAAATGTTACTACGAAAATGATTGTCGTATAGCATTTTTGTAGGGTAGTGGGCGCAGAAACAAATTGATCCCTAATATCTACTCGGCACGTCCCAAATATCTTTTGAATAATGTGAAGCGGCTTAAATACTTTTGCAAAATTATCATCCAAAATGTCGTTTGAAAGATACTCTGTTGTGGTGCACTTATTACGTTCTTCAGACTTCATCAAAACCATGACGTATTCCAACAAATGATCTTCCAAGGAACGTAGGCAACTAGGCACACGCCAATATTGTAATATAAGTTGCACCTAACCACGGGTATACGTACCTACTACACACGTCAATTATAATACTTAGGTTTATTGCATTAATAATTCAGGCTTGAATAACTTCGTTACGACCTTTATCTTTACAATTTGACTATAGCCTTAATGATTATAACGTGTACGGCCATGGATAAGCTGCCGATAGCCTCATAGTTTCCGATTAGTACCAATTAGTTATAATGGATCTCGTTGCAAACATGCCAAATTACTAATATCTAACGATACAATACTAACGAACAACTTTTACTTATGACTAGAATAGAGATATTCCATCTTTGTCCTCAGTTTTTTTTATTCATTTGCCGTCCCGAGATTGAAGTCTTGAAATTGCAAATGTCTATGGGCTTTAGAGTCCACTTACCATCAGATGCCTGGTGCGCCCATTTGCAATTTTACATTTCTCATGCATGCCATAAAAACCGGGCAAGAGCATGTCGGACCATGCTCAGTGTAGGGTTCCGAAGCCCTTAAGCACTAGAAACATAAAAATCAACAAGTAATAACTAATTTTCTATTTAAAGTCATTTGGTGCCGCCTTAGATGATTTTAGTACGTACGAGTATATACACTTTAATCGCATGTATGTCAAGAACCAATAATGTCTACTTACGCGTTAATTACGGCCGAAGCCTATATTCAAACCGCGGATAGATAAGGCTTACTTCGGGTTGAAATTTGACATTTGCCCATACAAAATGTGTCAAATTTTAATCCGAAGTAAGGCTATCTGTCCACGGTTTGAATATAGGGTGCGGCCGTTAGTCGTTTTCCTTTTAAATTCGTTATATGCGCTTTCATTTATTTCTTTCTGATTTTTAGGACACTTGACTAACAAATATTAGCGCTTTAAAGCTTAATATTTCATAAACGGATCCCTTACTGAAAAATTATTTGTACAAACTCATAATATTTTTGAAAAATCTATCCAAAGTCACCCCACACTATGGAGTAAACGAGAAAAATAAATCGTCCCCACGTTACGTATTGGGGAGGTACACTAAAAAAACATTTTTTGCAATATTTTTTTTACCACTTTGTTGGCGTGACTTATGGGTCGTTTTCAAAAAAATTGTACATAGTTTAGGGCTTTAATTAAAACAAAACTTAATTGATTCCTTTGTGTGACGAAAGTTACCCATACAGGTTGTAAGACTAACTTTCGTTATACAAAGGACGCGATCGTGATTTTGTTTTCATTAAGCCTTTAACTATGTACAATTTTTTTGAAAACGACCCTTATATGTATATTTATGCCAAATTACAGCTTTCTAGTACAAAGAGTCTCTGAGCTAGGCTGCGGACGGAAGGACGGACAGACGGACGGATGGACGAACGGAAGGATGGACATGGCGAAACTATAAGGGTTCCTAGTTTGACTACGGAACCCTTAAAATGCGATTTACCTAGAGTCCAAATTTATGAATAGCCAAAACATTGGCAGCAGGCCAAACGTATTATTTATTATGTAAAATATATTTTGTAGTCGAAGGCTAATTACGTGTACCTACATTGCTGTAATAGTTTCTGGCCTTCGACTACGTAAAGATGTATTTAAATTAGTTTTAACACGAGCGTTGTCTTGGTTTTTCATAAATTTGGACTGTTCGTCATCATATATCTAACTGTATTAGTGTCATAGTAATATTATGTACTTAATAGGATATCATATCATATTTACAAACCCCAAAATCCAAATACAGATTTGACGCATACGCACTACACGCGCAAACTAATTTTAAAAACTACCCATGAGAATATTGCCATTTGCTGTCCCGTGTATCACAGTATAACGTTGGATCCACGGAAGATCAGCGTCGAGACACTCCTGAGTGCCTCGACACCATGCTGAGTGGGTTCACTTTTCGCAATCTGTTACATTAAATATACATAATTAATTAAAATCCTGCATGTCAAGCAAATTAAAGCTATCTTGAGTTTTTTCATTTTATACCGTAATTAGCTTTACAAAATGTTAGTCTTAAGTAAAAATGTATCATTTTGCAGAAATAAAATTATTTTCTTCTTTCTTATTCTTCTATATTATGAGGACGAAAGTGGTCTCTATTATGACTCGGATAGGTGATATCAAATGGTAGTAAATGGTATGTAACATTTTAGTATTTTAATACTTTGACGTTGACTTTCACATGTCTTAGCTCGGGCACCTCAGCCAAGATTACTTTATTAATACCTACGGCCCTGCGAGTGTCTCGAAGTTACGAATAAGTAACAAAATACAAGGAGTTAAACAAACCAGAAAATTTCAAGACAAAATTTTATTGTTACTCGTGTTACAAACGTATTTTAACCATCGACAAAAAATATACAGAATGGTTTTCTAATGTAATATCAGTTATCACTATAGAAAGAAAAATAATTTATTCATTGACACAAACAACACCTAAGTGCAAAAAGTACTAGTAAATCGGTGTGTGTTGGGACAGCGAGCGATGTGTGACTGAAATGTGTTCGGTATTTACGTAAAAAGTGTTCTACATGGGTTATAAATATATATCAATTATTCAAATAATTGATAAAATTTGTAGAACTAGTAACTAAGTAGGTAATCAGTTTAATAACAATAATAACTAATAACTGCTACCTGATGACTCTAAAATCTACCCATACATTATCGAAAACAATAATTATTCATTAATTAATTAATGTCCATACCGACGTCCTATATCAAAAAACAAATACATCTGCGGGCCTGTTACGGTCTTGTTTATCGATGTAGATAAACGCGTATTAAACATCTGTCACTTTCTGACCTGCGTACTTGTAAGTGCGAGAGCGACGGATACTTTATCCACCTCGATAAAGGCGACCATAATACGGGAAACAATTCTGTTCACAATCGATATAGTCCTGAACTAAACTCTAGCCTTGCGTTTTACTTTATTATAAGGTCGATTGTCCTATGGTTATTGCTTCAAGTTGATCGAGATGGTAAACAATTTATGGGTCACACACTCTTAAAAACAAGTTTTCTTTCCTGGGGGGTAATTGTCGAATGCAAAGATGAACGTTAATCCGGCAAGATTAAGTAGTCCCGTCGGAGCGTACAAAACACATTTTAGCGCGTGCCTTCTCAATTAGGCAGCAGAACTCGGTCGCCCAGAGGAGCTTTACGTTCAGCTTTGCGTTCGACGCAGCGCTGTGTTAAGAGAATCAACCCCCTTTATTTTTTTTATTTTTTTTTATGATAAGGAGAAGGCACACGAGCACTCAGTCCACCTGATGGTAAGTGAAATCTGAGACCAATAGACATTTGAATTCTCAAGATTATAATCCTAAGACCTCTAATGCGCTGCCAACCCTGAGGACTAAGATGGAATGCCTCTATGCTAGTAATTTCACCGGTTGTCTTATCCCCACACCGGAACACAACAATGCGAACACTGTTGCTTGGCGGATGGTTAATGGATAAGATGGTGGTAGCGATCCGGACGGACCCTGCACAGGGTCCTACCACCACTAAACCCTCCCTCCCCCCCCCCCTATATGGTCCCTGTGGTCAATAGTTAAAACCTTGTGTACATGTAAGTTATGATTTTGTATAGGTATGATAGGTCTAAAGCAGCCCTGACGCTGTTTATGTGGGAATAGGCTTAGCCAGAAATTTAGGTCTTAAAAACGCTTCTGGTGTGTCCACAGGAAAGACGATAACCTAAATCTGTGTATGACCCTTATATTTATCGCTTAAATATACATTGTAAATCCTCGTTAACTGCGTCATCAAGTCATAAAATGATGTTTCTATGTTCTTAATCTGCATATCCCACGACTACGACTGCTAGGATATTTTACAGGAAAGCAAATTGTAAAATAATTACTAGGAAAGTGGAGGTTATATGGAAAATATGTAGTATGAGTCGCGCGTCCATGTGCCACATGCCATACACTGAGAAGCGCGGCGGCATGTCTTCTATCAACTTTAACATGTTCTTGGCTTTTCTTCTCAAAGGCCCTGAAAATAAATAAAAAAGTTGAATTTCTAAATAAATTTTATTTATTAATAGGACTGTGAAGCGACGCTCAAATCGCGTAGCTGTCTAAAGAAATTAAATCCGCCCCGTAAATCAAATCCGATATTCACGATTTTTGAATATGTTATATATGTAGATATCATGAAAAACTAGATCTGTACGTTTTCTTCTCTATTTTTTACGTAAGTGTTTATGCATTTCTATAAAGATACGCATCAAGCGCGGCGAGATGGGCGCGGCGACAATAATTTGAGGGACCAAATTATCTGTCTAGTCTAAACTATAGGCAATGGATAAAATTCCAGTCAAGTGCGTGTACGCATACTTTTAGGGGCTATGCATTAATAAAATAAGGGGTAAGACTTTTAATATAAAAATCTCCATAACTTAAAAATAAAAATAACCATAAACATGTTCGTTCCGTGTAGATAACCTTCATTTGATAGGTATATGTCGCATGGATAACCTCTCCATAGGTATATGAACAAAATAAATACCTTACCATCTACATACTTCGACAAAACAAATATTGAGAGCTTCTTTGTTTTATATACTTCTCGGAAAAATATTTCACTGAGCAAACACAGCACTAGAAGTAATCCCGTCTTGATAAGAGCCATGAGAGCCAAAAACAGTAAATCTAGCGATAGAAGATACTGAAACAAAAACCACCTTGAATAAAATCGTACAAAGTGAATACAATACATTAGATATATTTAGGAGATACCATGTTCTCACGACTCTGCAATACGAGAATTCCATATTTAATAGTAAAAAGGATCCAACCGACTGATTCCGCACAAGACAATAATATCTGAAAAAGAAAAGAGGTTTCCTTTTGGTTACAAATTGATAAGTTGACTTACGTGTACAGAATTCAGACTACTTTTTAAATAGCAAATATACCTGAAAGCTGTATTGTTCCCTGAAATATTTAAATCCACTAAATATCTCTGCCAAGAATACATCAGTGTCTTTTGATTCAAAATTTTCCCAATTGGTATCACGTGATTTACGTCCTTTCCTCAAAGTTTCTTTCTGACAGTTCTTGTCTTGAAAATTAGCGACAGTGGAATTAATAAGGCGTATTCTTATGGTGAAAAATATCATGTTACTGGCGCAACTACACACTTCAATCGTTAATGTAAGAAATGTCCACATTGATCCGATTAGTTCCATAATCCCGTAATCACCGTAAGTTAAAGCAGTCGACACGATTAATAAAATTGCGAAAACTGATGCTACAATGAGGGAAATCATTCGATTAAGCTTGTAGTGATTGTTATTAATACTCTTATTTTCATCTAGTTTCATAAGAAGATCTATTTCTTGCATTTTAATATAAAATTTAACATTGCCTTCATTGTTAAAAAATCTTGAGTTGATTATGCTGACTGTATAAACAGCGAGAATTACAAAGAGCGCGGCCATCCACAAGTTGTTCATTGCAAATTCGGTAGCAAACCGAGAAGAATACGTTTTAAATATCTCTATAAAAGAATATATTATTGTTGCTATACAAATGATTGTGTAGCATTTTTGATAGAAAGATGGTGCAGTAACGAATTTATCCCTAACATCTACTCGACATGTCCCTAATAGTATTTGGAAAATCCGGAATGGCTTAAAAACTTTTACAAAGTCGTCATTTAAAATGTCGTTTGACAGGTACTCTGTTGTAAATTGATTTTGAATATAATTTTCCATTAAAACCATGACTGATATCCAGATGGCTTTTAAGCGCGACTAAGACAAATAAAATTCAGGTAAGGTAGGGACGCTCGAAGGTAAATTTATGCAATAAATTACGCTTAGGCAAAGGCGCTTACGCGCAGACAAATTAACATAAATTATGCAAAACACTTCACTTGTGATACTTAATATAATTGCATTAAAAATGCAGGTCAAAATAACTTCATTATTCCGTTATCTTTGTAATTGAATGATGAGATAATGCTTAGTCAGGAGGGCAATTTATTATCACGCAATTATGTATTTAGACAAATATTTAGGTACCTATATACAGTTTAGGTAGATACTTTAGATTTTTTATATTAAAAATATGAGTAAACAAGTACATAGCTACAAAGGCCGGTATTTTTAGTTTATTTATATTTTTGGTAGAAATTACGAGAATAGAAATTAATATAGGTAGGCCCGAAAAAAAATATATACAGTAATTCATCCGAAGCAATAAACAATACCTAGTTTATGTAACTGATACGTAATAAGGGGTATTTAAACACGAGAGCGGTGTTATGAAACGAGTCGAAGAAGTAGGATATATTTATGAAACTCATAAATATATCCTACGATACGAGCCATAAAGCCATTAAGTACAGCTTATTTTGATGTGGGTAGATAAACATTTTTACGCAACGCGCAAAATATATTCTGTATTTAATAATAATACACCTATTTGACCTAGGATTTCGACAGGGTAGGTAGGTTTACTTAGTAATACATCACATATTGCTTACACAAATAATAAAAAGTTCAAGCCCGAAGTAATGTTTCTTCTTTAATGCACCTCTTACGTTCACATCTGTAGAATGCTACCCTGTGGTACTAAATGTTTTTACTGCTCATGTTTCAATATTTCTAACAGCGTATTTTACTTATTAACTCTAAATGTAGGTACAACTCGATCTCTATAACATTTCTCTATTAATTTAAATGCTTGTCAAACTATGCACCTTTAAGAGGGTACGTATTCACATGTATAAAATCAAAATGTATAAGTTTACAATGTATATGTTCAAAATATATAAAATCAAAAAATATAATAGTTAAAATAAATAATAGGTAATCAAAATTCATAAAGTACGTTTTTCATAATAGTCGAAATACTAACAATGAAAATGACTAAGTTCACAATATATATGTTCGGAATATATAAAATCCAGTTAAAATCCTTAAAGTATGTTTTCCATAATGGTCAAAATACATCAAATCAAAATGCCTATGAAGACAATATACGCAGTTTCTACGAGCTATAGCTATAGCTTTTGTAATACTTATTTTATTACAAAGAAATTGAATCCTAAGGATATGGTATTTCCTCGTAATGACTCCACCTAAAATCTTTTCGTTTATTTCCACTGCATAGAATGCAATGAATTCAATTGTGTCACTCACCGGCTCGCTCGGCTCGTGCTTAGTTTGGTCACAGTTGTACCTACCTGTTGTCGCTACGCTCGTCGTCGCACCTAAATTTTAGTTTTCATTACCTAGTAAGTAGCTTGATTAATTCAATCCAACAGTTTAGGTGCAACGACGAACGTAGCGAGGAGGCGCGTGTTAGGTTCAACTGCGACCAAAACAAGCAAGAGCTGAGCGAGCTGAGCAAGCGTGCCGCGGTAGCGGCCGGCGAGTGCCACGATTGAAATTGTATTGAATTCTAACGTTCTAATTTTATGAATTTTGAACGTATAGGTACATTGTAAACGTATGCATTTTGTCTAATATTACTATGTATGAACCATTATGTATTTTAACTGGATTTTTTTGGTTTTCAACCGATATGTATTTTAAATTTATATATTATAATACGTACCCCATTTAAGGAAAGTTTAAAAGTGTGCAAGCAGTTACTTTGACAGCCTATTCTATTTTTTTACTACATTAAGATAATACTTAATAAATCATTTAATTTACTATTGTTATTTATTACCTACTTTACTAGCCGTTTCTCTCGTATAAAAAATTTCACGGATAAAAAGTACGTACACTATGCTCTTTCTCGGGGCCTAAGCTGTAGTTGTGTAAACCATAGTATATGCTCTACGTTATTTAAAAAATCAAACGAAATTTACCGAGCATCGGAGTGGCCGCAGGCGCTCCCATCGCCGAACACTGGAACCTTATTGGATTCTTCAACTTTTAGGATATCCACTTCACTCCGCTTGGGTGCACAATGTTGTGCTCGTCACCGCTGCCAGTGTGGTGCTAGCGTCGATCGGCTTGACCACCACGGTTTACGCTGTACGCAAAGTGCTGGTAAATTTTCCCGTCACTCCAGCCTTAATGATGTCATCCGTCGGGCTTTTACCAGCGCCAATTCTGCAACTATTTTAGAACCAAATGGTCTCAAGTGCGACGATGGTAAAAGACCCGATGGGATGTCTCTGGTTCCGTGGAAGTTGGGCCGGCCATTGGTTTGGGATGCCACTTGCGTGGACACCCTTGCGCCGTCACACATTCCCGGAACAAGTATCAGGGCTGGTTTCGCGGCGGAGTCAGCGGAAATCCTCAAAAGGCGCAAATACAGTCAACTTGATCGATGTTCCGTTTTTGAGCCTTTTGGGGTCGAAACCTTAGGATTAGTTAGGATCGTGGGGGCCAGGAGCATACCGTATTTTTAAAGACCTTTCTAAGTAAGCGCCAGGGTGGCAATTTTTGAAGCTCACTGACGAAAAATGACTTACTTGAAAATCAATTTGTGTCAATTTAATCTACGATCGGGCCCAGCTTTTGGATTTGATATGATAAAGGCGTAATGATATCAAATCCAAAAGGTGGGCCCGCTCGTAGATTTTCAAATTGATTTCAAAGCTAGTCATTTTTCGTCGGTGAGCTTCAAAAATCGCCCCCCTGGTTGACGCAACTCGTGACCAGAATGCTGGCCTTTATTTGGCACAAAGGTTAAGCATTGCCATTCAACGTGGCAACGCTGCCAGCATTTTGGGAACGATGCCCACTGGTAGCGGTCTGTTAGATTAGTATAGTTTTAAGTAAGTTTGTAAGTTCTTTCGTTAGTTTTATTTGTCTTATTGAGAAATAAATTGAAATTTATGGTAAAAAAGTACACATAAATAATAGGCTTCACTTTATTTCTACCGGGGATAAATAGGTGTTCGGGATAAAAAAAAACCCTTACAATCCTTGTAGAAACTTAATTTATACAAAGTTAAGTTTACGGTGTATGTACTTGAAATACAATCTATTTTCTTCTACAGTCGCGAAGTAAAAAGGTTCGTCACTTTTAAACTCTAATTCAATTGAATTAAGGTTCAGAGTCCAGAAGTGAACAACTGCTTTATTCCGCGACTTGTAGATGGATGTGAATCCTCGTTATGATCATTCTAGGTTGTCCTTTGTTTGCTAAATACTTGTGGGATGACACATTTTTGCGTAACGGCGTCCAGATATGATAGCGGGCAGAGTAGACTGTCCCTATATAAATCACTGTGAGGGACTGCATTCCCCTACTAGTGCCATATTGTTTTAGATTAATACAAGTAACTCCTTAGACTACGTACCTATTCTTACTTAAAAAATTATGTGTCAATATTATGTTACACGAAATAAATAAATAATAATAAAAGGGCCAACGCCATATATACCCGCTTTAAATTTGTACAAGTTTTTATTTCTTATATCTAACTTTGACAAAAAAATGTGTAGTAAATTTACGGTATCATTACATGTCAAGTATTTAACTTATATAATTAGTAGGAACTCTACAACACTGCCAATTAACAAAACCAATTAGTTGTTCTTTCGACGTTAAATAAAAACGCCTATAAAATCTCAGCGATCGGGAATCTATACAAATGTAAACTGTATAATAGTGACAATGAGATTTGTAATCAGATTAAACACGTTGAGCAGAAGTTGCGCGTCCATCTGCCACATCCCGTACACCGAGAAACGCGGCGGCGATTCTTCTATAAACTTCAGCATTTTCTTTGCTTTTGCTCTTAGAGGTCCTGAAAACAGGTAGTTCTCCAATTAATTCTCATGGCATCCATTTCAAAACAATATATTAGAGACAATCAAGGATGATTCTGTGGCAGCCAATATAAACGCGTAAAACTTTGAACATTGTCGCGTTTAGCTACTGGCACGCCGCAGGTCTGTATTGAGGTTACCTAGTCTTAATATCTGGACTAGTTTTGCCCTCGGTAGGTAACCTTTTTGATCTCACACAATCTTATATTCATTAGGTACAGTGTTTTTTTTGACTCTTCGGTGGGCCTGGACAAGTTGCAGTCTGCGAAAGTTACAGTAATATATTACAGAAATTAGTAGAATTGCATACTCGTATTTACTTTCATGTCAGTTATATGCGTATCAATTCTACACCTTCAAAGATTTGTAGTCATTGACTTTCGCAGACTACATCTTGTCTAGACCTGCAATACCTGTATTTTAATGGTCTAGTTTTGGTGACAAGCACATGCTTAGCGTAATGCCGGAGCCATTATTATTGTTTAAGTTCTATCCACTATAGATATTCCCTTAGACAGACGATGTTTAATTAATTAGGTACCTGCAATGGTCGATATGGTGATCCTAGTGACAAGTCATAAAAAATGTGTTACACTCGTTTCTGTAACCTTTTATAAATAGGACATTGATACACCATGTTGGCCAATTTTAAACTATGATAATAAGTTTAATCACCTTTATCATCACAAAATACGGATGTACTCGTATTCTGAATGTAAATAGACTCAAAGAGGTATATGGCCTTATTTGACCAGATGTCGTAAAAGCATAAAGACTCAAAACCTGCATAGTTAACTGCGCTATACCAGTTACAGATCTCCGTACCATTCACTGTTTGGAACTTGGCAGGTTTTAACATTTCATACTTAATACGGCCTAAATACATATTAAACAACTCTTACAGCATTAAGTCATTACCATCAGCGTAACGGGACATGACTAAAATGGAGAGCTGCTTCGTTTTGCGAACCTTCCGGAGAAACTTTTCACAGCGGACACAAAGAACTAGGAGCAGGACCAGTTCCGTTAGAGCAAGTGTCAGCAAAAGGAGGTAATCTATAACCATGAAACGCTAAAAAAACATTGAAGTAAGTATAGTATAGGTGAAAAACTTAAGTACAGGAACTGTCGTATGTAGTTGTAACACATCTGGGCCTCTATTCATGTGCGTAAAAAAGATATCGTGTTTGACACGTTTAAGAATCGTTTATGTCACAGTCGCCATTATTGTAAATGACATAAGTTATCGAAACGTTGACAATACGGAAACAGGTCAAAAACGATATCGTTATTACCTTGTAGAATTCCAGCCCTGTATAGCCCGTTTGACATTCTATATTTGAAAGTTAACATAAACTCCATATTAATTTTGTACACAACCACATACAACAGGTCCTTTACTTAAGTTTTTCACCTACGAGTATAAAGCCTTATAAAATAGTAATCGGCTATCTATCGCTGTCACACTCATTGTGGTATCTGTCAGTATTTGTTATGGAGAAGAGTGTGCAAGCGATAGAGGGCCGCGTACTATTAATAACAAATCGTACCCAGCTTTCACTGAACGAGTATATTCAGGAGCTAAATATATGTCCAAGTACAAATTCGACTCATAAGGAAGCTGGCCAAAATCTACAAGTGAACAACAGTTAAATAGTTACCTTAGTCATATTTTGATGGTTTTGCAATGTAAATATTGCGTACTTGAACGTGAATAAAACCCAAACCACAAATGTACAGCAAAAAAGATAAACCTGCAAAAAAAAAAATAGGCTGCGTTAGAAAGTATGGTTTTCTTTAGCATCTGTTTAAATTTTAGAATCAAGTCATTCATTTACCTGGAACCTAAATGTATCCTTAAAGACACTGAATCCGTCAAAAAATTCTTTTATAAAAATGTCTGTGGCGCTTGTTTCAAAATCTTGCCATTCCAAGGGAATGTCTATAAGGAATTCAAATGTTTTGCTCTGTTTGCCAAAGATTTCAATACCAAGGTTGATTCCACTAAAATGTCTGATGATTATGCAATTTATGAGGTCTACGCGCATTTGAAAGAACCTGATAAGGCTGGCACAACTACACAATTCAAATATAAACGTCATCAAAATGTAAGTGGCAGCTAGAATTTCGAAAACTCCAAATTCATCTTTAACCAGGAATAATGCCAACACCATAAGACTTAAGTAGATGATTGTTAACGACACCAATGTCGTTAGATTATGTTTGTAATGCTTGTTGTTAATGTTTCGATTAGTTTTCATTAAGCGATCTATTTTCTGCATTCGAATATATAATTCGACATTGCCGTTGTTGTTCAAGAATCTACCATGAACAATGCCGGCTGCAAAAACAATCGGGGCGGCAGTGATTCCGCCCATCCATAGGTAGAACATAAGATCACTGTCACTAAACCTCCCTGAATATGTTTTCAATAGACTAACAATAGCAATTGACGTAAGTATCATGCAGATAATCGTGTAGCATTTCTGAAAGATAGAAGGTGCAAAAACCTGCCTGTCTTTAATGTTTACGCGAGAGGTACCTAAAATCTTTTGAAAAATACGATATGGTACAAAGACTTTTGAGAAATCTTCGTCCAAAATATAATTCCAATGAGAGTCCTGCGAGTTAAGTACGATAAGTTCATTTTTAAAAGACATAAGACTGAGATCTAATTCAATCTTATTATGATTTAGTTATTACTTTTCGAAATATGTGATTGCACCACCATACACTGCGGTTGGTTACAAGTCTAGAATAGATACTACGCTCATGATTCAATTTGCCGCAGTATAATTTATCTAATGTGTCAAATATTATAATCACATTAATAGTTCACATTAAAATAAATGGCTATATAATATGGGAGTGGCAAAATAGACTAAATTTGATATAGATAACAATTATTTCAATGACGCAACGCAATGTTTCAATAAAAGGCGTATAAGGGCGAAAAGACTGGAATCCGGCCGTCAAATCATACCAAATCTTCTAATGCATACAGCATTACGAGATGGTAAACCCAGCAAACTATTTCCAGATTATTTTAATTTTCAATCACAGACAGTGTCAAGTGATGAGTGTAAGGGTTGAGCTCCACACGATTGCATTAAAGCAAGGGTTCTTAAAATGTCACAATTAAACAATCCAAGAGGTCCAACTCTTGGGAGCGACGCTAATTTTGAGAAGATAAAAAAAAACAAATAAAACACAGGACAATGTCACACAAATTGACCTAGTCCCAAACTAAGCTCTAGGCTTGTACTACGGGTACTAGACAACGATAAACATACTTAGATAGAGAAATATATACTTAAATACATCGAAAACATCCAAGACTCAGGAACAAATACTCGTACTCATCACACAAATATCTGCCCTTACCGGGATTTGAACCCGGGACAGCCGGCTTCGGAGACAGGGTCACTCCCAACTAGGCTAGCGTGTCGTCAAAAAACCATTTGTCAACCATTTGTGTGTTTTGATGTCAACCATTTGTTATTTTTGGGATCAATTCGCACAAATAGTCCGCGTACCTTTTCTCTTAACTCAAAACAAACGCCATATTTGTATACTCTGAAAGCTTATTCGACTTTTCGCTTCACAAAAAGTTAAGAGATGTATTCGTGCATTCCTGTGACGTGGAACAGCTTGTATATCCCATGTCATAGAATGCGGTGTTGTATGCCTCAGCGACAAATGCTTTGCGACGCGAAGTTTTACGCGTACCTTCGTAGATCGGGTAGATCCTCACATAACACAGCATCAGTCCTAATCACAAGGAGTGTAGGTTTCAGATAAACTCGATTCGATATATTCAAGTGTTTTAAACATTAAAATGATAAAAAAAAAACCTAAAATGTATTATGAATATGAACAGAATATCGTTCAATGGAATTTGGCTTGATTACTCTGGAGATCGTTGCGTGTACTGTAGATAGATACATAGGTACATACATACATAACTTCTTTTTTTTATGTTAAGGAGAAAGCACACTAGCACTCAGGCCACCTGATGGTAAATGGAATCCAAGACCCATAGACATTTGAATTGTCAAGACTATAATCCTAAGACCTCAAATGCGTTGCCAACCCGGAGGACGAAGATGGAATGCCTCCATGCTTGCAATTTCACCGGTTGTCTTATCCCCACACCGGAACACAACAATGCGAACACTGTTGCTTGGCGGGTGGTTAATGGATAAGATGGTGGTAGCGATCCGGACGGACCCCGCCCAGGGTCCTACCACCACTATACTATACTACTACATCACGCCTTCATTCCCAGAGTGGGGTAGGCAGAGCTACAGAAATACCAACAACTCTAAAAAAGACTTGTTGATAACTCTGTAACCACATTTTGCACAATCAGGCTAAGATGTTAACTAGTGTATTAGTGACAGGTTGCAAGCCCATCGCCTAACAGTACTACGACCCCTTATTCCCTTAGTCGCCTACGACATCCACGGGAAGACTTGGAGTGGCACTATTCTAACCCGGCAACCACACGGTACACATACACAGATACACATTTAGACCAATACAGGTCTGAGGAGTACCAAATGCGGAAGGACTTACATCAAATTTATTTTCGATTTAGGTGTTGTTTACTGACAGGCAAAGTTAACTAAAGCATTGAGAAAACGGCACGTTAAAGAGTAGCAAACTGTAAGAGAACAACAGTGTATGTGGCCGTTATAGCAAACATTCGAAGCGGCAGCTGCGCATCGAGGGTAAAAATGTCGTATATCGTAAAGGTTGACTTTACATCCAGAAGCATTAGGATCTGGTGAGCTTTCCTCTGCATTTTATCTGTAAAGAAGGCAACATTAACACTATTAGACCATTTATTACATTATAGTCGTAATTGGTTTTAATTAAATTAAGTGTTTTAATGGAATGTACTTTCTTGAAATATTTATCGTTAAAAAAATGAATGGTGGAAATTGTCGTACTTAAATACAAATTGCCCTTAACTTTTTTATCGCTCTAAAGCAATAACCTAATAGGTAAATTACGATCGGCCGCTCATTTGTAGATTAGTTTCAGGGTTGGGTACGAACTAGGCCTTTAACCACGTACCTACCCAAATACATACGTTGCATTAGGTTTTAAACCTTTTGAAATACTAAGACGAAGAAATATTAATTACCTAATTGTTTTCTTTGATTCGAGTCTTTGACAGATACGAGTATATCTGAACCACCGGTTTAACGGAGCTATTCCGGCCGGATCCTTCCATAACAGATCCTCTAAATAAGAAAGAGAAAAAAATGGATCAAACAGGAATAAACACTTGTTTTCTTTGTACTGGGATCCGGTCTCTAAACCGGAATAACTCCATTGATCATCAACGACGGATAAACCAATCAGAATTAGCGATGCAATATAGTCAGACCGAGCATTTATGACGTCAGGTTAAGAGGCCGTATAACAAATGTTGCCGATTTCGCTGATTTACGTGATTTTACAGACTTGATTTTGCAGTTGAAATATTTTACTTCTAAAAATTTTAATGCGCAACACGAAGGATGATTCGATTTTCAACGAATGTATGAGCTACTTTTTTGTTTTGATTAATCGACCTGAAACCGGCGACTGTTTTGTGAATTTTGCTGCAAGAGGTTTAGAATATCACATATTGACGAATCGTTTTGACGGCTAAAAGGTATGAACAAGTTACAATTTATTGCTGTAAAAGTCGTCTAAAAATGTAAAAATAACTTTTTACCACCTTCATATATTTTTTGTGCAAAAAAATAATGAACTTGGTAAAATTATACAGAAAATGAGTTTATTTTTATTTTTATTTCGGCTACTTAAAACTCTCGCTCATAAAATTATAACAACAGTTGTAAACTTCAGTTCAAAATCAATCCATTACCTTAAAAAAAAACCAAGAAATGAAAAAAATTGCAATATGTAATGTTTTAAAACAACCTAAATCTCGCATTACATCGACAAAAATAAAAAAAGTAGCTCATTTATTCGATCATAACTGAAATGATATTTCATGATGTGTATTAAAACTTAGAAAAAAAACTGTATTTTGTCTGTAAAATCATAAAAAGAAGCAAAATAAGCAAAATTTTGTGCCTTGGCCTCTTAAAATTAGTTTTGGTATTGCGCAGCAAGTGGCGTGGCAATCCGCAAACGCACTGATAGCGGCGCTAAATAATGTAAAGCAATCAAAATCATGGTAATACGATATACCTTCATTTCCCGATGTCAAAGCCAAAATATTAAAACATAGTTTTCTTGTGTGCTCCAATTTAGATGTCACCATATTTGCGAGATAACTCAGTATGGATACTGCCAATATCAATGTCAGAAATATAAACCCAATTATTGCAACGAAACTAGAGTCAGCAGTCTAGAAACAAAAAAGATACAATCTTATAAATTAACCAGTGAATTATTAAAAAAATCTAATAAGTATATACGGAAGTAATGCGGATGGTACTTACGTTTGTCTTTTTTTTAATTGATATCACAACGATTTGCATAAACATGAAGTCCCAAACCAGTACTTGACCCGTGAACGATAAAATCTGTAAAAATGCACGTTTCATTAATTAAAATTCAAATTGTAATACCTACACATTGAAGATATATTTTTGAAAAATTTCAGCCAAACGAGCAAGCCGGTTTTCGAAAGGTATTTAGCATCATATAGATAAGGTAACAAGCACACGGTGCGGCATATTGTAGGTACCTACAGAAGAACAATGAGTATAATAGGCTATGCTTGACATTTGTTGACTTTAAAAAAAGCTTTTGATTTGGTTGTACTCAGAACAGTCTCTCTAGCAGTGCTGATTTACCTATCAGTATGTTAGGGGGTTGAGTAACTTGTATGTAAACGCCACTATGCCAGACCGTTCGTCCGGAGCTGAGAGAGATGTTGTCTCCGATATTTTCTATCTGAGCTTGTGGACTGGGATTGGGAAGGACTCGGATATCAATATCAATGCCCAGTAGATACTGAGTAGGTACACACGTCCGATTTACCAACGACATTTTACCCATGGCACTCATGGATGAGACCTTAAATGGTCGACGCCCTTGAGTAGTCTTCAATAACTGGTTCTGAAGATAAACATGGACAAAACGAACCTCAGAAATCTATTCTCTGGAGGACCGACCACGGTATAGATTACTGGAGAAAGTCAATGTCAGTCTATGACCAGTAGTGGACGTGTTTATCGGGTGACATAATGAATATGCCGATGATGATGATGATAATTGTTGATATTGACGATATTTTACCGATTTTTGGAATCTTTAGCTATTTCATTATCTCACAAAATCACTCCTGGCCCGCCTATAATGGTTGTGTGCATCGATATAGATAACCGTTTATAAAACATAATATGTCACATTCTGAACAGTATACCGTAAGTGCTAGGGGTTAGGTACCCTCCAGGTTAGTGTCCGTTAGGATGCTTTGTCTACATTTATTCACCACAATAGTGGCAACCATAATACCTATTTTTTATGGATTTAAATTTTATGAAACTGGCGTTTAATTAATAACTAATGATTCAAATAAAATTGGTAAGATTCTACTTACTTTTTTAAACTCAAATGAATAAATCTTAAATCTACACGAACTAGACTAATATCATTTGCATTTTACATAAAAAACAGGTTCTGCAGCAACCTACCGGAATCTCAAACAGTTTAATAAAATCAGCCAAAGCGTCCAAAATGCAATGCGTGGCAGCAACAAGCTCTTCATGATTTTTCACCTTTTCCTCAGTGTTATAAAAAAATGTCAGTTTTGCTTCTCTACATTTGTTCCTCAAACCTAGCGCTTCTTTTTCTAAAATTGTGTTAAGGTGGTCTAATCTGAACGCGAGAAATAACAAAATATACTGCACGAGGAGCATTTCTCCGAAACTCCCAATTCCCATTATTTCAACCACTATAACTGAAGGGCATGTGTTTTTCATCCAGATAAGATTTAACATTGCAACATTCACTAACCATATAGAAATGGAAAGTGCAACTGCTGTTATCGAGAACAAAAATAATTTCTGATTTGCGTTTGCAGCCCCATGCATTTTAAAAATGCGGTCAATCTTTTGCAGTTTGACGTACAGTTGGCAGTTTACATCCCTGTGGTGGAAATTATTTCGCCAAGTGATAACAGCATTCGTAGCCACATTAATAAGGATCCCAAATTTAAAAAACACAGTAGTGCTTAAAGATTCCACCTTGATCTCGCATTTGAATACGAAGTGAGCGGCACAAAATAGATTGCAAAGCCATACAGCGCTGCTGAAAATCTGATAGTATACCGAAGTGGCCGTTACGTATCGATACTTTATTAAGACTCTTTGGAAGCCCATCCAAAACTGCAAAGTGTGGACAGGTTGGAACACCCTAATAAAACCTTCATCTAAAATATCTAAGGACAAGTTTTCCATATCGATTTAGTGACAAGTTTTCACTATGGACTCTACAGCACAAATGAATCCAACAAGAGCGTTTACTTTGATTTAGCTACTCCCTGGGGATAGGTAAACAACCAATTTAATCAAATTTAAAAACCTACCTATGAAACCAATATGTTTTATTTTTAAACGAGCAATAGGTATTTGGGTTTGTAATCGCGTGCTCAAACACAGATTTATTAATTATGATGATTATTTTTCACTAACCCATTGTTTCAAAATAGAATAACTGTTTCTACATAACCCTTCAAAGAACATTCTATTTATGTAATATGTATAATTATTATTTACTTAAGTAGAAGTGTACTTTAATAATAACGCCATTGCAATATTGCAAAGTTATGACAGTCGTTATTGCGTCGATTTAAGATAATAGGCACCTAAGCACCATTACAGGGAGTTTTTAATATATTCATACATTTCGGTTCACTCGTAACAGTACATTCAAAACTAGTCGTTAAAATAGAAACGGTTTACCTTTACTATAGGAACATTATGTCGCTCCGAGATATATTGTCAGAAAACTTCTTAGACGTTGACTTCGTTAAATTAATTTCGCCTATTTATTGGTTGCAATCCGCTCTTGGCTCTAACTGCATAGTTATAAGGGGCAACCTCATCTCGGACGTAACATTTTGGCAAAAGTTATACACCTTTGTTTGGATTATTATCGTCAGCGGATCTTTTTACACGTTTGAATTGTCTTACTATAATGCTTATTTTGATAAAGAACTAACACTTTTTTATACATATTCTTTTGGCATGTTTGTGCAGTACCTTTGTTACGTGTGCCATGTCTTACACGCCAGATTTTATAAAGGTCAGCAAACTGTCAAAGTTTTCCTTACTCTGCAGAAAATTGACCGTGTTCTTAAAGAAAAAAACGTAGTATCTTTATGTGTTTTGAATTATTACATCATCATCATATGGATTTTGTATATCATATTGGCTTTTGGTGGCGGTTTTACTATTTACGTGTTTTTCCTTATTGAGAACGCCGTTTATACTTTGCCAATGGGTTTTGCCATCATGAGCGTTTATTTTGAAATTGTGTTCACCAGCACTTGCATTTATTACTTGGCAATGAGATTAAGATTTCTTAATGACATTATCCGAGCCAATATTTTCTGCAAAAACTTAAACAATCCGTACTGTCTGGCAGCAAAAGTGGACCAAATCACAGCAATTTCTGTACTAAAAGTGAATACCGACGATGTGCTATCTTTAAGCGATTTGAGGTGCATCGTTACGTCTATCTTGAAATTATTTCATGATATATCTGATCTGTTTTGTTTTCAGGTAATAACCTTCCAAATTTAACATTCTTCTCTATTATTAAGTCAGCGTTAACCTTTTGAACGCCACGATCGGCTGCAACTTTGCGTGCCCCATACGCCAACGACGTCATATGCCGAAAGAAAATGTATGCAGCGTACTGAGCGCTCGGCGTCCCTGCCTCAAAAATCCGATGACGTGATTTACCGGCTTTGGCGGTTAAGAGGCCGTATACGAAATTTTACCGGTTTTCCTTATTTTCGTGATTTTACAGTTTAAATACTGCTTTTCTATAAGTTTTAATACACATCATGATTATATCATTTCAGTTATGATCGAATAAATAAGTTACGAATGAATGAGCTACCTTTTTATTTTTGTCGAGATTGTAAATTTGGATTTAGGTTATTTTAAAACATTATAATATTGCTATTTTGTTTTGAATTTTTGATGTTTTTTTTAAGGTAATGGATTAAATTTGAACTGAAGTTTATTACTGTTTTAATTATATGCACGAGTGTTTTAAAAAGCCGAAATTTAAAACTAGTTTTTGTCCATTTTGTATAAAATTTTACCAAGTTATTTTTTTTTTTACACAAAACAATTATATAAAGGTGGTAAAAAATAATTCATACATTTTTTAGATGACTTTTACAGCAATCAATTGTAATTTTTTCATACCTTTTAGACGTCAAAACGATTCGTGAATATGCGATATTCTAAACCTCTTACAGCAAAATTCACAAAACAGTCCCCGGTTTCAGGTCGATAAATCAAAATTACCCAAATAATAATAACAAAAAAGTATTTCATACATTCGTTGAAAATCGAAACTATCTTTCGTGTTGTGCATTCAAATTTGTAGAAGTAAAGTATTTCAACAGTAAAATCACGTCTGTAAAATCACGAAAATCAGCGAAATCGGTAAAATTTCGTGTACGGCCTCTTAAAGGGTTACTGATAGTAAAATTCTTGTCTATAGTACGCGAGTAAAAAAATGAACATAACTTAACTGTTTAAAAAAAACGTTGGATGTACTTACCTTTTCAGTTATTCAACATCGTCCTCACAGTCTTCATTTGGACATTCCTTGTTATTGAATCGACCGTCGTGGGACTAAGAAGCAAGGTGACTCCTTTTTTAGAGATAAATTCTGCGTAAACATAGTTTTGTGTACTCGACTTAGCTTCAGGTCCTTATTGAGATCTCTACAAGATGAAAGCAGGAAACAGAAGCAAAATAAACCTTCTCCGCTCCATTGACGGATATATCCGCACCACTGGATCAACGCCAACGACTAATATACCCGTCATGGTTGACAGCGTAAAATAGACCGGCGTGTCTATGAGGTTAGGCTGACATTAGGTATGGCGTTTAGCTGAATAGGGCTTGTGACGACTTTTGTATTTGACATTGCGTTGATAAGGTTAAAAGAAAAACCAAGGAGAACAATTAATCTGGATCAAAAAACAAAGTAAGCGTCGTGCAGTACAAACAGTATCAAAAAGGCTTAGCTTAGCTAGCCTAGCATAGGCTAGGCATAGCTTATAAGTGAATGACGATGATGATGACTCAGCAGTGCCGTAACTAGCTTTTTATGCGCGCGGTGCGAGCCTTTACACCTGTGCCCTTGAACAATATTCTACTTAGTCCAGTTCAGTACCTGGGAACCGCTGGCATCTCCCTAGTTACGGCATTGTAAAGATCTTTAATGGCAAATGTTGTTCCAGTTGGTACCCATTTGGGCTTCGGTGACTCTGATGCTGTGGATGGTGTTCTACTTCGTCCAGCTGACTCTCGTGACTGTGACGTGCGATTGGTTCGCACAGCAAGTCCACAGCACGAAACACTTGGCTTTACATGCTTTATCAGTATTCGTTGAAGGTTTGTTTAGTCTTCTCTTCTCAAGCGTTACAGATATAATGATCAAAATTTAGTCCTCCCGCTAAAGTTTATGTTGCGCGACATATTTATTATTTTTAATAGAAAAAGTGAAGGATAGTACCTAATAAATCGGGTCCACACATGTGCAAGCAGCCTTGAGAGGTAATTGCCGCGCAAAGCAGCTCGGTCCATGTGGACTTGCCGCGCGCGCGGCAAACGTACGGCTTGCCGTAGCCGATCCGTCAGCACTTTGCAGCCGTTTGCCGCGCGCACTCTAGACGTACACTTATTGGGGCAATACTTGTTTGTGACAGATGAAACAAAATGGCGCTACATGCACGCACAATCGAGTAATTAACCTTGTGTTATATAAATTTAATAAAAAGCATTAAACATACTTACATACGATATTAATAATGTAATTGCGGTGCCATATTGTTTTATCCATCAAACTGGCAAACAAGTTCAAAGGGTCGGGCTCGCTGCGCGAAGCATAGGCCGGTTTCCTCGTGCGGAAAATTCCTGGTGAGGCAGTTCGATCTGTGTGGACCCGCCTGTATAGGTTTTATTTATAAGATACAATAAGAAATAAAATACATGACTGATATCAACTTCGATTTAGATGAAATAACACTTTTGCATTTGGTTGGTGTCATTTTTGATTCGACGAGGGCATCATATACACACAGTATGTGTTTCATATGTTTACCTCTTTCTTTTAATTTTGCCAAAATTAATTAGAGTTTCTATGATGGGGTTTGAGAGTGGCTAAAAGTCGGTGCCTGTACCTTACTGTACTTTTTGTTTAACAACTTGTTTTGTTAGCAATTATGATAGTATATGACAATTACGCCGCCAGCTTTGAATGTAATAAATCCAACGGTCGGTAAGTCATGTACGTCACGACAACTAATTTGTATGCCGCTGATTCCAAACCGTCAGTAAACCGCTCTGCCCTTCAGACATTATACGTCGGGAGATAACGTAATAGCTTAGGGGCGTTAAATATTCATAATTATTCATATACATACTAAGATTTTTTTTGTAATTAAATAGTTAATTAACGGAAACAAAATTGTTACAGACAAACAAGTGAACATACGTAAAACGGCGTGGGAAATTATCAAACTGACTGAATTTCAGAAGCCAATTTTTTCTGTACGTGGATTATTCATTTTCGATAAGCGGCTACCTCTAAAACTAATTGGATTAATTACAAGCAATGTACTAGTTTTAATACAGTATACGTCTAATGCTCTAAACACTAATTAAGGGATGTATTAAAACACATATTTTAAACAACTGTTTATATTTTCTACAAATATACTTCGAGGTCCAACACTACGTTAAGCAATATGAAAACATATACTGCATTATTATGTAACAGTATCAAAATAAATAGATCTGATTTGTGTTATTCTTAATGCTAATGTTTGTACAAATGCTTAGTTTACTTACAAATGCATTTTGTCTTTTTGCTTCGATATACAGCAAGATTTTGAGCTATTAAGGGCACTTGATGGTAAAAAGTTTGATTGGATACATGTTTCTATGTACCTAAAGAACATCATGTCATACGGTTCGTATTTGCGAAATAGATAAAACTTACAAACACAACTGTTACTTATATTGAAGAAATTGATCCTTTAAATGATGTTAACAATGATACATTTATAATAAAAATTATATCTTAACTTATATGCGGTTTTCAATCTACAAAGAGGCTACACTTCTTTATTTTGCTAGCAAAATTGCGTAAATGTAAGTAAAATTTTGTTGTGGGCCGACTGTTTGTGGATTGATACAACATTACTAAATTGCATGTTTTGTCTATTTTCTATGAGATATTTTAGCACACTTGCCTCAAACAACCTAACAAACTTTTAAATAAATTCTACTATCCCTCAAGTGCCATTTCAACATCAATCAACACTACAACAAAGTAACAAGCTCACCGAGATATTTAGTAGGCAAAACGCAGTTCCTCCTTGAACCCTAGTTTCTCCAACGCCGGGGTGCAGGCGAAGTTGATCATTGGCGGAGGTCCACACATGAGCACCAATACGTCGAAGCGCGGCGGCATGTCTTCTATCAACTTTAACATGTTCTTGGCTTTTCTTCTCAAAGGCCCTGAAAATAAATAAAAAAGTTGAATTTCTAAATAAATTTTATTTATTAATAGGACTGTGAAGCGACGCTCAAATCGCGTAGCTGTCTAAAGAAATTAAATCCGCCCCGTAAATCAAATCCGATATTCACGATTTTTGAATATGTTATATATGTAGATATCATGAAAAACTAGATCTGTACGTTTTCTTCTCTATTTTTTACGTAAGTGTTTATGCATTTCTATAAAGATACGCATCAAGCGCGGCGAGATGGGCGCGGCGACAATAATTTGAGGGACCAAATTATCTGTCTAGTCTAAACTATAGGCAATGGATAAAATTCCAGTCAAGTGCGTGTACGCATACTTTTAGGGGCTATGCATTAATAAAATAAGGGGTAAGACTTTTAATATAAAAATCTCCATAACTTAAAAATAAAAATAACCATAAACATGTTCGTTCCGTGTAGATAACCTTCATTTGATAGGTATATGTCGCATGGATAACCTCTCCATAGGTATATGAACAAAATAAATACCTTACCATCTACATACTTCGACAAAACAAATATTGAGAGCTTCTTTGTTTTATATACTTCTCGGAAAAATATTTCACTGAGCAAACACAGCACTAGAAGTAATCCCGTCTTGATAAGAGCCATGAGAGCCAAAAACAGTAAATCTAGCGATAGAAGATACTGAAACAAAAACCACCTTGAATAAAATCGTACAAAGTGAATACAATACATTAGATATATTTAGGAGATACCATGTTCTCACGACTCTGCAATACGAGAATTCCATATTTAATAGTAAAAAGGATCCAACCGACTGATTCCGCACAAGACAATAATATCTGAAAAAGAAAAGAGGTTTCCTTTTGGTTACAAATTGATAAGTTGACTTACGTGTACAGAATTCAGACTACTTTTTAAATAGCAAATATACCTGAAAGCTGTATTGTTCCCTGAAATATTTAAATCCACTAAATATCTCTGCCAAGAATACATCAGTGTCTTTTGATTCAAAATTTTCCCAATTGGTATCACGTGATTTACGTCCTTTCCTCAAAGTTTCTTTCTGACAGTTCTTGTCTTGAAAATTAGCGACAGTGGAATTAATAAGGCGTATTCTTATGGTGAAAAATATCATGTTACTGGCGCAACTACACACTTCAATCGTTAATGTAAGAAATGTCCACATTGATCCGATTAGTTCCATAATCCCGTAATCACCGTAAGTTAAAGCAGTCGACACGATTAATAAAATTGCGAAAACTGATGCTACAATGAGGGAAATCATTCGATTAAGCTTGTAGTGATTGTTATTAATACTCTTATTTTCATCTAGTTTCATAAGAAGATCTATTTCTTGCATTTTAATATAAAATTTAACATTACCTTCATTGTTAAAAAATCTTGAGTTGATTATGCTGACTGTATAAACAGCGAGAATTACAAAGAGCGCGGCCATCCACAAGTTGTTCATTGCAAATTCGGTAGCAAACCGAGAAGAATACGTTTTAAATATCTCTATAAAAGAATATATTATTGTTGCTATACAAATGATTGTGTAGCATTTTTGATAGAAAGATGGTGCAGTAACGAATTTATCCCTAACATCTACTCGACATGTCCCTAATAGTATTTGGAAAATCCGGAATGGCTTAAAAACTTTTACAAAGTCGTCATTTAAAATGTCGTTTGACAGGTACTCTGTTGTAAATTGATTTTGAATATAATTTTCCATTAAAACCATGACTGATATCCAGATGGCTTTTAAGCGCGACTAAGACAAATAAAATTCAGGTAAGGTAGGGACGCTCGAAGGTAAATTTATGCAATAAATTACGCTTAGGCAAAGGCGCTTACGCGCAGACAAATTAACATAAATTATGCAAAACACTTCACTTGTGATACTTAATATAATTGCATTAAAAATGCAGGTCAAAATAACTTCATTATTCCGTTATCTTTGTAATTGAATGATGAGATAATGCTTAGTCAGGAGGGCAATTTATTATCACGCAATTATGTATTTAGACAAATATTTAGGTACCTATATACAGTTTAGGTAGATACTTTAGATTTTTTATATTAAAAATATGAGTAAACAAGTACATAGCTACAAAGGCCGGTATTTTTAGTTTATTTATATTTTTGGTAGAAATTACGAGAATAGAAATTAATATAGGTAGGCCCGAAAAAAAATATATACAGTAATTCATCCGAAGCAATAAACAATACCTAGTTTATGTAACTGATACGTAATAAGGGGTATTTAAACACGAGAGCGGTGTTATGAAACGAGTCGAAGAAGTAGGATATATTTATGAAACTCATAAATATATCCTACGATACGAGCCATAAAGCCATTAAGTACAGCTTATTTTGATGTGGGTAGATAAACATTTTTACGCAACGCGCAAAATATATTCTGTATTTAATAATAATACACCTATTTGACCTAGGATTTCGACAGGGTAGGTAGGTTTACTTAGTAATACATCACATATTGCTTACACAAATAATAAAAAGTTCAAGCCCGAAGTAATGTTTCTTCTTTAATGCACCTCTTACGTTCACATCTGTAGAATGCTACCCTGTGGTACTAAATGTTTTTACTGCTCATGTTTCAATATTTCTAACAGCGTATTTTACTTATTAACTCTAAATGTAGGTACAACTCGATCTCTATAACATTTCTCTATTAATTTAAATGCTTGTCAAACTATGCACCTTTAAGAGGGTACGTATTCACATGTATAAAATCAAAATGTATAAGTTTACAATGTATATGTTCAAAATATATAAAATCAAAAAATATAATAGTTAAAATAAATAATAGGTAATCAAAATTCATAAAGTACGTTTTTCATAATAGTCGAAATACTAACAATGAAAATGACTAAGTTCACAATATATATGTTCGGAATATATAAAATCCAGTTAAAATCCTTAAAGTATGTTTTCCATAATGGTCAAAATACATCAAATCAAAATGCCTATGAAGACAATATACGCAGTTTCTACGAGCTATAGCTATAGCTTTTGTAATACTTATTTTATTACAAAGAAATTGAATCCTAAGGATATGGTATTTCCTCGTAATGACTCCACCTAAAATCTTTTCGTTTATTTCCACTGCATAGAATGCAATGAATTCAATTGTGTCACTCACCGGCTCGCTCGGCTCGTGCTTAGTTTGGTCACAGTTGTACCTACCTGTTGTCGCTACGCTCGTCGTCGCACCTAAATTTTAGTTTTCATTACCTAGTAAGTAGCTTGATTAATTCAATCCAACAGTTTAGGTGCAACGACGAACGTAGCGAGGAGGCGCGTGTTAGGTTCAACTGCGACCAAAACAAGCAAGAGCTGAGCGAGCTGAGCAAGCGTGCCGCGGTAGCGGCCGGCGAGTGCCACGATTGAAATTGTATTGAATTCTAACGTTCTAATTTTATGAATTTTGAACGTATAGGTACATTGTAAACGTATGCATTTTGTCTAATATTACTATGTATGAACCATTATGTATTTTAACTGGATTTTTTTGGTTTTCAACCGATATGTATTTTAAATTTATATATTATAATACGTACCCCATTTAAGGAAAGTTTAAAAGTGTGCAAGCAGTTACTTTGACAGCCTATTCTATTTTTTTACTACATTAAGATAATACTTAATAAATCATTTAATTTACTATTGTTATTTATTACCTACTTTACTAGCCGTTTCTCTCGTATAAAAAATTTCACGGATAAAAAGTACGTACACTATGCTCTTTCTCGGGGCCTAAGCTGTAGTTGTGTAAACCATAGTATATGCTCTACGTTATTTAAAAAATCAAACGAAATTTACCGAGCATCGGAGTGGCCGCAGGCGCTCCCATCGCCGAACACTGGAACCTTATTGGATTCTTCAACTTTTAGGATATCCACTTCACTCCGCTTGGGTGCACAATGTTGTGCTCGTCACCGCTGCCAGTGTGGTGCTAGCGTCGATCGGCTTGACCACCACGGTTTACGCTGTACGCAAAGTGCTGGTAAATTTTCCCGTCACTCCAGCCTTAATGATGTCATCCGTCGGGCTTTTACCAGCGCCAATTCTGCAACTATTTTAGAACCAAATGGTCTCAAGTGCGACGATGGTAAAAGACCCGATGGGATGTCTCTGGTTCCGTGGAAGTTGGGCCGGCCATTGGTTTGGGATGCCACTTGCGTGGACACCCTTGCGCCGTCACACATTCCCGGAACAAGTATCAGGGCTGGTTTCGCGGCGGAGTCAGCGGAAATCCTCAAAAGGCGCAAATACAGTCAACTTGATCGATGTTCCGTTTTTGAGCCTTTTGGGGTCGAAACCTTAGGATTAGTTAGGATCGTGGGGGCCAGGAGCATACCGTATTTTTAAAGACCTTTCTAAGTAAGCGCCAGGGTGGCAATTTTTGAAGCTCACTGACGAAAAATGACTTACTTGAAAATCAATTTGTGTCAATTTAATCTACGATCGGGCCCAGCTTTTGGATTTGATATGATAAAGGCGTAATGATATCAAATCCAAAAGGTGGGCCCGCTCGTAGATTTTCAAATTGATTTCAAAGCTAGTCATTTTTCGTCGGTGAGCTTCAAAAATCGCCCCCCTGGTTGACGCAACTCGTGACCAGAATGCTGGCCTTTATTTGGCACAAAGGTTAAGCATTGCCATTCAACGTGGCAACGCTGCCAGCATTTTGGGAACGATGCCCACTGGTAGCGGTCTGTTAGATTAGTATAGTTTTAAGTAAGTTTGTAAGTTCTTTCGTTAGTTTTATTTGTCTTATTGAGAAATAAATTGAAATTTATGGTAAAAAAGTACACATAAATAATAGGCTTCACTTTATTTCTACCGGGGATAAATAGGTGTTCGGGATAAAAAAAAACCCTTACAATCCTTGTAGAAACTTAATTTATACAAAGTTAAGTTTACGGTGTATGTACTTGAAATACAATCTATTTTCTTCTACAGTCGCGAAGTAAAAAGGTTCGTCACTTTTAAACTCTAATTCAATTGAATTAAGGTTCAGAGTCCAGAAGTGAACAACTGCTTTATTCCGCGACTTGTAGATGGATGTGAATCCTCGTTATGATCATTCTAGGTTGTCCTTTGTTTGCTAAATACTTGTGGGATGACACATTTTTGCGTAACGGCGTCCAGATATGATAGCGGGCAGAGTAGACTGTCCCTATATAAATCACTGTGAGGGACTGCATTCCCCTACTAGTGCCATATTGTTTTAGATTAATACAAGTAACTCCTTAGACTACGTACCTATTCTTACTTAAAAAATTATGTGTCAATATTATGTTACACGAAATAAATAAATAATAATAAAAGGGCCAACGCCATATATACCCGCTTTAAATTTGTACAAGTTTTTATTTCTTATATCTAACTTTGACAAAAAAATGTGTAGTAAATTTACGGTATCATTACATGTCAAGTATTTAACTTATATAATTAGTAGGAACTCTACAACACTGCCAATTAACAAAACCAATTAGTTGTTCTTTCGACGTTAAATAAAAACGCCTATAAAATCTCAGCGATCGGGAATCTATACAAATGTAAACTGTATAATAGTGACAATGAGATTTGTAATCAGATTAAACACGTTGAGCAGAAGTTGCGCGTCCATCTGCCACATCCCGTACACCGAGAAACGCGGCGGCGATTCTTCTATAAACTTCAGCATTTTCTTTGCTTTTGCTCTTAGAGGTCCTGAAAACAGGTAGTTCTCCAATTAATTCTCATGGAATCCATTTCAAAACAATATATTAGAGACAATCAAGGATGATTCTGTGGCAGCCAATATAAACGCGTAAAACTTTGAACATTGTCGCGTTTAGCTACTGGCACGCCGCAGGTCTGTATTGAGGTTACCTAGTCTTAATATCTGGACTAGTTTTGCCCTCGGTAGGTAACCTTTTTGATCTCACACAATCTTATATTCATTAGGTACAGTGTTTTTTTTGACTCTTCGGTGGGCCTGGACAAGTTGCAGTCTGCGAAAGTTACAGTAATATATTACAGAAATTAGTAGAATTGCATACTCGTATTTACTTTCATGTCAGTTATATGCGTATCAATTCTACACCTTCAAAGATTTGTAGTCATTGACTTTCGCAGACTACATCTTGTCTAGACCTGCAATACCTGTATTTTAATGGTCTAGTTTTGGTGACAAGCACATGCTTAGCGTAATGCCGGAGCCATTATTATTGTTTAAGTTCTATCCACTATAGATATTCCCTTAGACAGACGATGTTTAATTAATTAGGTACCTGCAATGGTCGATATGGTGATCCTAGTGACAAGTCATAAAAAATGTGTTACACTCGTTTCTGTAACCTTTTATAAATAGGACATTGATACACCATGTTGGCCAATTTTAAACTATGATAATAAGTTTAATCACCTTTATCATCACAAAATACGGATGTACTCGTATTCTGAATGTAAATAGACTCAAAGAGGTATATGGCCTTATTTGACCAGATGTCGTAAAAGCATAAAGACTCAAAACCTGCATAGTTAACTGCGCTATACCAGTTACAGATCTCCGTACCATTCACTGTTTGGAACTTGGCAGGTTTTAACATTTCATACTTAATACGGCCTAAATACATATTAAACAACTCTTACAGCATTAAGTCATTACCATCAGCGTAACGGGACATGACTAAAATGGAGAGCTGCTTCGTTTTGCGAACCTTCCGGAGAAACTTTTCACAGCGGACACAAAGAACTAGGAGCAGGACCAGTTCCGTTAGAGCAAGTGTCAGCAAAAGGAGGTAATCTATAACCATGAAACGCTAAAAAAACATTGAAGTAAGTATAGTATAGGTGAAAAACTTAAGTACAGGAACTGTCGTATGTAGTTGTAACACATCTGGGCCTCTATTCATGTGCGTAAAAAAGATATCGTGTTTGACACGTTTAAGAATCGTTTATGTCACAGTCGCCATTATTGTAAATGACATAAGTTATCGAAACGTTGACAATACGGAAACAGGTCAAAAACGATATCGTTATTACCTTGTAGAATTCCAGCCCTGTATAGCCCGTTTGACATTCTATATTTGAAAGTTAACATAAACTCCATATTAATTTTGTACACAACCACATACAACAGGTCCTTTACTTAAGTTTTTCACCTACGAGTATAAAGCCTTATAAAATAGTAATCGGCTATCTATCGCTGTCACACTCATTGTGGTATCTGTCAGTATTTGTTATGGAGAAGAGTGTGCAAGCGATAGAGGGCCGCGTACTATTAATAACAAATCGTACCCAGCTTTCACTGAACGAGTATATTCAGGAGCTAAATATATGTCCAAGTACAAATTCGACTCATAAGGAAGCTGGCCAAAATCTACAAGTGAACAACAGTTAAATAGTTACCTTAGTCATATTTTGATGGTTTTGCAATGTAAATATTGCGTACTTGAACGTGAATAAAACCCAAACCACAAATGTACAGCAAAAAAGATAAACCTGCAAAAAAAAAAATAGGCCGCGTTAGAAAGTATGGTTTTCTTTAGCATCTGTTTAAATTTTAGAATCAAGTCATTCATTTACCTGGAACCTAAATGTATCCTTAAAGACACTGAATCCGTCAAAAATTTCTTTTATAAAAATGTCTGTGGCGCTTGTTTCAAAATCTTGCCATTCCAAGGGAATGTCTATAAGGAATTCAAATGTTTTGCTCTGTTTGCCAAAGATTTCAATACCAAGGTTGATTCCACTAAAATGTCTGATGATTATGCAATTTATGAGGTCTACGCGCATTTGAAAGAACCTGATAAGGCTGGCACAACTACACAATTCAAATATAAACGTCATCAAAATGTAAGTGGCAGCTAGAATTTCGAAAACTCCAAATTCATCTTTAACCAGGAATAATGCCAACACCATAAGACTTAAGTAGATGATTGTTAACGACACCAATGTCGTTAGATTATGTTTGTAATGCTTGTTGTTAATGTTTCGATTAGTTTTCATTAAGCGATCTATTTTCTGCATTCGAATATATAATTCGACATTGCCGTTGTTGTTCAAGAATCTACCATGAACAATGCCGGCTGCAAAAACAATCGGGGCGGCAGTGATTCCGCCCATCCATAGGTAGAACATAAGATCACTGTCACTAAACCTCCCTGAATATGTTTTCAATAGACTAACAATAGCAATTGACGTAAGTATCATGCAGATAATCGTGTAGCATTTCTGAAAGATAGAAGGTGCAAAAACCTGCCTGTCTTTAATGTTTACGCGAGAGGTACCTAAAATCTTTTGAAAAATACGATATGGTACAAAGACTTTTGAGAAATCTTCGTCCAAAATATAATTCCAATGAGAGTCCTGCGAGTTAAGTACGATAAGTTCATTTTTAAAAGACATAAGACTGAGATCTAATTCAATCTTATTATGATTTAGTTATTACTTTTCGAAATATGTGATTGCACCACCATACACTGCGGTTGGTTACAAGTCTAGAATAGATACTACGTATGTAGGTACGTGCTCATGATTCAATTTGCCGCAGTATAATTTATCTAATGTGTCAAATATTATAATCACATTAATAGTTCACATTAAAATAAATGGCTATATAATATGGGAGTGGCAAAATAGACTAAATTTGATATAGATAACAATTATTTCAATGACGCAACGCAATGTTTCAATAAAAGGCGTATAAGGGCGAAAAGACTGGAATCCGGCCGTCAAATCATACCAAATCTTCTAATGCATACAGCATTACGAGATGGTAAACCCAGCAAACTGTTTTCCAGATTATTTTAATTTTCAATCACAGACAGTGTCAAGTGATGAGTGTAAGGGTTGAGCTCCACACGATTGCATTAAAGCAAGGGTTCTTAAAATGTCACAATTAAACAATCCAAGAGGTCCAACTCTTGGGAGCGACGCTAATTTTGATAAGATGTCAACCATTTGTTATTTTTGGGATCAATTCTTTTCTCTTAACTCAAAACAAACGCCATATTTGTAGAGTCTGAAAGCTTATTCGACTTTTCGCTTCACAAAAAGTTAAGAGATGTATTCGTGCATTCCTGTGACGTGGAACAGCTTGTATATCCCATGTCATAGGATGCAGCTTTGTATGCCTCAGCGACAAATGCTTTGCGACGCGAAGTTTTACGCGTACCTTCGTAGATCGGGTAGAACCCTCACATCACACAGCATCAAAGTCTTAATCACAAGGAGTGTAGGTTTCAGATAAACTCGATTCGATATATTCAAGTGTTTTAAACATTAAAATGATAAAAAAACCTAAAATGTATTATGAATATGAACAGAATATCGTTCAATGGAATTTGGCTTGATTACTCTGGAGATCGTTGCGTGTACTGTAGATACACATACATACATAGCATTACGCCTTCATTCTCAGAGTGGGGTAGGCAGAGCTACAGAAATACCAACAACTCTAAAAAAGACTTGTTGATAACTCTGTAACCACATTTTGAACAATCAGGCTAAGATGTTAACTAGTGTATTAGTGACAGTTTGCAAGCCCATCGCCTAACAGTACTACGACCCCTTATTCCCTTAGTCGCCTACGACATCCACGGTAAGACTTGGAGTGGCACTATTCTAACCCGGCAACCACACGGTATACATACACAGATACACATTTAGACCAATACAGGTCTGAGGACTACCAAATGCGGAAGGACTTACATCAAATTTATTTTCGATTTAGGTGTTGTTTACTGACAGGCAAAGTTAACTAAAGCATTGAGAAAACGGCACGTTAAAGAGTAGCAAACTGTAAGAGAACAACAGTGTATGTGGCCGTTATAGCAAACATTCGAAGCGGCAGCTGCGCATCGAGGGTAAAAATGTCGTATATCGTAAAGGTTGACTTTACATCCAGAAGCATTAGGATCTGGTGAGCTTTCCTCTGCATTTTATCTGTAAAGAAGGCAACATTAACACTATTAGACCATTTATTACATTATAGTCGTAATTGGTTTTAATTAAATTAAGTGTTTTAATGGAATGTACTTTCTTGAAATATTAATCGTTAAAAAAATGAATGGTGGAAATTGTCGTACTTAAATACAAATTGCCCTTAACTTTTTTATCGCTCTAAAGCAATAACCTAATAGGTAAATTACGATCGGCCGCTCATTTGTAGATTAGTTTCAGGGTTGGGTACGAACTAGGCCTTTAACCACGTACCTACCCAAATACATACGTTGCATTAGGTTTTAAACCTTTTGAAATCCTAAGACGAAGAAATATTAATTACCTAATTGTTTTCTTTGATTTGAGTCTTTGACAGATACGAGTATATCTGAACCACCGGTTTAACGGAGCTATTCCGGCCGGATCCTTCCATAACAGATCCTCTAAATAAGAAAGAGAAAAAAATGGATCAAACAGGAATAAACACTTGTTTTCTTTGTACTGGGATCCGGTCCCTAAACCGGAATAACTCCATTGATCATCAACGACGGATAAACCAATCAGAATTAGCGATGCAATATAGTCAGACCGAGCATTTATGACGTCAGGTTAAGAGGCCGTATAAAAAATGTTGCCGATTTCGCTGATTTACGTGATTTTACAGACTTGATTTTGCAGTTGAAATATTTTACTTCTAAAAATTTTAATGCGCAACACGAAGGATGATTCGATTTTCAACGAATGTATGAGCTACTTTTTTGTTTTGATTAATCGACCTGAAACCGGCGACTGTTTTGTGAATTTTGCTGCAAGAGGTTTAGAATATCACATATTGACGAATCGTTTTGACGGCTAAAAGGTATGAAAAAGTTACAATTTATTGCTGTAAAAGTCGTTTAAAAAATGTAAAAATAACTTTTTACCACCTTCATATATTTTTTGTGCAAAAAAATAATGAACTTGGTAAGATTATACAGAAAATGAGTTTTTTTTATTTAAATTTCGGCTACTTAAAACTCTCGCTCATAAAATTAAAACAACAGTTGTAAACTTCAGTTCAAAATCAATCCATTACCTTAAAAAAACATCCAAGAAATGAAAAAAAATGCAATATGTAATGTTTTAAAACAACCTAAATCTCGCATTATAATACTCGACAAAAATAAAAAAGTAGCTCATTTATTCGATCATAACTGAAATTATATTTCATGATGTGCATTAAAACTTAGAAAAAAACAGTAAGTATTTTGTCTTTTTAAAATCACAAAAAGAAGCAAAACCAGCAAAATTTTGTGCCTTGGCCTCATAAAAAAATAGTTTTGGTTTTGCGCAGTAAGTGGCGTGGCAATCCGCAAACGCACTGATAGCGGCGCTAAATAATGTAAAGCGTGCTCAAAACGTGGCGCAAGGGTTTTATAGTATGGGAACATCATTATTACTTTTGTATGAAAGTCACGAGTCGCCACTGATATTCAGCCTAAAATAAGAGTGATATTTTAATTGGAAGGGAGGAGTCATTATTCCGATTTTATCACCAGCTAACCTTTTATCTCAGACTATTAAATAAAACGCTTTCATTTCATGGAAACGCCTGTTTCCCAAAATCATGGTAATACGATATACCTTCATTTCCCGATGTAAAAGCCAAAATATTAAAACATAGTTTTCTTGTGTGCTCCAATTTAGATGTCACCATATTTGCGAGATAACTCAGTATGGATACTGCCAATATCAATGTCAGAAATATAAACCCAATTATTGCAACGAAACTAGAGTCAGCAGTCTAGAAACAAAAAAGGTACACTCTTATAAATTAACCAGTGAATTATTAAAACAACCTAATAAGTATATGCGGAAGTAATGCGGATGGTACTTACGTTTGTCTTTTTTTTAATTGATGTCACAACGATTTGCATAAACATGAAGTCCCAAACCAGTACTTGACCCGTGAACGATAAAATCTGTAAAAATGCACGTTTCATTAATTAAAATTCAAATTGTAATACCTAGACATTGAAGATATATTTTTGACAAATTTCAGCCAAACGAGCAAGCCGGTTTTCGAAAGGTATTTAGCATCATATAGATAAGATAACAAGCACACGGTGCGGCATATTGTAGGTACCTACAGAAGAACAATGAGTATAATAGGCTATGCTTGACATTTGTTGACTTTAAAAAAAAAGCTTTTGATTTGGTTGTACTCAGAACAGTCTCTCTAGCAGTGCTGATTTACCTATCAGTATGTTACGGGGTTGAGTAACTTGTATGAAAACGCCACTATGCCAGACCGTTCGTCCGGAGCTGAGAGAGATGTTGTCTCCGATATTTTCTATCTTTGAGCTTGTGGACTGGGATTGGGAAGGACTCGGATATCAATATCAATGCCCAGTAGATACTGAGTAGGTACACACGTCCGATTTACCAACGACATTTTAGCCATGGCACTCATGGATGAGACCTTAAATGGTCGACGCCCTGAGTAGTCCTCAATAACTGGTTCTGAAGATAAACATGGACAAAACGAACCTCAGAAATCTATTCTCTGGAGGACCGATCACGGTATAGATTACTGGAGAAAGTCAATGTCAGTCTCTGTCCAGTAGTGGATGTGTTTATCGGGTGACATAATGAATATGCCGATGATGATGATGATAATTGTTGATATTGACGATATTTTACCGATTTTTGGAATCTTTAGCTATTTCATTATCACACAAAATCACTCCTGGCCCGCCTATTATGGTTGTGTGCATCGATATAGATAACCGTTTATAAAACATAATATGTCACATTCTGAACAGTATACCGTAAGTGCTAGGGGTTAGGTACCCTCCAGGTTAGTGTCCGTTAGGATGCTTTGTCCACATTTATTCACCACAATAGTGGCAACCATAATACCTATTTTTTATGGATTTAAATTTTATGAAACTGGCGTTTAATTAATAACTAATAATTCAAATAAAATTGGTAAGATTCTACTTACTTTTTTAAACTCAAATGAACAAATCTTAAATCTACACGAACTAGACTAATATCATTTCCATTTTACATAAAAAACAGGTTCTGCAGCAACCTACCGGAATCTCAAACAGTTTAATAAAATCAGCCAAAGCGTCCAAAATGCAATGCGTGGCAGCAACAAGCTCTTCATGATATTTCACCTTTTCCTCAGTATTATAAGAAAATGACAGGTTTGCTTCTCTACATTTGTTCCTCAAACCTAGCGCTTCTTTTTCTAAAATTGTGTTAAGGTGGTCTAATCTGAACGCAAGAAATAACAAAATATACTGCACGAGGAGCATTTCTCCGAAACTCCCCATTCCCATTATTTCAACCACTATAACTGAAGGGCACGTGTTTTTCATCCAGATAAGATTCAACATTGCAACATTCACTAACCATACAGAAATGGAAAGTGCAACTGCTGTTATCGAGAACAAAAATAATTTCTGATTTGCGTTTGCAGCCCCATGCATTTTAAAAATGCGGTCAATCTTTTGCAGTTTGACGTACAGTTGGCAGTTTACATCCCTGTGGTGGAAATTATTTCGCCAAGTGATAACAGCATTCGTAGCCACATTAATAAAGATCCCAAATTTAAAAAACACAGTAGTGCTTAAAGATTCCACCTTGATCTCGCATTTGAATACGAAGTGAGCGGCACAAAATAGATTGAAAAGCCATACAGCGCTGCTGTAAATCTGATAGTATACCGAAGTGGCCGTTACGTATCGATACTTTATTAAGACTCTTTGGAAGCCCATCCAAAACTGCAAAGTGTGGACAGGTTGGAACACCCTAATAAAACCTTCATCTAAAATATCTAAGGACAAGTTTTCCATATCGATTTAGTGACAAGTTTTCACTATGGACTCTACAGCACAAATGAATCCAACAAGAGCGTTTACTTTGATTTAGCTACTCCCTGGGGATAGGTAAACAACCAATTTAATCAAATTTAAAAACCTACCTATGAAACCAATATGTTTTATTTTTAAACGAGCAATAGGTATTTGGGTTTGTAATCGCGTGCTCAAACACAGATTTATTAATTATGATGATTATTTTTCATTAACCCATGTGTTTCAAAATAGCATAACTGTTTCTACACAACCCTTCAAAGAACATTCCATTTATGTAATATGTATAATTATTATTTACTTAAGTAGAAGTGTACTTTAATAATAACGCCATTGCAATATTGCAAAGTTATGACTGTCGTTATTGCGTCGATTTAAGATAATAGGCACATAAGCACCATTACAGGAAGTTTTTAATATATTAATACTTTTCGGTTCACTCGTAACAGTACACTCAAAACTAGTTGTTAAAATAGAAACGGTTTACCTTTACTATAGGAACATTATGTCGCTCCGAGATATATTGTCAGAAAACTTCTTAGACGTTGACTTCGTTAAATTAATTTCGCCTATTTATTGGTTGCAATCCGCTCTTGGCTCTAACTGCATAGTTATAAGGGGCAACCTCATCTCAGACGTAACATTTTGGCAAAAGTTATACACCTTTGTTTGGATTATTATCGTCAGCGGATCTTTTTACAAGTTTGAATTGTCTTACTATAATGCTTATTTTGATAAAGAACTAACACTTTTTTATACATATTCTTTTGGCATGTTTGTGCAGTACCTTTGTTACGTGTGCCATGTCTTACACGCCAGATTTTATAAAGGTCAGCAAACTGTCAAAGTTTTCCTTACTCTGCAGAAAATTGACCGTGTTCTTAAAGAAAAAAACGTAGTATCTTTATGTGTTTTGAATTATTACATCATCATCATATGGATTTTGTATATCATATTGGCTTTTGGTGGCGGTTTTACTATTTACGTGTTTTTCCTTATTGAGAACGCCGTTTATACTTTGCCAATGGGTTTTGCCATCATGAGCGTTTATTTTGAAATTGTGTTCACCAGCACTTGCATTTATTACTTGGCAATGAGATTAAGATTTCTTAATGACATTATCCGAGCCAATATTTTCTGCAAAAACTTAAACAATCCGTACTGTCTGGCAGCAAAAGTGGACCAAATCATAGCAATTTCTGTACTAAAAGTGAATACCGACGATGTGCTATCTTTAAGCGATTTGAGGTGCATCGTTACGTCTATCTTGAAATTATTTCATGATATATCTGATCTGTTTTGTTTTCAGGTAATAACCTTCCAAATTTAACATTCTTCTCTATTATTAAGTCAGCGTTAACCTTTTGAACGCCACGATCGGCTGCAACTTTGCGTGCCCCATACGCCAACGACGTCATATGCCGAAAGAAAATGTATGCAGCGTACTGAGCGCTCGGCGTCCCTGCCTCAAAAATCCGATGACGTGATTTACCGGCTTTGGCGGTTAAGAGGCCGTATACGAAATTTTACCGGTTTTCCTTATTTACGTGATTTTACAGTTTAAATACTGCTTTTCTATAAGTTTTAATGCACATCATGATATATCATTTCAGCTATGATCGAATAAATAAGTTACGAATGAATGAGCTACCTTTTTATTTTTGTCGAGAATGTAAATTTGGATTTAGGTTATTTTAAAACATTATAATATTGCTATTTTGTTTTGAATTTTTGATGTTTTTTTTAAGGTAATGGATTAAATTTGAACTGAAGTTTATAACTGTTTTAATTTTATGCACTGTTTTAAAAAGCCGAAATTTAAAACTAGTTTTTGTCCATTTTGTATAAAATTTTACCAAGTTATTTTTTTTTTACACAAAACAATTATATAAAGGTGGTAAAAAATAATTCATACATTTTTTAGATGACTTTTACAGCAATCAATTGTAATTTTTTCATACCTTTTAGACGTCAAAACGATTCGTGAATATGCGATATTCTAAACCTCTTACAGCAAAATTCACAAAACAGTCCCCGGTTTCAGGTCGATAAATCAAAATTACCTAAATAATAATAACAAAAAAGTATTTCATACATTCGTTGAAAATCGAAACTATCTTTCGTGTTGTGCATTCGAATTTGTAGAAGTAAAGTATTTCAACAGTAAAATCACGTCTGTAAAATCACGAAAATCAGCGAAATCGGTAAAATTTCGTGTACGGCCTCTTAAAGGGTTACTGATAGTAAAATTCTTGTCTATAGTACGCGAGTAAAAAAATGAACATAACTTAACTGTTTAAAAAAAACGTTGGATGTACTTACCTTTTCAGTTATTCAACATCGTCCTCACAGTCTTCATTTGGACATTCCTTGTTATTGAATCGACCGTCGTGGGACTAAGAAGCAAGGTGACTCCTTTTTTAGAGATAAATTCTGCGTAAACATAGTTTTGTGTACTCGACTTAGCTTCAGGTCCTTATTGAGATCTCTACAAGATGAAAGCAGGAAACAGAAGCAAAATAAACCTTCTCCGCTCCATTGACGGATATATCCGCACCACTGGATCAACGCCAACGACTAATATACCCGTCATGGTTGACAGCGTAAAATAGACCGGCGTGTCTATGAGGTTAGGCTGACATTAGGTATGGCGTTTAGCTGAATAGGGCTTGTGACGACTTTTGTATTTGACATTGCGTTGATAAGGTTAAAAGAAAAACCAAGGAGAACAATTAATCTGGATAAAAAAACAAAGTAAGCGTCGTGCAGTACAAACAGTATCAAAAAGGCTTAGCTTAGCTAGCCTAGCATAGGCTAGGCATAGCTTATAAGTGAATGACGATGATGATGACTCAGCAGTGCCGTAACTAGCTTTTTATGCGCGCGGTGCGAGCCTTTACACCTGTGCCCTTGAACAATATTCTACTTAGTCCAGTTCAGTACCTGGGAACCGCTGGCATCTCCCTAGTTACGGCATTGTAAAGATCTTTAATGGCAAATGTTGTTCCAGTTGGTACCCATTTGGGCTTCGGTGACTCTGATGCTGTGGATGGTGTTCTACTTCGTCCAGCTGACTCTCGTGACTGTGACGTGCGATTGGTTCGCACAGCAAGTCCACAGCACGAAACACTTGGCTTTACATGCTTTATCAGTATTCGTTGAAGGTTTGTTTAGTCTTCTCTTCTCAAGCGTTACAGATATAATGATCAAAATTTAGTCCTCCCGCTAAAGTTTATGTTGCGCGACATATTTATTATTTTTAATAGAAAAAGTGAAGGATAGTACCTAATAAGTCGGGTCCACACATGTGCAAGCAGCCTTGAGAGGTAATTGCCGCGCAAAGCAGCTCGGTCCATGTGGACTTGCCGCGCGCGCGGCAAACGTACGGCTTGCCGTAGCCGATCCGTCAGCACTTTGCAGCCGTTTGCCGCGCGCACTCTAGACGTACACTTATTGGGGCAATACTTGTTTGTGACAGATGAAACAAAATGGCGCTACATTTATTTATTTATTTATTTATTTATTGCATTACATAAGTATGTCAAGTGCACAACACTAATTAAATACATATGTACCTTGTCAGGCATCGCAATTTAGAGGAGAGGTAGACAGGTAGATAAATTGGTAGACACTTAAAATACATTACCCGGTACATCATCCAGTAGACATGTCGATGACACACTTCATTTGACTTGGTAGTTATTAGATTTCTAAGTTATCTTTTAAATATACATCGACGGCGTAATAGGACTTCTTTATGAGAAGACGTTTTAGACTTCTGCAGAATATTTTTATATCATTCTCATTTTTTATTGCTTTAGGTAATTTATTATAGATTTTTATTGACATAGGATACGGCCCAGTGCTATGTAAAGCTAAATTAGATCTAATTTTAAAGAGGTTACTTTTGCAACGAGATTCATATCTACGTGGCGTATCTCCCAGTCTGACATAAGCATTAGGATTTCTTTTAACAAAGCTACAGAGTTCCAGTATGTACATGCAAGGTATGTACATGCACGCACAATCGAGTAATTAACCTTGTGTTATATAAATTTAATAAAAAGCATTAAACATACGATATTAATAATGTAATTGCGGTGCCATATTGTTTTATCCATCAAACTGGCAAACAAGTTCAAAGGGTCGGGCTCGCTGCGCGAAGCATAGGCCCGTTTCCTCGTGCGGAAAATTCCTGGTGAGGCAGTTCGATCTGTGTGGACCCGCCTGTATAGGTTTTATTTATAAGATACAATAAGAAATGTATAAACACGACACCAAAAATCAGCATAGTTTAGTTATAAAATCAGGATAAAAATGCAGTGAAGCTAAATGCTATCTCAGTACTCGAGATTCATCCTGATTTAACAAACATAGCAACAAACCTTAATCATGCTTGTGACGTCCAAATAATACATTTGGGATGGTATTGTTTTTAGAAATGATCAGTCATCGCGGTAACAATCAAGTTCTTGTCTAGAAACGTATTAAAGATAAAAAGTACATGACTGATATCAACTTCGATTTAGATGAAATAACACTTTTGCATTTGGTTGGTGTCATTTTTGATTCGAAGAGGGCATCATATACACACAGTATGTGTTTCATATGTTTACCTCTTTCTTTTAATTTTGCCAAAATTAATTAGAGTTTCTATGATGGGGTTTGAGAGTGGCAAAAAGTCGGTGCCAGTACCTTACTGTACTTTTTGTTTAACAACTTGTTTTGTTAGCAATTATGATAGTATATGACAATTACGCCGCCAGCTTTGAATGTAATAAATCCAACGGTCGGTAAGTCATGTACGTCACGACAACTAATTTGTATGCCGCTGATTCCAAACCGTCAGTAAACCGCTCTGCCCTTCAGACATTATACGTCGGGAGATAACGTAATAGCTTAGGGGCGTTAAATATTCATAATTATTCATATACATACTAAGATTTTTTTTGTAATTAAATAGTTAATTAACGGAAACAAAATTGTTACAGACAAACAAGTGAACATACGTAAAACGGCGTGGGAAATTATCAAACTGACTGAATTTCAGAAGCCAATTTTTTCTGTACGTGGATTATTCATTTTCGATAAGCGGCTACCTCTAAAACTAATTGGATTAATTACAAGCAATGTACTAGTTTTAATACAGTATACGTCTAATGCTCTAAACACTAATTAAGGGATGTATTAAAACACATATTTTAAACAACTGTTTATATTTTCTACAAATATACTTCGAGGTCCAACACTACGTTAAGCGATATGAAAACATACACTGCATAATTATGTAACAGTATCAAAATAAATAGATCTGATTTGTGTTATTCTTAATGCTAATGTTTGTACAAATGCTTAGTTTACTTACAAATGCATTTTGTCTTTTTGCTTCGATATACAGCAAGATTTTGAGCTATTAAGGGCACTTGATGGTAAAAAGTTTGATTGGATACATGTTTCTATGTACCTAAAGAACATCATGTCATACGGTTCGTATTTGCGAAATAGATAAAACTTACAAACACAACTGTTACTTATATTGAAGAAATTGATCCTTTGAATGATGTTAACAATGATACTTACATTTATAATAAAAATTATATCTTAACTTATTTGCTGTTTTCAATCTACAAAGAGGCTTCACTTTTCTATTTAAGCTAGCAAAATTGCGTAAATGTAAGTAAAATGTTGTTGTGGGCCGACTGTTTGTGGATTGATACAACATTACTAAATTGCATGTTTTGTCTATTTTCTATGAGATATTTTAGCACACTTGCCTCAAATAACCTAACAAACTTTTAAATAAATTCTACTATCCCTCAAGTGCCTTTTCAACATCAATCAACACTACAACAAAGTAACAAGCTCACCGAGATATTTAGTAGGCAAAACGCAGTTCCTCCTTGAACCCTAGTTTCTCCAACGCTGGGGTGCAGGCGAAGTTGATCATTGGCGGAGGTCCACACATGAGCACCAATACGTCATCGCCGGCGGCGAATAGATGGTCACGAATAATCTCATCGTTGATGAAGCCAGTGCTGTATTTCCAACCTGAAAGTAAAGTAAAATAAAATAAATAAATGAATATCAGGGGACACAAATTGACCTAGTCCCAAACTAAGCTCTAGGCTTGTACTATGGGTACTAGACAACGATAAGCATACTTATATAGTTAAATACATAGAGAATATCCAAGACTCGGGAACAAATATTCGCGCTCATCACACAAAAATATCTGCCCTTACCGGGATTTCACAAAGTAAAAATAATCAATATTAATAATCTCACAGGCTTGTACTATGGGTAATGGATAGATAACGACAAACGGACTTATATCCTCTTGAGACCTGTTGTGCTATAAGAGGTACATAATCAAGGCAATTTAGTTTAAACTTTATTTCAGTGCGTATAGTTCTGTTTCAACATTGAAAATTGGATTTAAGAGCAAATATAATTGAACTTTATTTCCTTGCTGTTAGATTTCAATTCCCACTACAAAAATCTTCCTGTTTATTAGTAATAGTGGGCCTCACGAGGTTAAAGAGAAATATATATATCTACCTAAATACATAGAAAACGTCCAAGACTCAGAAACAAATACTCGCGCTTGTATTACAAATATTTCCCCATACCGGGAACTAGCTTCGTAGACAAGGTCACTAGCTCACTACCAACTAAGCCAAACGCGACATCAAGTATTAGTAAAGCTTACCCGACTGCGGCGAAGCGCAAAAGGGTTGTGTTTGACCTGTCCGTTCCTAAAGAATATAATATGATAACTTTATTTCTGGTAACAAGGTCCATATGTTTTTGACACAACAGTGTATCAAGAGCAAGTAGTGCAATGCCAACAAACTGTTATGCAGTTTGGCAATATACTATCATATGTAAACATAAATGTGTCTTTTATGAAAATAAATTAATAATAATAATATTTACAAATATCTTACAGACTAATTACATAACAATATAATGTATACTCTTAACTTAAAGTGACATAACTATTAAAACACTTTCGCGGTGTCAGCTAGCCGGCGGGGACGAAATCGCGCAAACACCCCTCGGCCAGAATTCCTTTAAAAAGGTCGACAGATCTTGGGATAGTACTCTCACCACAAACCGCCTATGTCCGCCTATGTCCACTCGTAACTACTCAACAGCTTAACCGATCTTGATAAATGATTCGTTATAGTCAATAGATGCCTCTTGATGGCGCGAGTGTCACTGGGTAAAATTCTTAGAAAATCAAAATGGCGGATTTTATGCGCTTTAAGGATTTTAACATACATCTTTAATCTTGCTATTTATTTAGTTGTTCAAACCAATACTTTAGCACAGAACCCGGCGAATAATAAACAAATATCAGGGGACAATCTCTCTTTAATTGTCCTAGACCCAAATTAAAATCCACGCTTTTATTGATCCTATGGGTACTACACAGCGATAAGCACTTAGAAAAAGAAATAAAAACTCATCATCGGTGACAGTTTATTACTGCGTAACTGACAAAGCAAATAAATGCATTTTCACCTCAGCAGCACCTCAATAATGGTGTTTAAAGACAGTCAGCAAAATTACATATAAATAGGGGGTCGCCAAGCGGCACCACGCGGGCAGCGAGGGGACCAATACACATGTCCTTCAATTTTAACCATGTTGTCTTTTTTACTTTGAGGTTATATGTTCTCCCTGCTGAGATTAAAAGTTGTATGTGCTACACGAGATCAATCTATTATTCTTGCACAATATTAAATTTGTTAGTTACGGAATATTCCACTATCATATCACCGACGTTATATGCATAGTTTTTTTGTTATTTTGTAATAACTTATAACTAACTTATCGTCATACAAATATGTCTGGGATGAACCCGGGATAGAAGAAGAAAATTATGTTTCAACGTGCTAGAGTGAGATGGAATGTTAAATTGCCGGGTTATACTTTTTTCTTTGTCATTAGTCGTGTCACGTCGAAAACGGCTAAGTTACGTATAACGTTCTGCTAATCATTCAAATTCCTTGCTGTTACATGTTCCTACACTCGTGTCGTGTGTATGCAATGTCGGAGCGATTTAGATGTACACAATTATGATTACTGTGATTAAGTGTCTAGATAAGAAGTCAATCTTGACGGTTATCATCCAAGTAAAATTAATAACCTCAATAGCAAGACAAGGTTATAAAGTTAATCCAGCTTTGTTATCATGCCGATGAAAAGTAATGGAGCTCGTTCACACCCTGTGGCGTCTTCCTTACTTTATTGTGTTTTCTAAAAAGCTTAAGTATTATCTTGAAGTTAGAGGATAGTTATTTGTTGTACCAAATGTACTGATGAATATACAATAATGTACTTAGTCATATTGTTTTTGGCAAAATAAAGTTTATTTTATTTTTATACATGCTATCGTCGTGTATAATAAAATTGTATAACAAAAAAACATACTTCGATTTCAAGAATGCCATTAGAAAACAATAATAGTATTGAGGGCGCGACTGGACGCTCGGCGCCCCTTTAATAGTAATACTTGCCTGCTTTGTTTTTAGGGCTCCGTGCCTTTAAGGGAAAAACGGAACCCTTATAAGAATTATCAATATAGCGGGCTGTACCGCGCGATCTCGCCAACTATTACAGAAAGCAACTGGGATTTCAATTATAGTTTATAATGAACACGTATTACATGTTTTCCTTTATCGTCCGTCTGTCATTTTACTGTAGGTCTTTTAGTTTAATAAATTCCAACTAGCTGCGTAGCTTTAATTTGATTGTAAATTGAGTACAAAAACAAAAGACCGATGACCTGGTGTCTTAGGATGAAGATTCGCGTAAACATTGCCCACGCTTTTATGGTGAAGGAAAAACACGATCACATCACGAGAAAACCTGCAAAGTCGACGCCAAATTATGTTTTTCATTTTTTACCTTATTATTTTACTTAGCTTTGAAACATAAGTCAAGAGTCAGTGCAAGAGTCGAAGTATCCGAAAGGGCTCAACTGCACCGAAATAAAATTACAAACAACATAAGAACCTTATTATTGAGGGTTTTTTTTTGATATTGTCTTCTAAGATTTCAAGGAAAATGACAGAAAATCGAGCGCCAAGATGGTTGGCCCAGGGTAGCCCCTTCAGATGGTTAAAATAAAGATAAAGAGTACAAAACAAACCTGGGTCAGCTCTGTCGATGGTGTACCACAGCTTGAACTGGTTAGGGTGTTCCCTCTCGTACTTTTCCAGCTCGTCCCGCAGCAGGATGTCCTGCTCGGACTGGTTGGCGAACAGCAGCCGGAGCTCGGTGCGGTCGCTGGCGTCATTGCAGATATGTCTGATTAGTTGAAGCATGGGCGTGATGCCAGTGCCACCTGGATAAAAAAGAACTTGTGTTATTGAAAACACAGTGGCTTCTTATGCGAGGTGCCTTCCAAGATAAAAAGTGTATATATACAGGATATGGATCTCTCTGTGATTGAACATCCAAACATGCTTACAAGTTTTCACGTTTGAATCTTTTATAATCTGGCCATTGAAAACCGGTTTAAACAGGTGGTTACCACGAAGCACTCAATTCGAAACTTTGGGTAGATGAGCTATATCTCTTTTACTCGTTATTCGAGACTAAATCATGATAAAAGGATGGAGGTGACATGACTTCGAACTTCGATTTTCAAAGTAGGTTTCAAATCCAGGTTTGCGTGGCAGCAAGTTGACTAGTCCGTACATTAACAAGTAGAGGGCTATATATTTTGTATTTCACTCGACTCAGTCAGAATGTATATATGTCTATTACTATGGCACACTTTGCAGCCTAAACGGCTTATTAGATTTTAACATCATTATGAGGTGTTGTTACATTCGTCTTGGGTGTTGGAATGTCAGAGGCTAATAATATTTTATGGAATTTTAGTAAGTAATGAGAGAGGAGTTATCTTTTTAAACATTATATTGACGACAATACAAAAAAAATGCAGTCTGGTTTTCGAAACTTTTCATTACACTTGTTTGATATTAACGATTTTTGAATGTTTCATGTGACTCATCAGACAAGCATTTATAATGGCTCCTCTAAACGATGGCCAATCATGGCCCTGATTGGGGCGCAGTAATGCGTAAGAGTGAGGTACACAAGAATATGTTGCTCACTCTAAGGCATAAATGCGACTCTTACGCTGGCTCATGATAGGCCATCGTGTAGAAGATGCCGATGAAATTGTTCGGTAATATTCGGTAGTTAAATTAAACAATCCGGCGGAATACGAACACATAAAATTACGCCACATGTGCCGAGTACTGAATAATGTTCGGCGCATGTTAGTCGGATCAATGTCATGTCAATCAAACACGGGCGTTGCACAGGTGGTATTTATAAAAAAAAATAGCTTTTACGCGAAACTCCGTCCGCGTACAACTTTATTGCTATTCCCTCGGGAACCATCCAATTTTTTGGGATAAAAAGTAGCCTATGTGCTATTCCAGACTATAATCTATCTCTGTGCCAAATTTCATCCAGATCCGTTTAGCCATTTTGGCGTGATTGCGTAACAAATGTCTAAACTTTCACATTTTATTATATTAAATAGGCCTGTTTCACAATCGACAAATAAATTTATCTGTCAAATAAAGATAGCCCTCTCTTTGTCTGTTTTCAAGTTTAAGAAAGGGAAAGGGCTAAATTTGTTTGACAGGCATGCTTTACTTGGCGATTATGAAACGGTCGGTAAGTAACATTATACTTGTATTCATTTGTAAATAAATGATGTATTATTTTCAGAATTTGTACCTACAATTAACTAAGCATGATGTTGATGTATTTTTATCAAGTGTTTAATTAAAGGGTGAGTACTATTAAATTGTCGCCAACATTTCCCGTAATTTTTTTTCGGCCACGCAACCTTTTTCATTAAACTTATAATATTTCAAATTTAGAACGTATTTGCATGTCTTACTGTTTAAAAGAACATTCAGTTGTTTTTATCAGTCAAGATGTCGTCAAACGAAAAAAGCGTTCATGAATTAATTTTGCGAGAATTTTCAATAAATCCCAATATGTCCACTTTGGATCTTGCGAAATCGTGCAATACAAGTCGGAGAACAGTGCAAAGGACCCTAAAAAAACTAAAACAAGGTGGAAATATTGAAAGAAAGCAGCGAGAGGGCCATCCTACAAGGAAACGGAACAAAAAATTGGATTTAAAAGTGTGTAAGCTGTTTGATCAGAATCCGACAATCTCTTCTCGAGATGTGTCCAAAAAAGTTGGTACTTGTCAAAGAAATGTACAAAAAATAAAAATAAAGTATGGTATTTCTACTTACAAGAAGCAAAAAGCCCCCAAAAGAACTGTAGAACAGTATAATCGAGCAATTAGACGGTCTAGATTTCTGTACACCTTGTTAGTTCAAAAAACAGGTTGCTTAATTATTGATGACGAAACGTATGTGAAAGCTGATTTCAAATCAATACCTGGAAACCAGTACTTTTCTTCTCGCAACGTCTCGGGTCTACATGAATCAGAAAAAGTGATTCCAGTAGAGAAATTCGCCAAGAAGTTCCTCGTGTGGCAAGCGATATGCCAGTGCGGCATGAGAAGTTCGCCTTTTGTAACCACTGGCACAATAAACACGGATATTTATATTTCCGAATGCTTAAAAAAACGGTTATTACCACTTGTAAAAAAACATACTTTTTCTACATTGTTTTGGCCAGATTTGGCAAGTTGTCACTATTCGTCGCGAGCTTTGTATTGGTATAATCAGAATTCTGTCGATGTAGTGCCGAAGAATATGAATCCGCCAAATTGCCCAGAACTACGGCCGATTGAAAAATACTGGGCTAATATTAAAACAAAGTTGCGGAAAACATGCCAACCGGCCACATCATTGCCCGATTTAAAAAAAAAGTGGATGAAATGTACAAAACTGATCACTAATGAATCCGTGCAAAATTCTATGAGTCGCGTGAAGAGTAAAGTCCGCGAATTCTCTCGTCGTGCTCTGGAGAATCCTTAATTGTGTTAGCTGATCTATTTTACGTCTTGAACTTTCTTATAATAAAAAAAAAGAAGTTATTATAACATTATTTCATTTTGTAAACGTTAATTCAAATGGCGACAATTTAATAGTACTCACCCTTTATAATTGGGAAATGCCAGTGACATTCACAATTATATCGATCTATTCTCGTACCTTTACTAATAATTAGTACCCATTATTACTTTCAAATATTATTATAGATAAAGAAAATAAAGATAGCTAGGTGTATTATATTCCTCAGTTATCTAAAGAACAAGCACTAAGAGAATACACACTGATAAAATTTGTAACAGAGAACGTATCAGCAATTGACAACCAAGTCATAGCAATTGAAGATAATCTCAAAAAACCGGGCGAGAGCATGTCGGACCATGCTCAGTGTAGGGTTTATTTTATTTTTATTACATTATTTTAGTAGAAATAAACACTTTAATCGCCTGTATCTCAAGACCCAATGATGTCTACTTAGTCATGATAGTTTTCCTTATAAATTCGTTATGTATTCGTTCGTTATTCGTTCGTTGCGCCTTCATTTCAGATTATTTTCAGATTTTTAGTATATGTAGTTTTGGCTGTAGGGGGGAAGGACACTTGACTCTAACAAAAATTAGCGCTTTAAAGCTTTAGTTCATAAACGGATCCCTTAATCGAACAATTGTTTTCACAAACCCATAACATTTTCGGACGGACGGACAAAACATAATCACACTCTATCAATAATCTATCGCAAAAAAACCTTTGTTAGTTAATCTTCCTTTTCTTTCAAAAACATAATACAGCTTGCTAAAAAGGGTTTGGATAAAATAAGGACAGTTCAGATTTAAATTGTCAACAAAAAAAGCAGTTTTATGTGGTAACCACCACATGAGAATAAATTAGGTATATCCCTGTCACCGTGTGATAAAAAGCGTAACAACTTTAATCTTTTGAATGCTAAAATCGGCACATCACTTCGGAAATTCATGGCACTGACGTCAAACGATAATTGCCGTCAATCTGCATTGATCAGATTCCGAGGCGTCTGAGACGCGTCATATTACTTCGCTGCTTGGCGTTCAAAAGGTTAAACAATTCACCTGCAATCATATTCAATTTCTTGACGATGAGTTTGGTTGGCGGATCTTTTCTCAGCTTCTTGATGAGGAACTGGCCATTCCCGGTGTATTGGAGACGGCCTGAGGGACCTCGCACGTCGATCGTGTCGCCAATCTTCATGTTCTCCAAGTGTTGGGACATTTTGCCGCCGTCAGGGAATTTCGGGTGGACATTTTTGAAGTAAACCTGCAAATAAAGTCATCAATTGAATTCATTATACATGTTAAAAAACATGTCAAACAGAATGATTGTTCTGGTGTAATTATCAAACATCTAAAAAACCTAGTAATAAATCATCTTATCTTACTTCTTTCTAATATTATAAATGCGAAAGTTCGGATGTTTTTTACTCAATCACGCCAGAACCTTCAAAAAAATTGGCACAGAGATAGCTTATAGTCTACTTTTTATCCCGAAAAATTTGACATTTCTCGAGGGAATAGCGATAAACGACTTCGTCAAAGTTAGTATTAATAACTATGAAAACGATTAAGACCCCCGATATATTGCAGCCGTCATATCAGAGGTGGCTAAATGCAATCCTTATACTAATAATATTATGCCGTTGCCGCATATACGGCTTTGTTATAACGGCAGATTGTGACCCCTACTTTCAGAGTCCATATCTCCTAAACGGTAAAACCAATTTTCATGAAACCAACTAAGAACCATCCATATAAAATAACCTCACTTTTTTTTAATGGCTTCATTGAGCCATCCGTTTTGGAGTAACGATGCCACTGACAGACACACAGTACACACGTTAAACACACCTCTATTCGTGGGATTAATAACACAAATTACAGTAATGATCGAAATTATTTGTTGTCTTTCTGCGCCATAGTTCTATAGTCGTTGACTCATAGAAACCGTCCGTGACCATTGACCATAAATAAGTATAAAATGTAAATTAGTGTACTATGACATTCATATACTACGCGTTTAATTTTATACGAGAGAAAATCGAAAGTATTTTAAACTACTATTACTAAACACACTTTAAATGATGTTTACATATGTACGGTTCGTACATCTGCTACAGGTACCTTTAATAAATCTCACTTGTTCTCCTTCAAGGTTACCCGTATGAGATCCCATATGGGATAAGTTTAACAATTTATGTGCTGTATCAATAGAGAAATAGTAGAACTACTACCTAGACAAAGAGTAAACGAGTTGGTGACCTTCAAATACCTAAGAGGTCGCCCAACTTGTATGACGTTATATGCGACATTAATCATTACTGTTTGCACAGAACTTACCTAATTAAAATTTTCACACTTGAAGTTGTTTAATTTGTACAGGTATTATTTAATTCAATTATAAATGTGAATATTCGAGTTAATATCTAGATGATTGTGCATTAACGTAGGAACTGGGTGAAATGTGACTCGGCATCCATCCCATCTCCTGGACTAAAACAAACGATGCGATAGCTTGTAAAACAACCTTCGTGTAAGTTTTTCTCCCTTTTTCGCTCTCATACGCTCTTATGGGAGTTCACCCGAAATTAGTTTTTAAGAAGGGGTGTCTATCATTTCATCGAAACACCTTTCATCAAATGTATCATTTCATCAAACGATATTTTCTGCTGAAACCATAATGTTATCAAGGTATCTCAAACACCTAACCTCAACGAAATTAATGTTAAGATACCCTGACAACATTATGATTTCAGCAGTAAATAGCGTTCGATGAAATTAAATTCGAATAAATGATACATTTGAGTAAGTGATGAGTTAAATCTTAAGAGTGATCGCACTGTAGGATACTTTTTGTGCCAGAAGATATGATAGTTACTTCCCAGGTTATATAATAGAGTTACTTCCCAAGTTTTCGCTTGAGGACATAAAACGAAACATAAACCTGACACAAGAGCATGTCGGACCATGTTCAGTGAAATAGGGTTCTGAAGCCGTTAAGTATACTACATATACACAAAAAAACAACAAGAATTAACTAATTTTCTATTTAGTTGTGATCGTTTTCCCTTTAAATTCGTTATATGCGCTATTTAAGATATTTTTCACATATTTATTATTAGTTTTATGGCTGTTGGGCACCAATTGCAACTAACAAAAAAACAGCGCTTAAAATTTTACTAAGAGAAACTATACAGGTTCCTAGTTTGACTATGGAACCCTAACAAAAGGCACCCTATAGTAAATGTGACAAGATAGCAATTTCAATGATACTAAAATTCGTATTGGTGCAGTCGAGTACATAAATATTATGTGTACACTTTAGTACCTTGTCACTTGACAATTGATAGATATATTACGGCAGTTCAAGCATGACATTAATTAGACAAGGTACTAAAGTGTACACATATTTATGAACTCGACTGTACTTACGAGGATAAGGTTAAATAAATCCTACACTATGTTAAATGTTAAACAAAAGCTTCTTGTTCAGGTAATACCTACGCTAATGTCGAGTGCAGGAGGGTGAGAGAGAACGAGGGAAAAAACAATACAAACTTGAAGGCTTTAGCCTCATTTCCACCAGCATGAAATTGCTGCAAGAAATGTCCGATTGTGATGTCTGCAACTTCAATATCAGGGAAACAATCTCACACACATTAAACTAGTCCCAACTCAACAGATACCTAACGGTAATTGGTATTAAACAGGATCCCCAATGCCCACACTGGCAAAGAGGAGACAAGCCAACATGTCCTAGCCGTGTGCGTCATGTACTCGTCACTGAGATACCGCGCATTTGGGGAGGGCGAGTTATAGACGGAAGCACTTAAAAGCATTAACCTACAGGACACATTTCTGTTCTGGAGGAAGACAAGTTGAGATTCATGCTGGATGGGAGCGTCACCGGGCCAGTAGCAACCAAAGGGAACAGGGCGGAATGACCGGGAGACTGATCGACCGCCCGCCTGCTCCGGCCGGTCGTCCCTGCCCATCATCATCATGGGTACCAGATAACAGTAAATATACAAAAATAGATACTTCAATACATAGAAAACATCCAAGACACAAGAATAAATACTCGCGCTCATCACTGACGACACGTTACCCTAGTTGGTAGTGACCCTGCCTACGAAGCTAGCGGTCCCTGGGGCCAAATCTCGGTAAAGGCAGATGTTTGTGTGATGAGCACGAGTATTTTTACCGGAGTCTTGGATGTTCATAAGTATGTTTATCGTTGTCTAAATCTCAGTTTGGGACTAGCTCAATTTGTGTGAGATTGTCGAGATGTTTATTTATTTATCACACAAACATTTGCCCATACCAAGAATCGAACCCAAGACCTTCGAAGTCAAGGTCCTAGGCGAACGCGTCGTCAAACTTACAAGTCAAAAGTGGAAAGGTAAAATTGCTTAAGCGCCCTATTAGGTATATGGCGCTTAAGCTAAATGGCCATTATTATGTATGGCGCTTAAGCGTTTTTGCCTTTCCACTGCCGAAGTGTAATCTAACACTGGACTGTCGGCCATTTCTCGGAGGAATTTATCATACATGGACGAAGATGAAGGAAAAAGTTAGAATGTAGTAAATTTTACTCGTAACTTTGGGACAGCCTTTACAAGTCATGGGCGGCGCAAATCTGGTGACGTCGATATTCACGTTTAGTGTTTTGTCTAGTACCGCCGCTAATTATATCAATTCAGGCGTACACTAAAAATCTTATCTTACATCGATATGATATTGGGTGATTAAAATTACAGCCTTTAATCATTAGATGTCTCGATGATATATACCGGAAACTCGAAATACCATCATAATTAAAAATTACATTTTTTATGTTGGTTACAAACAAAGTAACTAGGGTATGAAGGTAACAAGGAGTTCAAAGCATTTTTACCATAAAATTGAACAGTTCAAATGGGAATAGCAAGCTAAGAATCTCACCTTAACCACCAGATCCACATATCCTTTTTCCTCATCACTCGACACTGGAGTGTATGCCCTAATGACGAGATCGTCTTCCTGTTTTACTGACAAGTGAATATGCTGTCCTATGGGCAAACCTGTGTACAAAAAGTGCAGTTTATATTTTAATTTTATTTTAATAATTAAATAAAACTTCAGTCAATCTTGTAAAATTAAGTTTATGACCCTGTTTTCCATACAAAATGCACCCAGTATAATGCCTTTGAATAACAAAAAATAATCAGTGTTTATATGTCCCACGGACCGGCATAACTCTCTCATGAGATATTTAAAGGGCCAGAATCTCTCAGTCACCATCACCACACAATGTGATTTGAAGGCTATGAATGTATTAACCCTAATTTTATTCTAATAATTAAACTTGCTAACTGGAAGAGATCCTTTGAAAGAATAAGTTGAAGTCTATTTCTATGATTTCAATATTTGTGTAATGTATCTAATTGTTTTAGTCCAATAAACATAGTATATGTGCATATTATACACATACATTATATGTACATACACAATCTTGAGAAAACCAGTTTTACTAGAACTAGTTCAATTTACTTTTTTCACTGGCATGTTATGTGTAACCATTAGTAGTCAACATTGATCACTGAAATCTTGCTTCATTCAGATAATTTTAAAACATTTTGTTTACTTATGCTAAATTATTCATTTAAAACATTGTATTCATTTGACCTTAATTAGCATGCAAAAGACCCATTTAAGCAGAAATGAAGATGTGTTACTACAAAAACAAGCTAAATGTACCTAACAGCTGAAATATTTCTTGAGCTAAGAGCCGTTGCAGTAGAAATATAAATCTAGATTTAGTCTTAACAGCTTAACTCACAGGGTCGAATTTGTTGAATATTTCATAAGTTAGTAATGCTTTTTTTCTAAAACTGATAGATTTTATTGGTTCTATTATTCTATAAAATCTTTATGAAAATTTTAAAAAGATTGGATACAGAAAAGTTTACATTTCTAAATTATTCTCTTTTTTCATTGTTACTTTAATGTTTGATTGTTGCATGATTGCCTTTACCCCTTTTTTGTTTTCTGTTGTAGATATTTAAGTAAGTTTTTAATTCAGGGTCCCTCTGAAAACCAGCGCTGCCGCTTGATGTGGCACAATACGGAGGGAGACTTTTCAACGCGATTTTTAATGTTGTTAATGTGTTATTTTATTTGTTTTAAATGTATTTCTGTAAGTATTGAATAAATTATTTCTATTCTATTCTATATGAATTTTAGGACAAATGAAATATCTAGTTGGACACGAAAATTCAACCATGTAGGTTCCCGTCGAAATGTATAGATAGATTCAAGGCTAAAACTAGATTTAACAATTCCTTGGGTTTGAGAACTAAACCCTAAGATATAAATAAACGTGACATTTGGATTGCCCTTATGTAAATGATTGAAAGTCACACTTCTAAGACTACGACTTTCGATAATTTTGTTTGTTGCTTCCCACTTCTAGACTCATGATGTCCATGAAGGCTTAAAGTAATATTACCAGTTTGTATCATTTTTATAAATCTTATATACATACATACATTAAATCACGCCTGTTTTCCAGAGGGTTTAGGCAGAGACCATTTCTTTCCACCTCCTATGATCCTGACAAATCTTTCTGTTATTAATTAACCTTAATTCTTTTAAATAAGAGAGTAGCAGTGCTACTTAAATTATATGAGATGGTGCATTCTTAAAATCTTAGATTAAAAAACACATGTTTAAATTTAAATTGTATTGTTAAAACATAGATATTCCTAACCAAGAATCAGTCGCAGTTAATGTTTTCAATGCCATGTCAAAAAAAAGTCAACACTCATACATGATAACTGAACTGAAGATTCAGACTACAAAATAAAACTGAAAAAATACCCAAGTATATTTTGCGCTGACAACCACAATGGATTTGTTGATATTTCCCTCAATAGTGGTGATAAGGTTAATACATTTATACATATCTTAAATACATTCGCCAATATTAAAATAAAGTCTTACCTAAAACATGTTCTATACTAGGTAGTCCAAAACGGAACCTCCTGGTATCATGGCTGATGATTTCTTTCTCAATCAGTGGCAGGGAATACTTGACGTTAGGGTCCACAAGAGTGATTTGCTTCTTGTCCTTGTTCTTGGATTTTTTACCCCACAAGCAGTTTGCTATTACAGTCGCAATCACTACCGTGGAACCAACTGCAACAACTATGGGGAGAACCTAAAATATAATGTGTTTTAATATCACTACACAACTTATTCCTTATATTAGAGTTGCAGGGGTAAATGAAACTATAATTGATAAACAGATGAATCACTAGCTAACGGTAGATTATTATGCTCAATTTACTAGAAACAAATAAAAAATAGCTAAATAGGTTTAACACACCAAATTGATATTTAAATATAGCACTACTTATTAAGTACTATATAATTGGATTTTTACATTGAACACTAACATTTTAATTAGCTTTTCTAGAATTTTGTTTCCTTTAGACAGAAATCTTATACCTAGGTTGTTCTTACCCCAAACTAAGAGAAATAAACCTAGGTTGTTCTTACCCCAAACTAAGAGAAATAAAAGGTTAAAATATTAGTACATACAGGCGTATTTCCAAAAGGACTGGATGCATTGCTTTCTAAATTACTCATGGTTGCACCTAAAGTTATATGACTATGCAAAACAGCGATTAGAAAAAGGCAGAGTCACAAGCACGTACACACTTGGCGGAATTCACATGCGAACTAGTCATTAACTTTATATTCAAAAGTCATTCGTGTAGAAGTGTCAAGTTATAACATAACGCGAGACCTTGAACCCGGCTATCTAAAGGGACAATAATTATTACGATACCTACTTAGTACATATAAACTTCGGAAGTAGGACTAGGAACGTAACAACTAAATAAAAGAAAATAACCCTCACAACACGTTCTTGCAACGAAGTTACGTCTTAAAAGAAAACAAATCGAACACTAACCATGTTTGGGTCACTTGGGCTATATCTTCCACCAACTTAACAAGAATGAATGAAAAGCGAGTACGAATCCCTGATAGGTAATCATTATCATTTATTGAATTCAAACGATAAAATGATAATGATAAAATAGGCCCTAAATCAGTAAGCTATACCTAACCTACGAAATATTAGATAAGATTTAAAGTACGTACCTAACTGGATAGTAAGATAAAACTAACATCACGTGAATACTTACGAGTTTACTGTTGAAATTGAAAGTCATTTTTACCGATTAATAACACATTTACACATTACAAACGTGAGCAATATTCATAATCACACGAGATTATCGCAAAGGCGGCAAGCGGCGGCAGCGCCTGACAAGAAAATGTCGGCTATAATGAACACGAACGCCGGGAATGTATTCTAGTTTACTGACCTGTTAGGTGAATGGTAAAATCATACTTTAAGCGATGACGTTCTCAAAATAGCATGCAGAAAATAGTAAATTCAGACTGTATTGTAGACTTGGCACATTGTTGGCAAACAACGAACGCAATAGGTAAACAAACAGACAGATGACAGAATCACCTGGCAAATAGAGTACGTACGGACCTTACTTTATGATCAAATTACGTTTCATATTTATTATTCAAACTTCGTTTATTAATAGGTATACTTCCTTTTAGGATAGTTTGTGAGTTCCGCGGCAATAAAGCGGCGATAAAATAAAAAAAAGTAATGTTTTCAAACTTAAAGGAAGTCATTTACTCACGTAATCATCTGTGGTGGTCATTGGCCAACGCATGGAGTAGGTATATTGAATATACAGTGTGTAAATGGTATACAGGCGTTTATTAAAACTGGACATAGATTAAGACTCTACTAATCATTAACAGAAATAATTATTTTGATTACGCTAACGTATACACCGTTATTAATTTTTGAACATACTATCGACCCGCAATGTACATTGAAGTCCATCCGTCAGGTGTTATTTTCGTTTTCAATTAATTGCATTTTTCGTTATACATTGCGTGTTAAATTATTTTGTAAGGTTATTTTTTTTTATTTAATTTTAACAAAAGCTGCCTAAATGTGCTCAGTAGGGGTTGTACTAACCACAGTTAAAAGGAACGCCCGTATACCATTTACACTCTGTATAGATGACATTTCCGCTTGCTCGCTATTCAATTTAAATTTTGACAATTTGGCTCAACTAGCACGAACTCGGCCCCTATTCTCATAATAATAGAAATAAAATGATTTGTCATTCGTGATCTCATGGATAATACTATTTTCGCAATACTGCTCGGAAATATTCCCAAAGATGGCCATGGCCGGGTTGTCGCCGCCTTTATTTATATATATTAGTATCATTATATTCTACTATTATCTCTAGCCAGACTCACGCCACTCATGGCGTACAATGAGTCTCAGACTGTATAAACATAATAGCAGAAAGTGGCACAGCGACATTAATTATATATATATAGTTTATTTATTATGTGTTACGTTGATTTGTGGGGGTTTGTTGATTATAACACTTAACGGGGTTCATTGTAATGTATGTGTATTGATCAATGGCAATAGTAATAGTAATAATGTGATCTCATACCTGGCGACAGATCCTGCTAGGTCCTCACTCCCTGCTGTTATATCATCATCTCTCTCATTAAATGTGGCTCACAAATATGGTGCCACTGCTATTGGTTGGTAGTAAATTGGTCACCACCTGTAGTTAAAATAAATACTATGACTTCAACCGCAGTTGAAGCCACGGCTTAAGCCACACACAAAGCACACACAAAGTCAAGGGATTAAATGCCAAGCTGTAAACCGGTTGGCTTAACCAACCATCAAATTTAATGTTATATTGATAACTGTACCATTTCCATATTAGTGTCAGATATAATTAAACCTCTCTCATCACACATTCACAGGGCTGGACACAGCCACCCTGGCTGTCCACTGGGTCTGTCAAGACAGAACCCATGGACACTGAGCTGGATTACAACCATCACTCTCTTCCGGGCCAACACAATAGGCACTCGGGGCATTACTGAGATATCTCATAAACACAGGGCTGGACACAGCCACCCTGGCAGTCCACTGGGTCTGACAAGTCAGAACCCATGGACACTGAGCTGGATTACAACCATCACTCTCTTCCGGGCCAAATGATAGGCACTCGGGCATTATCATACACAGCACGTGGAAAGGTCATATAGAAACTTGGCATATAATATTCATAAAGATCATACTCAAACAATCATAAATTTGACGCTTTGATACTAAGTGTACCTACTCAGGACACTTAGCATCTCAGCGAACATTACTTGTAAGACTTGATTACTTAGGTAATACTTAGCCAATAAGTACTTAGCCAATAAGTACCCAGATAATAAGTACTTAGCTTCTATAACAGCTCAGGAGTTTGGATGAATCGAACTTATTATCACTTTCACTTGCACAACTATGAAACTATGTTAAGAATGTAAAGTTTATGGGTGACATCTTACCATAGACAATCAAAGATTAAGGCGGGAATGCTCCGTAGACAATGTTGCTATAGACAAATATTTACATATCGCGAGACGTCGCGACACACCCGCCGAGGCGAGCTAAAGCAAGGTAATCATCAAGTGGCTCGTCCATTCCCTGATTTTCTCCAGAGCTCGGACCGCAGCAACTCGTTTCTGTTTATCTTCTATAGACTGTTCTTTAACTAATTCATTGTCTCTCATAATAGTATCAGTATCTATCTCATTACTATCATGTGTCATATCCGTGTTATCATTTGTCATATCTGTGCTCTCAATTGTCTCATCCGTGGTTTGCGTAGTGTCTGTGTTTTTATTTGTTACATCTATACAATTTTCTATTTCGCTTGTAAGTATATCAGGCTGCAAGTTATTCACTTCTTCTATCACAGCTACTGGTGTATCTGGAGTTTCTTCAGTATCAATTTCATGTGTTCTTGGCGTTGTCTTAGATTCAACATTTTCACAAGAAAGATTACTTTGTGGCTCAGATTCATCAACTTCCAAGGGATACAAATGAGCAATGGATCTTGTAAATATGGTATTACCAACTTTTACTTTTGCTACTCTGCATAGTCCATCTGCACCCTTGATCAGCTCAACAATCTGTCCAACCTTCCAATTTTCTCGATTCTTTGAGTCACCTTTTATTTGTACAATATCATCAATACAAGGAGCATCATGAGCCTTAACTCTGGGTTGTTTTGGTGAGTGTCTATACCGTTCCCTTAGACTCAATAAATACTGGTTTATAAACATGTCCTTGTATTCCTTCATAATGGTTTCACCACGTTTCCATCCTTCGACCATTTGTTGTTTTGTAGTAGTAGCCAAAGATGACACTTGGTTCGTTGACCCCTGAATAGCTAGACATTTTCCAGGTGTTAAAAAGTCTGCAGGTTTGAGTACATGTTCTAAGCCAGTTCCGACATAAGTGAGAGGTCTTGTATTAACTACTGCTTCAACTTCTTTCATGATAGTCAGCAATTGATTATCACTAAGCAAATGTTTTTGTAAGGTTCTTTTTAAACTATGTTTAACTATAGCCACAAGCCGTTCATATACACCTCCATGCCAGGGAGCCATTTGAGGTATAAATTTCCATCTTAAATTCTCCTTAGACAAACCATTACCCGCTATAACTTCAGAGAGTAATTTAAACTGTAGTGCATTATCAGTTATTACTAATGTTGGTGCTCCTCTAGTTGCTATAAATCGTCGAAATGCTAACATACATTCATCAGCAGTAAGATCCTTTACTATCTCAAGATGGATAGCTCGTACAACCAGGCATGTGAATAGACAAATCCACCTCTTCTTCTTGCCATCTTCTGACGTTACAAACATTGGGCCAAAGTAGTCTACACCTACATATGTAAATGATGACGCGTACTTCACCCTTTCTACTGGCAAAGCTGGGGTAGCAGGCAAAGCATACGGTCCACCGCCATGCTTTACGCATTGTGGACATTTGTTTATCACTTTAATCACTTGCGCTCTACCTTGAGGTATCCAGTAATTTTGTCTCACTATGCTTAATGTGTGGGGCACACCAACATGATGATTTTGCTCATGTGCCTGTTTTATTATGTTTACTGTGAAGCTGCAATCTTTAGGTAAAAGTATCGGATGTTTAGCATCGTAAGATAAATCCGAATGTGTCAGACGACCGTCGCAACGAAGCAGTCCGTCGACGTCGATGAATAAACCTAGATTGCGAGCCAGGTGTGTCTTCTTGTCCTTAAATTCTTCTGGAAATGATCGTAACTGCAGATTTCTTATTTCCTGCACTTGAGAGTTAATTCTCGTACCCGTGATTGGTGATATTGCAGAATTCGTCAGTAAATCCTTTGTATTAAGTGTATTTGCCTCTTCTTGGTTTTCCTTAACATAAGTTAGTCCAACAGTTTGAATTTCCAGTTCTGGTAAGTTTTGATAACCTTCATCAGGATATACATCTACTTCCATTGATGATTCATCAGCATTCGAGAGACCCTCCCCCGCCAAAAGAGAAGTGTCTCTGATTGGGCCAACAGGCCATGTAGCTGGTTTTTGAGATAAAAAGTCTGGTCCAGTCAACCATCTTACATGATCTTCTTTTGAACTTGTAGGCCTCGTCGCTACGTCAGCAGGATTAAATCCAGATGGAACGTATCTTATTGTTAAGTTCTTGTTACCTTTAATCTCCTGAATCCTTCTTGATACAAATGGTACTAGCAGTTTGTTAGATCGGTACCAATCTATAACTATCTGGCTGTCGGTCCATAACACTTGTTGCGTTACATTTAGTTGAAGGAATTTCATTACATAATTAATTAATCGACTTCCTATTAGAACTCCAAGGAGCTCTAACCTAGGTATCTTTAGGTTTTCTTGGTCCTTTATTGGAACCAGCCGTGATTTACCAATTACAAATTTTACATTGTTACTCTGCACAATGTATACAACAGCAGCATATGCTAGTGTAGACGAATCAGTGAAACAATGAAGCTGACAGTCCTTGTCATTTGACTTAGTTATGTTTCTTGGTAGACATATTGAATTGACCTGCTCTAAGTCTTCTAATATGGTTTTCCATCTATCAGCCATATCCTTAGACAACGTCGTATCCCATTTGGTTTTTGCCTTCCATAGGTCTTGTAGTAATAATTTAGCTGGCAATAAGATGGGTACTGTAAAACCACATGGATCATAAATTGCTGCGATTGTCTTTAAAATACCTCTTTTGGTATATGGATTGATCTTATTCGTCGTTTTCAAGCTAAGAGTATCTTTGTTTATATCCCAATTCAGTCCTAATGTTTTTACTATCTTGTTTTCACCAGTGTCAGGAATGCACTGCATGAATTCTTTTGAATTGGAACTCCATTCACGAAGATTCATGGAGATCTGTTGAAATGCTTCTTTGTTTTCTCTATAGAGTTCCAGAGCTTCTTTTGTGGTATTTGAACCAGTCAGCAGGTTATCCACATATATGTCATTTGCTATCTTCCTTACATTTTCACTTTCAGATTTCAGTAGATGATGCTTTATGGTAGCGTTCAGCAGAAACGGACTTGCTATGATTCCGAAAGGAACACGCGTGAATCTGAAATGTATAAGATTATCTTCAGTTGCCATTTGACTAGTATTTTTTAACCATAAGAATCTTGTCACATCTCTATCCCTTTCTTTAAGACCTATCTGTAAGAAAGCTTTTTCGACATCTGCCGTTACTCCAACAGCATGACATCTAAATTTTATTAATAATCCAGTTAAATCTTCTAACATTAGTGGTCCGCAATACAAACATTCGTTCAAGCTTTTGCCATCCTTTATTTTCGCCGAAGCATCATATACAATTCTGAGTGTTTTCCCAGGTGCTGAAATTCCATGATGTGGTAAATAGTGAACAGGATGTTCAACCTTGTCTTGAGTCGGTACCAGCTCTATGATACCCTTTTCTAACTGATCATTTAAAGTTTGGTCATAAGCCGATAAAGTCTTAGAGTCCAGTCGTTTTAACAAACTTACTAAACGACCATATGCTAAACCGAAGTTAGACTGTAGATCCGGTGGATACTCATTCCAAGGCCAGTTCACAAAATATCTGTTATCCTTGAATATTGTATTCTCATTAAAATGTTTAATTGCTTCTTCGTCTCTGTTAATTTTAGGAGAGTCAGTAATGCCAATAGATTCCAAGTCCCATAAAAACTTTAAGTTTCCATTATCCAAAGGTAGATCTGGTTTATTCAGTTTTATCTCACAAGATGATTGAAAATAGGTAAGAACTGATAAATTGTCGCTTGATTTATTTTTAGTCTTCCCAGAAAGAATCCATCCCAATTCAGAGTCTACTAGGTACAAGTTTTCCTTGATTTGTATTTTTTCCATTGACATAAGTGAATAATAATAGTCATTTCCAATTAAGATGTCCACACGGTCTGACAATGAACCATCATCAGCAAGTGTGTACTTATCTTGGTAAGTCCACTCGGTAAGTTCCTGTTTAGGATAACAAATTCCATGAGTTATCGAAGGTACAACATTAGCAAATAACGTTTTAGTTTGGTTTGTCCTTGTTGTTATATTCAGTTTCACCAAAGGACTATCCAGTTCCTGTGGTTTCTTAGAACCAAAGGTAAAAACAAATAAGTGGTTGTCTTCTTCAATTGCTAAGTTTAAATCCTTTGCAATATTTTTTGTAACATAGCTCCGTTGACTTCCAGAATCCAGTAAAATACGACATTTCGTTGAAGTTCCATCTTGTCCCATCACGTTGACAATAGCAGTTTGTAAAACTGTAGATCCTTTCTCATTAACATGTAAAGTATTGGTAGCCTTTTTACCCTTATTCAATTCCTTTGGACACAATGCTCTATTGTGAAGTCCATTTATACCACAGTGCGGGCAGATCACTGTTCTTTTACAAGACTTCTTCAGGTGTCCCCTTTGAAAACAATTGTAACATCGGTTGTTCAACCTCAATTTTCTTTCTGATATTGTTTTAAACTTAGTGCATTTATCATTAAAATGAGTATCCTGACAAAGGATACAAGATAACTTTCTTCGCTTGTTATAGAAATTTTTATTTTCATTTATTTTTTCCTCATGTTGTCTTTTCTTTGGTATAAATGTTTTGTTATGTACAGAAGTGTTGGGTCTGTACTTCTGATGTCTCCTTTCAGTTTTATTAAATTCAAAGCCATTGAAAACTCTTTTCGGTCTTGCTTCTCTTATGTGTAACGTTTCAGCCGTGTAATTAGCCTTTTTACATTCATTCATTTCGCAAGCTCTTTTAGCATCTTCTCTTGCAGAAATTATTATATTTAGCTGTTTCCTCATTTCATCTATTGATTCGGTGCTTATTTTCATCTTCATCTCATATATGATATTTTCCGGGAACTTTTCCATGATCAGGAATCGTAGATGATTATGATTCGTGTTTTCTCCTAATGATTGTAAAACTCTAAGATGTCTTTCAATCTCGTCTAATGTTTTTCTACAATCTTCTGACGTTTCAGCTCTTTTCATTTTGTAAAGTGTAGAGTAATGAGCATCAATTATTTGTACGCCTTTACCATATCTTTCCTTTAAAGTCTTTACGGCAATCTGGTAATTTTCATTTGTTGTCTCCAAACCATCTACAACTGTCTTTGCTTCCCCCTTTAGAGAAGCCTTTAGGTACAGCAGCTTGTCAACATTACGAAGGTTTCTTTGGTCAATATTAGAGCTAAACTGGTCCCAAAACTGATGCCATTCCAGGACGTCGCCTTTGAATGAAGTTAAATTTAATTCAGGTAATTTGCCTCTGCTGCTATTCAAATCCGAATTTGAAGTACGAATGTCCTTGTTAACTTGAACTCTAGCATCAAGCTCAGCTAGTGTCTCTTCTCCCTCTAACTGAATCGATGTCAAATTAGATACTTCATCTGCATTTGGACAGACTGACGTGTTGAAATACTGGTATAAATCAGCATTAAATCTGTTGAGTATAGATTGTAACTTTGAAGCTGTAATTCTAGCTTGTTCCAAATTATCACCATTCCACGAACTACACGCGCACAGACTGAGAGCCTTATCAGATAAACTCTTTATATTTGATGCAAATGTAGACAGTCTATTTAGCAATATTTCTTCCATCTTGTTTTATTAATCTGTTAATTAATCCATAAAGAAATGTAAGAATAATATAACCATGTTCGTATTAATATCAAATAGTTATTATTTGTTCATAACTAATTATCACCTTTGACAACTGTATACCGTTTAAAATGAATGTTTGCATATCAAGCATGGTTTGCTATACATCTACTTATACACACTATGGTGGTAGTAGTCATAGTATATACGCGGATATTCATGTGTACATAATAACATAACACAAAAAAAAAAATTTAGAAAATAAATAACCATGTTCTTACTCTACTAAGCAAAATATAGTAATAAAACAATAAATTTCTCTAAATCAATTAAATAAGAATTATGCTTTACTTTACTTTATCATTAAACACACAATTTTTATTTGCACAAATGTAACTTGTATTTTCATTTGTTTCATTAATTTTAAATGTAATAACTTTAGATCTCTCAAAAATGTAACATTATCAAATGAATGTATATTCTTTCATTAAACTAAATAATTTGTTAAATTTATTTATCTTTTTTTAATCTATTAATTTCATTTAATTAAAACAAAATATAATATTATTTAAACCTGTCAATGTATAAAATTGACATCAGCGCTATCTATCTCAAACTAGCGTAAACACAAACCTACTACGTAGCTAGTTTCATGAAATATTTCTATCGATGTAAGTATAAATGCATTATTTATCTTTTACTGAATGAAATATTACAAATTTACTGATTTTTAAATGTAGTTTAGCATCTCACATACCTGAGTATATTCTCTTACAAAACCGCCATGAAACCTCGATTGCCGCCGTGAGGCCGTGACGCCTTTGCAATATTCAAAATGCGTGCCTCCGTTATTTCAGAGCAACCAATTCGTAAATTCTCCTTTAATTTCTTTAATTGCTGCCGCTTCCCTATGATATAAAAGCGTATTACTATACATGTAGATATTACAATAACAATTTCTCTAACATGTAACTGGGACGTTGTAAAACTTGTAAATAACGTAGGTACTCTCGTCACGGGCATGGAAGCCTATCTATTTCTGTACAACGAAACAATGGTGTATTAATGTAATGCCATTGTATTTCACTTATAGTCTCACAAACGCATCAACTGTTTGTGTTTGTTATGATATTTAATTAGAAATTACTAATTTCTCAAGTTGGTTTGTAACTTTGTAAAGGCAAGTTCGCGACACCGCGTGTATTTCGGCGCAAGTACTATTTTTAGACATAAACTAACAAGTAACACTTTAACCACATAATATATTGCTTACCTGTTAATTACGCACAATTTTCACACACTTTTTGCTTATATTTCCACCTTTTTACTTAATAAATACTTTTTTAAAGTAAGAACGCACTTGTTGCTTCATGCACAAAATCGGCCATGTTTGTTTAATACGCGCTCCTCTATAGAGAAATACGAGTCAAGAACATATTTTATTACATAAAATATTCTTTTATATTCTTAAATTTAGTGTAATAATTTCGTAAAATTATTAATGTGTCTTATTTACTAAATATCCGTTCTTATTAGTAAGAATTAGATAAGTTAAAGATAAATTTCCTTTTATGAAATTTGTCATCTACGGCTTATTCGGTACTTCCGTTACACATACAAGCTTACGTGCTAAACATTCTTAAACAACGAAAAATGTCGCAAATTCACAAATAATACATTAATCCACTGATTATTATCGTTATAATAATAAAATATTTGTATTAATACAAATTCTACTAAGATTCACGTTGATTTTTCTGATTGAATTCAATTATACCTAACATGGCTGAAGGCCAAAAATGGCGCCTACAAAATTAAGTAATTATTATTAAGTCACGTTTATATAATTATGCTTACCTTGCAATATAAGTTTAATAAAATACAATTTTATTCAACTTACACAAGCAAACACAGCATTCAAATAAGTTCGATTTCAAAACAATATTATTATGTAAACCAAATACACAACTTTAGTTCTACTAGTCATCCCTAGATGTCGCTATGAGTCACAAAATTACCAACCGCACATTGATCTTATAAGAAAATTATTAATATATTCTTTACCCAATTTGATTATTCTTTTGGATACACATACATATCCCAGCACCTCCACCATAAATGTCGCCGCCTTTATTTATATATATTAGTATCATTATATTCTACTATTATCTCTAGCCAGACTCACGCCACTCATGGCGTACAATGAGTCTCAGACTGTATAAACATAATAGCAGAAAGTGGCACAGCGACATTAATTATATATATATAGTTTATTTATTATGTGTTACGTTGATTTGTGGGGGTTTGTTGATTATAACACTTAACGGGGTTCATTGTAATGTATGTGTATTGATCAATGGCAATAGTAATAGTAATAATGTGATCTCATACCTGGCGACAGATCCTGCTAGGTCCTCACTCCCTGCTGTTATATCATCATCTCTCTCATTAAATGTGGCTCACAAATATGGTGCCACTGCTATTGGTTGGTAGTAAATTGGTAGTTAAAATAAATACTATGACTTCAACCGCAGTTGAAGCCACGGCTTAAGCCACACACAAAGCACACACAAAGTCAAGGGATTAAATGCCAAGCTGTAAACCGGTTGGCTTAACCAACCATCAAATTTAATGTTATATTGATAACTGTACCATTTCCATATTAGTGTCAGATATAATTAAACCTCTCTCATCACACATTCACAGGGCTGGACACAGCCACCCTGGCTGTCCACTGGGTCTGTCAAGACAGAACCCATGGACACTGAGCTGGATTACAACCATCACTCTCTTCCGGGCCAACACAATAGGCACTCGGGGCATTACTGAGATATCTCATAAACACAGGGCTGGACACAGCCACCCTGGCAGTCCACTGGGTCTGACAAGTCAGAACCCATGGACACTGAGCTGGATTACAACCATCACTCTCTTCCGGGCCAAATGATAGGCACTCGGGCATTATCATACACAGCACGTGGAAAGGTCATATAGAAACTTGGCATATAATATTCATAAAGATCATACTCAAACAATCATAAATTTGACGCTTTGATACTAAGTGTACCTACTCAGGACACTTAGCATCTCAGCGAACATTACTTGTAAGACTTGATTACTTAGGTAATACTTAGCCAATAAGTACTTAGCCAATAAGTACCCAGATAATAAGTACTTAGCTTCTATAACAGCTCAGGAGTTTGGATGAATCGAACTTATTATCACTTTCACTTGCACAACTATGAAACTATGTTAAGAATGTAAAGTTTATGGGTGACATCTTACCATAGACAATCAAAGATTAAGGCGGGAATGCTCCGTAGACAATGTTGCTATAGACAAATATTTACATATCGCGAGACGTCGCGACACGGGTAAGGGGTCACAAAATATCACTTATATTCAACGAACGGGTAAGAATGATTTTTGCCGGCCTGTTAAGTGATTGGTCGACTTACATTGTTGGCCAACTTTCGGAACCATTGATAATCAATCTAACATTTTTTTTATGCAGTTTCATATAATTTATGAATCAATTTTATTGGATCAATCAGATCACTCACACCATTTTATTTCGTAAGATAATTATTAGGTTTGAGTACCTACTTATTAAGTGTACGAGGACAGAGTGAAAAGTCTGGAAGAAAAAAAAACATTTTTTTTGGTCCATGTAAATATTTTTTTTTACCGTGGTCTGTAACTCAACACTTGCTCCATTGCTTTTCTAGCTTTTCGATTCCCTCCGTATAGTTAATTTCTCCAACCCGTCAAAATACGCATTGGTAATCTGCGATGATTTTCTTCGTTGGAACCAAATCTTTTTAAACTAACTACTTAATTGTTAAAAATCGTAACTAATGTTTAAATGTCAAGGAAATGTGACACATTTTCGATTCGTTTTCAAAATTCAACCATTAGTTCAGTTAAACTGATCAAACAACGCGGCCTAAGCCATTTATTCAAGTTTGGGAAAATAAAATATTCGCATGGGGCCAAATCTGGAGAATAAGGTGGATGCGGGACCAATTCGTAGCACAACTTATTTTAGCCATAGGAACTGCATAAGTGTAGACCCGTGCGTTGTCTGGGTGAAAAAATATTTTCTTTTTCGCCAAATGGGGTCGTTTTCCCATTAAAACTTCACGAAATCGCTGTAACAAGTTAGCATAATATTCGCCTTTAATCGTTTTACCTGTCTAAAGGTAATCAACATATATTACACTACGAGCATCCCAGAAGACAGTAGGCATAACTTTATTCGCCGATAAGACTGCTTTGGCCTTCTTTGGTGCAGGTTCACCTGAAGCCATCCATTGTTTTGACTGCTCCTTGGTTTCTGGTGTACCTACCTCCAAAAAGGCTGCATTACAAATTGACAATGAATTTGTGAAAAAATACCTTCAATACGATTTTAACCAGACTTCTCACTCTGGCCTCGTATTTTGCTAAAAGATACCCAGACTAAAATAAACTTGGTCCCAACTCTTGAAAAACTCGAGATGTAAATTTAACATTGTCATGTAATTTTATATATAGTTGTCATGTTCATCTTATAAATAAATTAATACAATTTATGATATTATGCCGCAAACATATAAGACTAGAGATGGTTCAAAAAAAAGTATACCCATTAATAAAGACAATTTAAAAATTGCTGAAGCTGAAGTTTTAGAAGGAAGTACAATGTCAATAGTCAGATACTTCATGGTCGTGACAAGTGTCAGGATTGACTTCTTATCTGCCTAGTACTGTAGGTTTGATTTATTATTTCTAGATTGTTCAAGTTTTGTCATTTTATTTGGAGAAAAATAAGTCAACTATTTAGACTATATTTCTGGTACAATTTTTTTTGTAAATCGAGGTCAATATTATTATCTATGTTCCTTAAAGATTTTTAGTTAAAAAAATATTTTTTGAATAAACGTATGTGTAGTTTTTTTATACTTAGTAAAGAAATTGATTACCAGTTTTGTGTCGGTATTTGGAAAATCCTACAATTTCTTATTTAAAATTTAATGTATATGGATCACTAAGTGTGTGCGTTCCTGATAAATTATATTTCTGTCGTGTTAAGTCAAGAATTAAGAGGAACCCAACCCTCTGGGTATGGCATTCGCGATAAAAATCTGTTTACCATCTATCCCCAATCATGGGAGATTTGATCTCTGCGGATCAAATGATCTAATCGGTGGGAATTAAACTTCTAGATATGAAACATACAGTAAATATCTGTTCGCTGTGTGTTTTCCTATTTCTAGATGCATTGTTATCTGCGAATCTAGTTATTGAATTAATGGGAATCCGGTATGGGGAGACACGGTAAAAATCTGTTTACCAAGTCTCCCCCCCGTATCAAGGCTCCCAAACAGGGGTAAACAAGTGTCCCTAACACTGGAGATACATGGTAAAAGTCCATTAAATAATAAGGTTAATTATAGTACAATCTTCTTCTCATTCAAATTACCAATGAATAGATAAATTCTGAATCTTATGACCTAAAAAACTATCCAACAGAGCAAAAAGTAAAAAAAATAGAGTCGAAAAACAAAAGGAGTGAGCGACCCTTCCCAGTTTCCCTGGTGTTTCGGCATAGTTTAGGCATTGAAATATATTTTAATAACAAAGCTCAAAAATACTCTCTTGAATCCAATTTTCAATTTCCTTTCGTTTTAAAACACATTATACCCATTAATTTTTGAAGCAACTTCTGCGATGAAGTGATCTTGAAATGAACGTGCTGATAAAGTTGCTAAGCGGTGGAGTGTGGAGACTTTTTCCCTTATCTAAATTATTGTCATGACGTGTTTTCTCTTCCTAGGACTTATTTCAGGGAATCTTGGGAAAATACTGGGAAAAATCTGCTAACACCAAAGGGAAACGTTTACAGGAATATTAAAAAAAAATTACCATTAAAGCCTTGATTTTTAGGATTCCGTAGTGAAATGGCAAAAAACGGAACCCTTATGGATTCGTCCTGTATGTCTGTCTATCACAGCCACTTTTTTCCGAAACTATAAGGACTATACTGTTGAAACTTGGTATGTAGATGTATTCTGTGAACCGCATTAAGATTTTCACACAAAAATAGAAAAAAAAAACAATAAAAACTGGGTCCCCACCCTATAAGTACTTAGAACTGAATCTTAATATTTTTTTCATCAAAGCCGTACGCGTGGGGTATTCTATGGATAGGTCTTCAAAAATGATATTGAGGTGTCTAATATGCTTTTTCCAACCTGAACAGTTTGCGCGAGAGACACTTTCCAAAGTGGTATAATGTGTGTCTCCTCCCGCCTTGTAACTCCTAAAATAAGAGAATGATAAAACTAAAAAAAATATGGGTAAGGACAAAATAGTTGGACCATAGTTAAGCGTAGTTAATCATACAAACAACAAAAGTGAAAAAATACAATACAATACAATACAAATACTCTTTATTGAACACCAAAAATAAAAAATAAAAACAGAACATGGAACAGTACATTTAAATCATAGGTATACAACAGGCGGTCTTACCGCTAAATAGCGATCTCTTCCAGACAACCTTGTAAGAGAAATAACTGAGGACACATATTCATGGCAGGGGGTGTAAACTAATTCGTTTAGAACTCAAACTAAATAACTACACGAAACAATTAAATTATTTCAATTTTGAAATTAGAACTATTTATAAATATACTAAATATAAATACATAAAATAAATAATTGAATAAATACATACTAAATACATATAATTATACATCTATATAATATATACATACATACATCCTCCAAAAACAGCCAAACAATGACAACAGACGAAGCATGAGATATAACAAAGAAAAAAAGTAAGGGAGATAATAGAAAAACTACGGAAGTGACAGAAAATGATCCTTTAGCTTGCTTTTAAAAATGGCAACAGACTTAGCACGTCGTACCTCCACAGGCAAAGCATTCCATAACCTTATCGCCTTGATGGTAAAAGAATTTGTGTAAAATTTAGAGGAAGAAAAAGGAACTGACAGGAGAAGGTTTTGGGACGCTCTAATAGATTTAAAATAATTGAACCGCTCTTTTAGGTAGCGCGGGGTTGCAGGGTTGAAAAGAATGCTGAAGAGGAGATTTAAAATGTGAAAGTTACGACGAGCACGGATTGTGAGCCACTTGAGCTGATTGCGAAAAACGGAGACGTGGTCATACTTGCGTAACCCAAATATGAACCGTATGCACAAATTCTGAATACGCTCAAGCTTATCTAGTTGCTCCTCAGTGAGATCCAAATAGCACACGTCAGCATAATCTAGAATAGGAAGCAGTAAACTTTGAGCAAGCGCAATTTTCGTAGCAAGAGGCAGAAAGTTCTGAAGCCGTCTGAGAGAACCTACAGCTGCAAACATCTTCCTGCTAGTCTCACTAACTTGAGGTGCCCATGACAAAGTGCGGTCCATGATGACACCCAGATTCTTAACCTGGAGAGAGTAAGGTATCAGAACACCGTCGAAAAAAACTGGGGGAAGATTCACAAAGTTGACTCTAGAAATTAGTTGGGAGCTGCCAATGACGATCACTTGAGTTTTAGAAGGGTTTACTTTTAGCCCAAACGCATTGCTCCAACTCAAAATTCGTTTCAAATCTTCATTGACAGCGTCAACCACAGAAAAAAGATCGTCAAGCGTACCCTGAGTATAAATTTGAAGGTCGTCAGCATAAAGGTGATAAGAAGAGAGAAGGTTTTGTGTAATGGAATTAATAAAGATAGAAAAAAGAAGCGGAGACAGCACGCCACCTTGCGGAACGCCGGCCAGCGTGCTGCACCATGAAGATCGAGAATCACCTATCTTTATTCGCTGCCGACGACCCATTAAGTAGCTATGAAACCATTCAATTACCGCAGGAGATATGTTAAGGGAGCGTAGAATTCCAAGCATTATGTCAAAATCAACGGTATTAAAAGCATTACTAAAGTCTAGCAGTGTCAAAATCGTTAGTTTCCTGCTATCCATGCCAGCGCGAATGTCGTCCGTGATTTTGACAAGAGCAGTAGCCGTACTATGACCAGGACGGAAACCGGACTGAAAGGGGTTAAGGAGATCATATCTGTTTAAGTAGGACGACAATTGCTGATGAACAAGACGCTCCAGGATCTTAGATAAGAAAGGAAGAATGGATATGGGACGATAATCAGAAAAGGAAGCGGGATTAGGTTTTTTGGGAAGAGGGACAACTTCAGCATCCTTCCATAACGAAGGAAACTCATTACTTATAATGGACCTATTAAGGATACTAGAGATGATAGGAACGAGAAGGTCAAGCAAAGGGAGGATCATATTACGGCTAATGCTATCAACACCAACTGCGTTGGAACTGATGGATAGTATGCTCCTCTTAACATCACTGTCAGAGAATTGAGAAAAGGAAAAAGATGAAGTATCAGGAGTTGATAAGTTAGAAAGAAATTTTAGAGTATTGGCTTTAGCCGGACCATCAAATAAGGTAGAAGAAGAGAAATGCCGATTCAGCTGATTGATTTCAATATCTTTACTATCAGAATTTACTTGAGATTTTCCAACTCCTATAGATTTAAGAAACTTCCACACTTTAGCAGGATCCCCATTTTCCACAGATTTATGTATATGACGAGTTTGTGCATCACGACATATCGTGCCACAGCGGTTACGCAAGGTGTGGTACTTGAACTTATTTTCTTCCGATGAGTCAACTTTGTATCTAGATTTAGCAACATTCTTTTTGTGAATCAGGGCTCTAATTTCATCAGTAAGCCAAGGAGCAGGAAGATGCTTGATTTTGACAGGCCGAACCGGAGCATGGACATCATATAACTGAGTAAGTTGGGAGTTAAACAATGCGACTTGCTCGTCCACGGTATTAGCGTTAGTAATAACACTCCAGTCAACCTTAACTGCGTCCTCACGGAGACTGTCTGCATCCAACCTACTAAAACTGCGCTGGAGGAGAATTTTGGGCCTAGACTTAGGGGGACGGACTTTATAAGATAGGTAAATTAAGTCATGATATGAGAAGGCGTCCGCAGAGTATTGACCGTACTTAGCAACAAGAGTAGAAGAAGAAGTTAAAGCAAGATCTAAGAGTGATGGGGAACAATTGGGAGAACAATGAGTGGCGTTAGAAGGAAGAATACTCATGTTGCAAGCAGTGACGAGAGAAATGAGTGATTTAGAACGATGGTCATTTTTAAGAAGGCAAGTGTTGAAATCACCCATTAAGATATGGTGGCTAAAAGAAGGCATGAGATTTTCGAGAAGCTTTTCAAGGGATTCAAAGTAATTAACATGTAATGAAGGGGAATAAAATACTCCAAGCAGAAGTTTAGAGTGGGAAAAAGTTAAGCTGAGAAAAATATACTCTGCGGCGTCACAAGAGTTTTGCGCTGACGTACTTACAATCGTGAAAGGAATATGAGAACGAAGGTAAATGGCAACCCCGCCACCACCTCTTCCAGTACGATCGTTGCGAATCAAATTAAAACCTGGTAGAGAATAGGAAGAAGTCGATAAACAAGGTTTAAGCCACGACTCTGAAATTAAAATTGCGTGAATGTTTTTTAGGTCAAACGTTAGTATCATGTCATTAAAATGAGCAGGAATGCTTTGAGCGTTTATATGAACGACATTAAAATTTTTAGAAACATCAGAAAATTGAGCATCTAGTAATTCATGGAGAGAAAGAGGGAGACTATGAAAACTATCATCACTTACCGAGCTAGAAGAAAAAGAAACGTAATTATTACTATCATTACTATCAGTCCGGCTGGATGTAGACATATGTATAATTATTTATATAAAAAAATATATATGTTTATAGATATAAATCAAAAATAATTAAAAAGTAGGTTACTAAATATATTTAAACTGTACTTTAGTAAACACTACCTGCCAGCAGTAAAACAAAGAGAAGAACTAACATCATAGTACCAAAAGTTCAACTAAATTAATAATTAAACATTTTTAACGAATAACGGAACGCAACTTAAAGACGGCAACACTGAACAGACACGAAAGTGTCAGTGAGAAACGTCATGTTGTAGTGACAGTTGACTGATAACATTAATAAACTGCCAAATCGATCGCTCAATAAAAGCAATTAAAGGCATACCGTACTAAAAAATATATCATGCAACCAAAAACAAAAGGTGTAATAACATACGTACAATACTGCAAAATCACGAAGCACGAAGATGAACAACAACACAACAACAACATTACAACTATAACCACTACACAAATAAGTCGCTAATTATAGAGCAAAGTTAGTAAGCTTAAGCCGACGGCTTCGTTCCGCTGTGACACGAAAATTATCCCTACAAATGTATTGCTAATTTTCGTGTCACAACGGAAAAGTTTTATAGAACATTTAATTAAGTGAGTTAGCGTGGTCAACTTTTTGGTCCTTACCCATATATGTTGTATATCACCATGCAAACTTCCACCGGAAATTGGTTTGAACGAGATCTAGTAAGTAGTTTTTTTTAATACGTCATAAATCGTCTTGTTGCTACGGAACCCTTCATGAGCGAGTCCGACTCGCACATGGCCGCTTTTTTTAAATTATTTTAAGCAAAAGAGCCCCTACAGTCATTATTAGAATGCGTCTAGGCCATACGTTCTCTCCTGCCCATATGGCTAGAATGAAAATATCAAAGAGTCCTGCTTGTGACTGTGGGGATGAATTTGGGGAGTTTAATGATATATTTTTGGCTTGCAGTATGTATGACCATATTTCCTTTTTTTAAACTTAATTTCCCACCATGTCCCACTGTCTACTAATATTAATATCCTACTTTCTTATCTTGACCCTTCTATTTATTTATTTATAGAATCTTTTACAAGTTGTAACATTATTTATTCCTTCTCCTTTCCTATATTTTTATATATTATTTAATTTAGTAATATGTTACATAGAGTTGGTTAAATTGTATGTATAATACATAGAATTTAACCCACTCTACTGATCCACATTTCTTTATCATTCCCGTTTATGAGTTGTAAAATATCCCGCACTAGTTTCTTTAATTTTTGATTAAAAAATAATAATGCTATAAATACTTACTTGACAAATGAATCAGCATTCGTGCGGGTCCAGAAAAATAAAGTGATCCACCATGCATCCAACTTATCAATGTATGTCTTTAGCAACATATACCCCCTTACTTATAAACGTGGAATAACCGTGGGGTAGCTTAACCCATTCTTTATTCTTTGCCTTATCTGTAATTGTAAAATTTGCACCTGACAAAAAGGGACAGAGCATGGTACCCCACGGTTATTTCCTGTTTATAAGTAAGTGGGATAGAATAATAATGCTATTAGTTCTTATTCTTTGTTTAGACATATCCTTATTTATAATCTGTGTCTATGACGGCTATAACAGGCGTCGACTAGCGAATCCATTCCATAGTCCATACCCATCGCGGAATTCCAAAAAAGCGCGGGAAATAACGGCCAAGGCGATTTAATTATAAAGTAAGAAACAATCTTCTCGGACTTATTGTACTATTTGTACTGACATTTGATGGTCAGCTTACTCAAACGATTTTGTAAGTGGTACAATGCTATATCTGTTGTGCTATACAAGTACATTTAAAGTGTCATTCTATGGAACTTGCTAACTATGTAAACAAGCCGCCATACTAAAATTGACATTAGATGTCAATTTCAATATATTGTTTGTTTACATAGTTAGCAAGTTCCATAGAATTACAGTATACATCTTCCCCTCTTTCAATACAGTGCTCCAACTGCTTTCGCTTAGGTCACACTGTTAAAAGTGTGTAGTGATGGTCATGTTGGGAATTCTTATTCTGTCGAGGAAGAATCTGCAAACTGTTGTTTCTGTTCCGGGCTTTATTTTTCTAGCAATAAAAAATGCCCAGACCTAGTATACCTCAAAACTGTGTCTCGTAATATGCTGATGCAAATAAATATTTGAGCCTAGGAGAGACATCCGAAGTACTGCAATACAATCTGCTAATGATCTCTTATTAAATTATTTAAATAACTTCATCGGCCATCGCATGTCAAGGATCAGAGGGGCAATTTTTGAAGCTCACCGACGAAAAATGACTAACGTTAAAATCAATTTGTGCAGTGATTTAATTTACGAGCGGGTCCAGCTTTGATGATATCAAATCCAAAAGGTGGGCCCGCTCATAGATTTTATCGCTGCACAAATTGATTTCAAAGTTAGTCATTTTTCGTCGGTGAGCTTCAAAAATCGCCCCCCAGCCGATCATTTGGCTAAATCTGCAGGTTTCGCAAAGAGTAGCGTGAAACACTAAACTGACAATTACTAATTTCGTAATACGTTACCAAACCAAAGGCCTTTTCGATGCTGCATAACTTGGTCTATCCCCATTGGTCCCCACCCTTTAGTGGGAATATAAAACCCATAGTTATCACTGGGGACGAATAATTTGTTACTACTGGCTGGGACAATTTGGAAGAAAATTAATCCCCATTTCGGCGCGCTCGTACTCGTGTAGGCAAATAGCTTGAGGCAGAGTTAGGTACATACACGCACTTAAATTTTAATAGGTATAGCTCTGACAGGATAATTTAGGCAATAGACTAGCCCGTTGATCAAATATTAATAATCGGCCGTCGAATTTAAATGCGATTTGCTTAAAAGAGCTAACTAGAGTTTAGAACTCTATTTACCATTTTTTACATTACCTACGGTACATTAAAAGATACCGGAAGAAATAATAAAAAACCATTTTATGTATTAAAACTATTTATATCATAATTTTCAATCAACTTACATAATTATCACCAGTGTCTTTAGACACTGTTATTTTATAGCAACATTGTTCAAATTTACAGATTGTGTTAAGACTGGGAACGTATTCTACTGTGTATTTTCCTCTTTTGTGATCGTACCGTCAACGTTACGATAGTTCTTATGAATTTGACAGTACCTAATGTCTTGGCAGCGTGCTCGGCCCACTGCACTGGTAAGGATATTATATACCCGTACATCATTCAGAAGTTTCGTATATTTATCCACCTTCTTAAAAAATCTCTAGTTACTTAGGATTAGTAAAAAGTGTACAGTACGATTACTGTAAATTTACCACTGACAGAGAGTTCGCCTTCATTTAATTTTCAATTTTAATTTCATTCAAATAAAGCAATTTTCAGAATACTGTTACCCACGTCTACCGATTTAGTAATAACTGTTTTATTTGTATGATATTAAAGCTGAAAATGAAATGAAGGCAATTCATCTGTCAGTGGTAAACTCAAAATAATTCTAGTGTAAAAACATTAAGATACATCTGACAATATTATTTCGATTAGATAGGAATTAATTAATTTGAGTGTAAAATAGGTATTAACAACATTTTCTTCAGAACATCAAAGATTGCTGTACTACTTAACTGTAAAACGATGTCATAGTGTTGTAACTTGGTCGGTTCAAATATATGAATGAAAATTGTCACGATTTGATCGTTAAAATTAATATTACAATACACGTTAAACATGTTATATTGGAATCTTGTTATGAGAAAGGAACCCACAGATTCGAAAAAGCCTTCTGTACAACTATTTATAATCGACAAATGTTATCTAAGTATTTATAATTTACCAATTTTCTTATAAACAACATAACAAACTTAATATTAATAACACAGCACTTGCATCACTAACTTGTCCTAATTATTTCTCTAATACTCTGCGTTACTCCTGTGACTAGGACAAAGCATCCGAATATTATTAAGATGGCATCCTTCCAGAGGATCCAGTTATATTTGCCCAGGCCTCTTTCCCAGTGGAAGATAAGGTCGATGATGGAGGGCGCTATGAGCCCAAGGAAAGAATAGAAGAATGCTCCTTCCAGACCGATGACTTGTTCCAGACGAGGAAGTGTTGCTGCTGCTATCACTGGAATGAAAAATGTTTAATGTAAATATTGATAGAACTATGCAAAGAAAAGATAAAGCCGTTACATTATAGCCTAAGAGCCAGCGACGGCCACTCATTAAATATTTTTTAAAAGCTGAAAGTTTCTCGGCGCATGCATGTCCCCAACAGGTAAGGAACGGTCAGCGAGTATGAACCTTGGATGCTCAGGGCTTTAACAGAAAAGATAACAAACTCGTAAATTCAACTCGTAAAATGGCTCCGCAAAATGGGTTGTTGTCCACACCCGGTGTTTTTTTGTTGGCACTTTGAACTTTATGCTACTGTAATAAGCCAGCAAAAAAGCGGGTATGGACAGCTGGGAAGAGCCTCGCAAAAATCATGAAACTATAAAGAGTAATAAATAATGCGCTAAGAAACTATCAGCTTTTACAAACTAACGAAGGTCTGGCTGTCCGTTTTACTCTAACTATTACCATGGTAAGATCTTTTTATGATGCCATGTCTGTCCACGGTTTAACTCCAAGACTCGGTAATTTGGCATAGTTTTACATTTAAATTACGCCAACAAAGTTGTAAAATATAATCTTGTTTTTTTTTGTCATTGTAACTACGTGGGAGGTATTATCTATAGACTAGCTCTTAAAAACAGTATGTTCATGTTACTTAGGGTAAATTTAAAAGTTCTTAAAAAGAGAAACCAAAGCTAAATTATCAACTATCCACTATATTGTGGATATCCATACTCTCAAATTAATGTAAGAATGGAGACAAATCTTTCACGACACGAGTCGCCTTCGACGTTTGGCGGCTTGAATGGGAATATGTAATGTAACATATGTGTACGATTAAAGCAACGATTCGTTTGGGATCGTCAATTAATCCACACTTCACTAACTATGAATCAGCCTACAATAAACTAAAATTGAATTAAACGAGCACACAGGCTACCTGATAGTAAGTAAGTGAACTTTGAGCCCATATACATTTTCAATCTCAATGACAATCATAAAACTGCAAATACGTTGCAAACCTTGACAGATGGAATGCCTCGATGCTAGACATTTCACCGGTTTTTTACCCCCGCACCAATAACAAAGTGAACACTGCTGTTTGGCCTCGCGTGAAAGGGTGATAGTGATAGCGATCCATAAGGTCCTTCCTCCACTAAACAAACTAAGGCTTACTTACCCGTAAGAATAGCAAATACAGCTCTCATGATGCTCTGCGCCAGGGTGTGGTACCTCTGGGCCACGTGTTGCTTCGTGTTGCGCCACACGATCTCCATGGGGACGTAGAACTGTAGTGTATAAGTGAAGAAGATTGCCAGCACGATGAAACTCTTCGCCATTAACGCAGGACTGTAAGGTAAGATAAGAAAAGATTTATTTATTTGTGATAATCTTACATGGTCACTTTACATTCATATATTAGGTATAAGAAATGGCAAGTATAATAATGATATAATAATTATGTTCAATAATTAGCTTATAAACTAGTTCTCATTATAAATTGCATTACATTACGAAATTTGATCAATTAAAATACAATTCGACACATTTACTCAACTGCCAAAGAACTCGCCGCGATAAAGTGTAAGGGTATTAGGTACACGTTAATAGGGAACATGCATATCTATTTTTTCTTACGCTCTCTGGAAAGTGCTATGAAAGAGAGGAATAACTGTATACGCGAAATAATTGTCGTGAATTTTTTTCATGAGATATAAAGTTTTAAAAAGTCGTAGTTCAGACACCCTACAAAACACTTTTTACAAAATCGACGACAGTCATCAAAGGTGTTGTTCCAAGTTTAAAATATAGGGACATTATAAAGAAATTTGCATTTATTTCGTAAATTACTATGTTTAAGCCAACATCGTCAAATAAAATTATTACATAGGTACTTAAATAGGATGCCGAAAAAAATTATGTAAACATTAAAAGAAGTTTTTAAATTTTAACAAGTTTTGATTCTATATTAAATCTTAGTAAACGGGTCAAAGCTTAGTGTATTGCGTTTTATATGCTTTTTATTACATTTTCTTGTAAATCGTATCAATGAAACTCAATTCTGATTTTCATGCCTGTTCTTTATGAAATACTAGCGACCCGCCCTCGCTTCGCTCCAGATTAAAGTATTATACATATAAACCTTCCTCTTCAATCACTCTATCTATTAAAAAAACCGCATCAAAATCCATTGCGTAGTTTTATACTATGTAGTGACTACCGTGAACATCAAAGCCAACCCCGCATGCCTCTTTAAACTTGATGAATCCAGAACAATGTACTATCGGTAATATCGGTATGCTACTTTCACTCTTATAGCAGAGACTATCAAGGCATAGATTTTAGGGTTAAGCCTCCGCTGTTCGTCCGTCCGTCCGTCTGCCTGTCATCGGGCGGTAACGTGTCTGATGAAGGTAGAACGTTGTAAATTTTCAGAGTGTGTATTTCTATTGCTGCTACAAATAGTAAAAAAAAATATATAACGAAATATTAAAGCCACCCTCCCCCTTCCCTCCTACTACAATGGTACGGAACCCTTACGCCCACTTCGCCATTTAAGGTTTATATCTTCTCAGGCAAAATTAAATGTAAATTCATGAAAAAATCCTTACTTATGTTATAAACGCGAAAGTTTGTGTGTATGGATGTTTGTTACTCTTTCAGGCAAAAACTATTAAATGGATTTGGAATGGAGATAGCTTATACCCTAGATTAACACATAGGCTGCATTTGATCCCGGATAAATTAAAATTTGCCGAGGGAATAACGATAAGTAATCAAAATGTATGCGGACGAAGTCGCGGGCAGAAGTTTGTCTATGATAAATATCTTTGTTGACGTCAAACAGAATCCCTTCGTTATTCATTTTTAAGGACATGCATAAAACTACATACTACTACATCGAGATAATATTCTTCATTGAACCAACGGTTTTTTAAAGTGAATAATATGAAAATAAAGGTGAAAATACTTCTTTTTTGCTGTAAAAATGACAACCCTTCATGGGATAAATCTCGATAAGTACTTACCAGTGAATTGTAAAAGAAAAAAAAATGATAACTAGTAAGGTAATAAGTTAAATAACAACAGCATGCAACAAGGTATTAACAACAATAGAAAGTGGAGAGGTACGGATCGAAGGTCATTGAAATTTACTCTTGGCAACAACTGCAAGCGTTTTGCTGATTCTCAGCCTCAGCTTGTATCGAATGCGTATACATGCGTTTTTCATAACGTCTTATAAAACAAAAGATACTCATATGGCAACCGGGGGAAGAATATTTTCTCGTGTGAATCTAGTTCTATATTATTCGAGTTCAGTCTTTCCCACTATGAGTTATTAGTTTATTAGATACTTATTGACTGCAGCTGTCAATTTATTAACCTAAATTCAACTTTAACTTACATCTCAGCCGTTGGTAGATTCAGCGTAATGCTCCCCTGGGAGTCATCTCCATACTTCACGTATCCCAGGAACCCCATGATCATGTAGAGTAGCACCACTACCGTCATGGTCACGTTGAGGACTCCAGGGCAGCCCAGGAAGTGCTCGGGCTTGGCCATCGTATTCTCAACCGGCAGGACTACGCCAATACCCTCCATGGCAAAAATCACTGTACTGGAATGAATAGCAACGAGTTAAGGGATGGCGATTACTAAACGACTAGTTGCAATGCAATCTTTTAGCTATAATGTCGTCCTAATTCAAAAGGACGCATGTCAATATAATGATATTGACATGCGTCCTTTTTGGTTTTGAGAAACGGGCAACAATTGGTTTTAATACACGGCACGTTTAAGAGACTAATCAAATTGTACGATTCTCTCAAATATGAAGAAACCAACTAAAAAGAATTAAATACTAAAATTTAAATTTTGATCTATTAATCATAACAAAAAGATGATTTGCGTCTTTTAGGCTTAACATTTTGTGGTAAATTACTACGTGAATGTGACGCTTGTTCAACTTACGTCCTTTAACGGTGGAGGAAATCAAGCACAGTGTTTCGTTCTAAACGGATAAATTGCGGTTACCAAGCAAAAAAAACGCACGGCATTTACCTAATATGCGCAAGGCTCATTAGTAAACTGGACATAAAGTTTTCACACATACCTACGACCGCCTTGCTTAGAAAATGCCATGTTTTTGTACATGTATTTAATTTCCTAATAATGATTTGAAAAACATTATTATATAGTATCATTGTCATATTATACGAGTAATACGATACATTGATGCCTATTGTACTGAAAAAAATCAAAGTTATATTCAAGTTTGTGGACATGCGAGCGGCAAAGGTAAGTTAGTTAGTACGGCATAATATTTAGCATACTCGTAGTATTATGGCGGTTTATTAATGTGGAACGAGCGGGCCATTGCTTGCTAACTTTTAGGATGCGTTTTCATTTTGCATATAATGTGTGTAGAGCTTGAAAATAAACTTGTTTGGCGTGGAAACGGCGGAATTACAATACTCTCAAGTGGCAGCCCCACCATATTTAGCTAAATCTTAAGGTAGCGATTATTGGTAAAAAAAACAATTTTATTCCGAACTGTGCCCTGTCTTTTGCTAGGCTATAACGTGTATGTAGGTAATTATATGTTAATTCTAACTGAAAATTCCAGTTTGCAGTAGGTATATCCGTGGCTATAACTCTAATACTCGTACGCTTCATCACGAAACGTCATTGATTAGGTATATATCCATTTCAAATTAGGTCACGAAACAAGTGCACTTTTCAAGTGTATTTAAAACTATTATACGTTTCATCACGAAACATTATTGATTGAGTATTTACCCACTTCAATCTAGGTCACGCGACAAATGCATTTTGCAAGTGTACTCGTATGTAAAGATAATAGGTATGTTGAAGTGCGATCTGAATGGGTCGCTGTACTTACTTAGGTACTGACGTACACCCTAATCCGTTTAGATGTTTAGATTGTATTCGACTGTCATACATAACATAACCTACCTACTCGTATAAAGATTTTGTATAAGCATGCGGCCATGTTAATGTTATACCGTACACAACCATAATTAGGAACGAGTTCTGACCTCGCGGCCTACTAAGAACCTTTTCTTACGTTGCATTTCTCGCATTCCATGATACCTAGTTGTTAACAGGAAAATGCTTATAATAAATATTAATGTGAAGATTTACCCGATGAACAGCGGCAATTTTCCGATGTCAACCGACATAGGCAGAGTGGTTAGATCCGGAAAGTCGGAGCAGATGTAATAGAGGCAGATAAGGAAGGTGGCGACCAAGAGCAGATTTGCGAATCCAGAGAAAGGGGCCAGGTACTTGAGGTTCTTAATTTGGGTGAAGATTAGAAGTGGGACTAAGAATATGGCGCAATATATGTTCACGGTGAGACCGTTGTCCTCTACGAAGAAATCAACCATCTGAAATAAGGAGAGTAAAAGGTTTAAGAACAATTTAACTTGTAAGGGGAGTAAAATTTAGCGACAGTAAGTATACGTACGGTCTAATTATGAACTAACGGTTGAGAATGTTACAATAATACACGGAAGTACATAATTAGCTTGTTGACAAACATTTTCAATTTAATCTATTTTCGTTGCGAGCATGCGTTTTACGTTAACTGCTTCGTGAAAAATTACATTGTCACTGTTCCAAATACCTGTTTGACAGACTCCACCAGCAGAATGACGTAGACCGCACAGGCGCCAAGTATGGTGAACGCCATCGCCCAGTCTATAAATATCCTGAAACACGTGAGAACAGTCACTTCCTGAAATGTCAGATGATCAGCTGCTTAGGAATGCATGTTATACTTTGGCAAACAAAAAACAGTATCGGTCTTAAACAAGCAAACTCTTACGTCCCTTTTCACTTCCCTTCCCAATGTTCCGACTCACTCACGACTTATAGCTAAAGCTCAATAGCGAAAACAACTTCTAGGACTCTCTGTGTTGTATATTTATACTCGTAGGACTCTCTGCGTTAGTTTTATTATTTAATTGTAAGAACTTAAGGTTTTATAATGAATAGTTGGAATTGATTAACAATGTATACGCTTTATGAAAAAATGCCTTGACAATCAATGACCAGATACGTATAATTGGAGAGCTATCAATATACTCGGCTGAGCGCTCATACTTGCACAAAGAGCAATCGACTCAATCGGTTACCACTGAACTGAACTTTAGGGGACCATTTCATTTATAGTTTTCGCATTGTTGTGTTCGGTGTGGGTAAGATAATCGGTGAAATTACTAGCATAGAGGCATTCCATCTTAGTCCTCAGGGTTGGCAACGCATTTCAGATCTTAGGATTATAGTCTTGAGAAATCATATATCCATATCAGATTCCACTTACCATCAGGTGGCCTGAGTGCTCGTGTGCCCTCTCCTTATCATAAAAAAGCTTGTAATTTTGAATACAAGTGGAAGTCTCTTTTCAATTCTTATTGTTGAAAAGAGATTTCCGCTTCTAATACAAGCTACAAGTTTTCGTGAAATGGTCCCTAGACCTTCGTTTTATTACAATGCTAGTTTTTTTATTTTCTTGCGATGTGATAATAATTAAACTGTACATTTAGATACAAGGTGGGCTATTTTGTTTCTTGTTCTTTTTTAGGAGATTGAAACATCCTTTGCTTACAAAATTGTCTCGACTCTATTGCAGTTATTTATTTTTTACTGCACCATCGGTTATCAACTAACTGCAAAAGTACACACCTTCTGACTAAGGAAAACATAATAGTAATGATTTTAAACTGTACCTTATTGCTTTTGACATTCCTCTCAAAGGTTTTGGTCCTGTCGCGAAAACTGCTTCTACCGTTTCGGCATAGCCAAGGGACGGCACTTTTGTTACTCTGGAAACTTCTTGTGATGTTTTAACCTAAAAAAGCAACCGGATATTTTAAATATATTAAAACTGGGCGGCATCTTACTCATTGGACTTTTAAATATAAGTGGGAACAACTAGATTGACATATGAACAATGCTTTAATTAACCGATATTGGAATAGATTCATTTCAATACGGTTCTCTGTCAAACAAATTATCAATGGTCGTAACAATTAGCTACCGATACCGATACAAAATAATCTAAGAAAAATTGTTTTATATCAGTGATGCAGAAACAAGCAAGTTTTTAAATATAGTTTTATTAATGCTCGTTATATTGTAACTATCAAAGTTAAATTATACAAAGAGTAATTTTCTATAGTGAGGTATGTTTCTATTGAGATTGTATTTTGAAGTAAAAATGTAATTAAATCTATTCGTTGATTTACATCTCTATCATTCCTTTAGTGGATATATAATACACTGAATGTTAGAATTACGAGAATTCAAGGTTTAGAAAGCTAACTATAACAAGATAGCTTCACATTTCCTACGTTTTGACTTCATCTAGTTCTATATGATAAGAGTAACAATAATTACCAGTAAATATACGCAATGCGTACAGATGTAGCCAAGGATGATAGTCCCGAATATGCCAACGAGGGTCCCGGAGTTTTTGAAGGCAGCTGGCATGGCTAGGATACCGGAACCAAGAGACGACTTTAAAAGGTTAGCGAATGACCGTAAATCCCTGAAAGTGTACGAGGAAAATAAATATAAAAAAAAGGAAAAAAATGCTTTATAGTTAGGCGTGAGGTTTGCTTGTAATTCTCAATTTAGTAGGTCAACATAACCAGCGTGTGGTGGCTTGATATTCTTACAAGGAAGTTTTGTGTTTAAATTACCTGATTGAACCGATGATAAACGATGATCTTGGAATAATCTAAAGGTGATATACAGGTAAGTCAAATTACGTCGCTGCTGATACTGGTTTCCCTAGGAAATCACTTTGTAACGCAGGCTTTAACCAGAAAACTACTCTGCAGACTTCCTTTGTTGGAAAACGAAGTAGGTTCTCGTATTGACATACTTAGCTAACATTATGGCCACATGGCCGCTTTACATGATGCCAAATGTCGGTGTATCATTTTATCTTTTGCCTTGTAATTAAACGTGGTTCGCATTTAAACGTGTTACCTATACATTATTTCACAGATTAAATAATGTCTACTTTCTAATGCTGGTTTAGTACGTATAAATAACGGCAAGGGTCCCGCTTTTAAGTATGTACATCGCACAGTCAATACATACAATCTTTTTTTAATACTATAATTGTAAAGTAAGTCTATTTCTTGTAACCGGGAAACGACATTGAATAGGTACGTGTAATTGAATTGAACAGTTCTGAAGATAAACGACTTCTATGCAGACGGAGTTGCGAGCAACAATTATTATTGTATAGACAAATAAGAAAAAACAACGATTAAATTAATTATGTATGAGTATAGTAATTTTTCTGAATACTGCGCGGAAATATGAACATTTTTAGTCTGGTTTGGGGTCAGATAAGACATTACTTTTATGACAGCCCGCTTTCATAATATTACTTATAATAAATTATGTAGGTAATAAAAAAAAAAAATTAGAAAAGCACTGTGGCGCGTACTGTCTTCCCTCGGCAACAATGTACTATTGATTATGTTCAAAAAATAATTGTTTTAAATAGGTGTACTTACGAATTAGGATGTTCAAGCTTTCTGTTTCGGAATGGGTCGTATTCATTCTTCTCTGGGTCATTGTTTTCTTTGCACTTGGTGTTGATTGTGTTGATCGATATCGTTGACGGATATATTCCATTTTCTGTTATAATTGCTCTGAAAATTAACATCATCATTAGGCACGTTGATCAAATTAAAGTATGGGGAATTATTTTTGACTCCGCCTGAGACGTCCATAATAAGAAACTGACGTGAAAGGGACATTATGTTTTGACTTCAGCCTCTTTTATTTTTGGTTGGCAGAATTATTTGTTTAGTTTTTCGTGTTTTTTTGGTGCTCGGTTTACTTAAACGATAATATGACTAATAATGGTTCGCACTTTGAGGGCCTATTTCTCCAAACAGTGATAGTCCAAATATAACTATTTCTTCGCACAAAGCGTTTCGCTGCTTCTTTTTTATTGCGAACTGGGCATCTATTCCACTGCGTTATAACGACATCGCTTTTGACGTGTTTTAGAATCGTTTATGCCACAGCCGCCATTATTGTAAATGACATAAGAGTTATCAAAACGGTGACAATACGGAAACAGGTCGCAGACGATATCGTTTTTAACGTGTAGAATCTCGGCCCTGCTAAAGAGTTCAAATTATTCAAGGAAATATTTGTGACATGGGTTTTGTCAGCTATCCTAGCGGTGGTAGGACCCTGTGCAGGGTCCGTCTGGATCGCTACCACCATCTTATCCATTAACCACCCGCCAAGTAACAGTGTTCGCATTGTTGTGTTCCGGTGTGGGGATAAGACAAGCGGTGAAATTACTAGCATAGAGGCATTCCATCTTAGTCCTCAGGGTTAGCAACGCATTTGAGGTCTTAGGATTATAGTCTTGAGAATTCAAATGTCTATGGGTCTCAGATTCCACTTACCATCAGGTGGCCTGAGCGCTCGTAAACCTTCTCCTTAACATAAAAAAAAAGTTGAGCAGCCAAGATGTAAACTGAATATATTAACCACATCTCGGGCTTAAATTATTTTAACTAACGACATTATTTTATAGACGTGCACTATTTGTTCTATTTATATAATTACGAGTAAAACTAAACTCTGTTATCAGTTGTACTTGAATAACTCAGACAAGTGAGGCTTATTTCAATGATGACTTGACAATGTTACTTTGTAAATAATTGAAGTCAATGTTAATACTTCAATTATATTGACTTTATAATGATTATACCTAAATAGTAACAAAGCCGTTACGATACGCAGTCACTTTACAATGCGTCTGCATTTCTCAATGTTTTTAGACAATATTGTCTAGTAGCTCAAACGTTAATATCTGAAATCAAAATTTACACAAAGTTACTTAAAAAAAAGAATCAATGAGTTTAACATAAAAAAATGGGTTGAAAATCTTCCAAATGATAATGCGATGTGATAGTCGATCGTAGTTTTTGTAAAGTCATTGAAAAGTCTTTGTAACCAGTTTTATATAGCTATGGATAGATCTTGACATACGAGTATGTATGATATTGTAGGTAAAATATAGGATCTTGCCGTTTGGCCAAATTATTTTTGGTCAAATATATCATTTCGTCAAATGCTTCATTTGGGCAAACGCCTTTTTTCCAGAACTGTAAATATTATAGGATTTTTATAAAACTAACCTAACCTAACCTATAGGGTTCTACACGATGGCCCTGAAATAAAACCTGAAATATTTACAGTTTCGGAAAAAATGCGTTTGCCCAAATGAAACATTTAACGAAATGATATATTTGACGAAAAATAATTTGCCCAAACGGCAGTACAAGAAAATATACGTACCAATAAGTACCAATTTCACCAAACGATGTTCATCACTTAGACGATTAGAGCGTTAACAGTTGTCAAAATGTATGAACTAACAGTCGGTTAACACTAATTAAATTTAACATCGTTCGGTGAAATTGATGCTAAACCTAGTCTCTGATTGTTAAAATTAACAAAAAAATTATCTGTGACAGTTTTTAAACTAAGCTTATCTCACATTTTGTTAATTGCCGGATAATTTAAAGCTTTAGATAAGGGAGCTCGCTGCGCTTTCGTGGTAAAAGATTACAGTATTAAAACAGTTTCGCCGTTAGGTTTAGAATGTCTGCAGTGCGTCTGCCTTAAAGCACTTTTTGGCTTAGCTATTTATTTATTTATAAGGCAAACCAATTAAATATGAACCTACATTACATAATATTAAATAAATAAAATAATTATTTTATGGTCGCAATCGTAAGATAACATACCTTACCTATGTTAAGGGTTAATACTGCATCTAGCGTTCAGTGGCGCCCTATCATTTTATTGTGTCTTTTATTTAGTAAACTAAAGTGCGTATTGTCTTGAAATTGAACCTTTTTCCGTTAAGTTGACTACGCTAAGGTTTAAGGTTATATAACTGTCAGATTATATGCCCTAGCTTTTGCGCGTGACTCTAACAACGTTGAAGTTTTGCATCGCTATTTTCTATGGGAATTCACGATTTTTTCGGGATAAAAAGTAGCCAATATTGTGCCAAATTTCGTCCAGATTCTTTTAGCTGTTCTGGCGTAATTGAGTAAAAAAACACCAAATACAATATATTATATATGGGTTATAGGATAAGGTAAAGTAAGATGCATTGTGTACCTATTTGTACAACAAAAATCCGTAACAAGGCCGCTATTGGACGTTCATTGCGATCTTAAATATATTTAGTAGAATAGTTACTACGAGTAATAACGCACTAAATTCAAAACTTCGGAGGCTTAATCCTTTACGTCATCTGAGAGTACCTAAATAGAAGGATAAGACACAAACATAAAAAGGTATCGTTATCAAAATCCGAGATGTGTCTGCCAAAACGAGTTTACATTTATGAATAATCTACTTCAATAAAAATACTTATCTTTTCCGTAAAATCAAGTTAGATTACCAACCAGACCGGTTCAACTGGTATAAGCAAATATTCATCGACAATACACAGCTTTAAAAAGCTTTTGACTACTTCGCTGTATTTTTGATTACATTTCGTTATATATACAGATTTTTTTTTTTTTAAATGTTCGGCCTCTAGTTAACTGCTTTTGACATATTATGGTATTATTTTAACTCGGCCGCCATTAATGTCAAGTAAATAAGAGCTGACAAAACGTTGTCAATACTTATAATCTCAGCCCGACCGAATGACATAGACAACGCTAACTTTTCTGTCGTCTTAGTATTGTCCCCCAGTCACAAAATTATTTGTTTTTGATGTTTTTTTAAGGTAGGTATATTTAAATCGTGTGTCTACTCTGTAGAAATTCGACTCCTAACGTGACTTTTCGTATGACGTGATCTACCAGTGACGCGATTCGATTAAAAACAAAACGAATAGAAACACTAGTTAGCGAACGCATCTTAGCTAACGGCCTCAGCAGTAGGGAAAGAGCCTGTAACGAATTTAATGTGAAAGAAATCTTGGGCATTCTTTAGTATAATAGTATGTATATTTAGTATAGTATAGACTCAACTCTATAACACAACCACATGTACCTAGGTGATTTTCTTTAACCACTCACTTTTGAACTCGACGCGCCAATAATTTATTGCAGAGTTGAAGTTGTTCCGTTAGAGCATAAAAACATAATTTAAGGGCGTGCATTCGCAAATAGGTATTGTGGAGTGACTCGCTCGTAAAACTTCGTTCAACCGTTCGACAGAAAGCAGTTTATAAGCGAATAACACCTCATTTTCTTACTAAAACCGTCCTTGGCAGTGATTCCGAGCGGTTCAAGGAATATTATGAGGCCAAATCAATATTGTAAATACAGACACACGTTCGACATGTGCTCGCATCACTTTCATTATCAATCATCGTTAAGAATTAGGTATAAATATAGGTTAATACTTAAATAATGCGGTATTCGTAAGGAATTGTGGTAATGCCAGCAAAACAAACAAACCCTGCCAATTTAAATATCTCTTTCTTTTAAACCATATTTTTCTTTTATGTAAGTTCATATATTATTTATCGAAGAGTACGTTGTCCCGCCAAAAAATATTGTCATTTTATTTTAGTACGCGTATTACGGTACAATCCCAAACAGAAGGTACCCTTTTTTGCACGTTCACCACAGAGAGTGAACAATTTGATACAGGCGGTCTAATCGCCACATAGCGATCTCTTCCACTCCAAAAGTGTTTTAAATGGCAAGGAGAAGTTACACGAGCGCTAAGTAAGTGGGATCTGAATTGACACTCTGAGACATTTCAATTATTAAGACTATAATCTCAACACTAAAATGGACTCCAAATGCGTCATCAACCCTGTGGGCCAAGATAGAGTAGGGTACCTCTAAGCCAGTAATTTAAAATTAGATGATTTTTAACTTGATCGGAAGATAAGCAAAAGCGGTCACTTTAGTTTGCCTATTAATACTTGAATTGAATTGAAACGTGAGTCGTTTAACCTTTTTGCTGCCCGTTAGAAACCATAACTAATGCCAATCCTCAAAGACAATTAGGTCTATTTTACGCTGTCAACCATGAAGGCTCCAGCCATAGAACAAGAACTAAAGGCATAGAAGGAGCCTTAAAACGAAATCGTCAGATCTATACCTGTTTTGAAAATTTCAATATGAATGTTCAATAAGTTTAAAAAGGAAAGAGTATAGAATCTGCAGTTCTTGCTAAAACTAGCCGTACCCACCAAGGTGTTGTCAACTCGTGTAAACTGGTCTTCAAATGGTCACCATGGTCGTAGATTATAATATGCAACAGAGTGCAACAACAACAATGTACAGCCATGATAATCATTTTAGCTTATAGAACTGTCTCTTTTTGGCACACTGAATCCCAATAAGACTGTGCATATCAGCTATTTGTATGCTGCCTTTTATTTTATCGCTCCTTCTATACAAATAGCTGATCAATGAAAAAAAATATATATCAGGAGACAATCTCACACAAAATGACCTAGTCCCAAACTAAGGTCTAGGCTTGTACTATGGGTACTAGACAAAGATAAACCTACTTATATAGAGAAATAAATACTTAAATACATAGAAAACATCCAAGACGCAGGAACAAATATTCGCGCTCATCACACAAATATCTGCCCATACCGGGATTTGAACCCAGGACCGCTGGCTTCGGAGGCAGGGTCACTCCCAACTAGGCCACCGTGTCGTCGAGTTCTTATAATTGGCTAACGCTTAGTTCTTATTATATGGCTACAGGTGTCACTGGCGGCGAAAAGGTTAAGAGAAACAATAAACAAAAGAAAGTTGACACAGATACGTCACGGTGTTTGTGTGAGATTGAATATCAGTTGGGATCGTCATCTCATCTATGTATTTGTACACGTGTGCAAATGCGAGACTGTATTAGGTTCTATAATAAGCTCCCAAGTAATGTTACTGAACTATCAGTAAATAAATTTAAGAGTTACGTTAAGCGTAAACTAATTTCTAAAGCATATTATAGTATTAAAGACTATATTAATGATAACAATGCTTGGGACTGAATTGCTTGTAATAAAATGTTTAGTCCTTACGACAAAAGGTTGCGAACGTCGAAAAAAAAAAAAGACATCCGACAGAGTTTCTTACAGGTTCTTCTCTGATCGGTCGCGATTTGAACCTGCAGTCAATTTAGGCTAAGTCGCTACTATGACGTTTCAAAAGAGTTTATTATTTGTAAACCTACTTGAATAAAGATTATTCTGATTCTGATTCTGATTCTGAAGAAATTCAGCCATATCACTTAAATCTCATCATTCACCATTGTGGTATATTTAAATAGCACAGTTGCCTGAATACGTATCTAATAAGTAATCTCGGAGGTATTTACTTTATCTCACGTAAGCCGTTTAACAAAGAAGTTTATAATTCTTGGCAGCTGTATAAAGAACGTGGGACACGTATTGTGGTTGATAAAAAATAAGAACACGAACGCAAACGAGGAAAAACTTGATAGTGTGGAAATTATCAACGTCACAAGAATTTTACTGACTGCCTTGTATAGAAACTGACTTTAAGGAGCTGGAATTATTCCTATATGATCAGGATTCAATATATGATTTGTCAGTAACCTGACTGGTAAACTATACTGACAAAAGTAGATGGATAGATCGAAGGTCGTATGCGTAGAATTTGCTTTCCATTGCTTCACCATTTCGTAACTTTAGGGATCGATTTTGGGTAAATCGGTTGTCACTGTAACCACAGCTGTAACTCTACATCAGTACGGAAGCATACATTTCAAATTTGACGTGTATAAGATGACTAGTTATTTATATTCCATTTTGAATGAAGAAGTATTTGCATTATCAAAAGTTGTAAATTAACTATAACTTTTGGTAACGCAATTAGTTCTTCATTCAAAATTAATTATAAATAACTTATCTACAGTGTGTTACCGGCATTAGGGCTTTAAATGTAGGACGATTCTACTCCTCAAATGGAACTCCTTTTGTTCTACGGCTTTAAAAAATGAAGTAATTTTTATTTTTTATTTTCCATACAAAATAAATTAGTTCACTGATTTTACTAGTAAAGTTTGAAAGTTTGATCACCTATAACTTACTGTAAATTAAGTTATTTTCTAAGTCGTAGAACAAAAGATGTAGCATTTGAGGAGTAGAATCGATACCTACATTTGAAGCCCTCATGCCGGTAACACACTGTATATCTATCTATCTTAGACAAGTAATATTTCCAAAAATCGATCCCTAAAATTTTAAATAAGTAAGTAATTAAGAATCTAAATGTTTTTCAGCACTAAAAAAAGCATCTACCATGCCAAGTTTTTCAGTTTATTTCGTTATTCGAAACGAGTTGTCGTATATACGAAAACAAATGAGTCACGGCTTCTTTCATTTGTTTTTAAATTCGGCGCGATCGCCAGGCGACAAGCGTGAAAATACAGAGTTGTGCAATTTTGGCGCCCGGCCCTTACAGACAGCCAGACAGCCGCCTACGTGCGCTGCAAATAGTTTTATTAAACGGTATTCAGGGCATGTCGATATAAACCGTTATTAAAAAGATTGAAATAAAAAAAATGCAGCACTTATTTTAATATTGCGCCGTTATATTGTTTTATACTAAATACTAAAAAGCCGGCCAAAAGCGTGTCAGGCCACGCGTGTTGTAGGTACCTAGTTTTGTTTGTAACTTGTTCGAATATACTCGTTAACATGTAAAGGCTTCTTGGCTGTGACGGTTTTCCTTTTAACTTATTACCTATGGGGAAATTCGAAACCAAACGAGATACAAGTAAACTGTCTTAGCAAACTAGATCTTTTATTATCAAAACATTTTTGGCATAGTAATTTTTTTGGTCAAGAGCGAGTTGGTCAAATTTACTATGTTTTTCATAAAAAAATTTAGTCAGTTAATTAAACTATTTCTTTTTAGAATAAATTACCTTCGATATAATAAGTTCGTACACACGAAGACACTGTTAACTGACCACCCGTAGACTTTAATACGTTGCGATAAGGTTTATGTTCGTTTGTAAATGTACAGTTAACAGTGTATTCGACTGTACAAGCAGAAATAATAAGTAAGCTCACAAAAATGTACAATTGTATAACTTTATTTTATCGACAGAAAAATCGAAACAAAAAACAACCTCATTTATGTCAATGTACTTATCTTTGTATCTACACCGTAAACAAACAAATGCTTTATCCAGTAAGATGCAGTTAATTTTAACCGACTTCGTCCACATTTCATTTAATACGCATTAGTTTGGAATACAATCAAACCATTGATTTGATACCAGTGTCGTTTTAATGTAACACATAAAAATTGAGAAAATTACTGCCATTAGTTTAATTAGAAATGCTATTAGGCCCACAAAATTAAGTAGGTATAAACAATTCTATGTAATCATTTACTTGTTGGCAACGCATTTGCAGTCTTAGGATTGCAGTCTTGTGAATGCGAATGTCTATGGGTCACAGTCTCCACTTACCATCAGGTCATTATCTTGTGTAGAGCCTTTACGAACTTTTCACATATAAAAAACCGGAGTGCAATACGTAATTAGGGTAGTTTTATATTATATCTCTAAAGTATTATATTCTCAATATGTATAATTGCATCCAATTAAAAATACTACCTATTAAAATATTCGTTCGCAACCTGCCAAACTAAAAACAACTGTACGTACGTAAAACAGGTTTACTTAAATAAAATCATGTTAAGTACACAGGTAGGTAATACACACAGAAAGCTAGATATTTAATTTAAAATTACTTACGTGGAGCTGAACTCTTTCATATTGTAACTGTTCGCCATTATTAAGGATCACACACACTGTTTACAAAACATATGTTATTTATATGTATTATTTTTTTATATACTTTAACCGCTGCGCAACCGACATGTTTGGCAGACTACGTTTCGTCAAATGATCGGCGTACGTACTACTTGCGAACAACGTGCAAGTCGTGCAACATAGTACGATAGCTCACATATAGAAGCACCTTAGGCATTTATTGGCACGTTGAATCCCACGCATAAACTTTTGTGAATAAATATCTAAAACAACATTGAAATTTAATGATTCCAATAATTTAATGTATCCAAAATACACGGAGATAAAATATTTTTTAAAGAACTGAATTCTTATAATGACACTTGACTAGGTATTTACAGGCATCTTCAACGGTAGTAAAGTCATTTTAGTACTTCATCGCACTAACATAACAATACTGCGACAGTTCGGATGTGGCAAAGTAGTGAGATCTGTTTATTGAGAAATGAATCTTACGACAAAGGCTAAGCCTAGTGTGAGGTTTATTGTTAACATATTAATTGTTTAATTGTTAAACTATAGCATAAGTATCTTTTGTGATAATAAATAAATAAGTGAAAGTGACAAAGGTACTAAAATGACCATATACTTTTGCTGTTGACTGTACGTTGAGTGACATAAAGGAGGCTCTTATCATACGAAGTGAAATGGATTCTTCGACCATTCCCTGGCCAATGACCCGCCAAATAGTTTACTGGTAGAGCAATGCTTCACTTATTTTTAGCATGTCAAATGAATGATGAATTCTAAATAATTTATTATAATAAGATATTTATTTCAAGAAAAGACTGCGTGTTCAATTTCTTGCGATGGTTCTTCTCAACAGTGGTTTTTTCATGGAAAGCGCTGGTAGCCTCAGGCATGTGATAGTGCCAGCAGGGCGTATAGGTACATACCTACAGAATAAAGATTTTAATTTCTATTAACTGCTATGATCATAGAGCAATATTTAAGTTATTTATTAAATAATGGTTGATACACATAAAAGTAATTCCTTGAGGCATGTACGTTTAGGTACTTACGTTTTTCAAGTTAAGTAGTACATAATGTGAAAGGAAGAAAGGGAAGAACATGTCACTTTTAAAGCAAATCAAATTTTAGGCTCAAATTGTAGGGTTCGCAATTAATTTTAAACAGCTACAGTTACAAATATAATATAAATCTTTCTCGCAAATTTACTGAGGTAATAGACCTTTTATTTCCGTGTACAGCCGACTACTAAGATTTATCCAGTTTTTCACCTTATTGCATTGTAATAAGGTTCAAAAGTGGATACATCTCTTTGACTGTACTCTTCATATAGTGCTTTTAATTCCTGACGGTTCGCCCCGCCACTCAAAATAGCGCGATTACGTTGATCTAATTAATATTAAGGAGTGAGGCGCGACTTCGAGGATAAAAAACATTAAAGCCATCATAGCTAAACTATAATTGGTATGTCTTTGTATTTGTGTCCTTAGTTATTTCTCGGTCAGAGGTTGTCTGGAAGAGATCGCTATTTAGCGGTAAGACCTGTAATTATAATTCACTGTTCAGTGTTCTGTTTTTTTGGTGTTTTATATAAAGAGTATTTGTTTTGTATTGTATTGTAAACAAGTACTTTTAAAATAAGAGATGTAAGAACTTACTGATATTGATATTGCCATATTTTGTGATCGAATTATCAAAGTATATTTTAATCACAATCATCTTACTAGTTAGCACTCTAAAAAACTACAATTTGTCGAGTTTTTTTTTTTTTTTATGTTAAGGAGAAGGCACACGAGCACTCAGGCCACCTGATGGTAAGTGGAATCTGAGACCCATACACATTTGAATTCTCAAGACTATAATCCTAAGACCTCAAATGCGTTGCCAACCCTGAGGACTAAGATGGAATGCCTCTATGCTAGTAATTTCACCGGTTGTCTTATCCCCACGCCGGAACACAATAATGCGAACACTGTTGCTTGGCGGGTGGTTAATGGATAAGATGGTGGTAGCGATCCGGACGGACCCTGCACAGGGTCCTACCACCACTCAGTTTTTGTATGCATATGAATTATCCGTCCATATTAATATTATAATTGTAAAAGTAACTTTGTAAGTCCGTTTGTTACGCTTTCACAGCTAAACCACTACACTGATTTCGATGAGTTTTGTTTAGGAGATAGCTTGAAATCCGAGAATGGACATAGGGTACTTTGTATCGTAATTGCTGGCATCATGTCATACATATAAATGGAATCTTTATGAACTTAGGATGTTTTTAAAGCTACTTGCAAATTATATTTTCATGACAACTTCTTGTGTAATCATAATCACATTAATCACACAAAGTTACTACTAAGTTAAGTTACTAGTTACTTTCCATACTAAGTGAACCCTAGTTCCCTTTTCATCTAGTATGGAAAAAGTAACTTTGTGACACTACACAAAAAAAGTCATGAAAAAGATATTGGATAAGCTACTTAGCTTTAAAAACATCCTAAGTTCATAATGATTCTATCGATGTAAGAAAACTAAGAAACCACTGAAAGAATATTGAATTAACACATGAACTTAAGGGTTTTTCGTAACATGGACATAAGGAAAAATAAAATAATTCTGATGAAAATGATCAATATTTCCAAAATTACTACAAATCGCTGAACATACATGGGGGTTAAATCGATGGCTTATGAGCTGTCCTATCACCTATTTCCGTCTTGACGTCGATTTTTGGGACAGCTGTATAACTTTGTCTAATTAGCAACTTATTTTTGAATAGCAGATATATTTTAAATAAGGAAACAGATGTTTAATAGTTCCATCCTATAACTTCAGAAGGAACTTTGTGAGAACATTGCTGGGTTATTGGGTTTCATATAATACTAGTTTCCGCCCGCGACTTCGTACGCATATAAATCAGTTCCCGAGGGAATGGCGATATGAAAGGTACACTATGTGTTAATCCGAGGTATAAGCTGTTTGCATTCCAAATTTCACCAAAATCCGTGCAGTAGTTTTTGCGTGAAGGAGTAACAAACATCCATCCATACTTACAAACTTTCGCGTTTATAATATTAGTAGGATCAACTAACTCACAGTGTTCTGTAACTACGCTCAACCAGTTCCGAAATCCAAGTCTTGGTTCTCTCACTCATTTTCTCATCTCATAGTTACACTTCAATAATTTCAGACCGGTAGCTGCCGTAACGCTGGTATGACTGAAACAGTAGTAGGTAATATTACATAGTTGCTAGGTTATAACGAGCGAAATAAATGAAGATGCGCACTTGGCTCAAGTTCTCTGTGTCCGAGAGAATGACCGAATGTAGACATGCTTGTCTTAAGTGTGGGCATCGTAGGAGATTGTTAATCTTTATAACACAGACATGTGTTCTGTGTAAATACGTTGAATACGTTTGTTTTTAACTCGGCTGCCATTACTGCCTAGTAAATGAGAGTTATCAAACCGTGGACGATACGGAAACACGTCAAAGGTAATATCGTTTTAATTCCAGAAGAGTATGTGCGCATATTATTTAGGAATAACAGAAAAAATAAAATTGTTAATGAAGTAACAAATTTAGTCAGGAACTTCATTAACAATTTTATTTTTTCTGTTACTCCTAAATAATATGCGCACATACCCATTTTTTTCCAAGAAATAAACAGGAAGAAAACATAAATTAGGTAGTTTAATTTTAAATTTGTTGGGGCTCCGAGGTGCGAGCATTTATAATTTTATATCGTATCACGTGTATTCATGTACAGATTTAGACCACGATGTCTTATTTTATCCAATCATGCTTACCTATTAGGCTCTTCCCGTGACCTTGGCCAGATAAATACAGGGAGCCAAATAAAACTTTTTCACATCTCTTCCCATAAATACGTAAATACATAAAATCTTCAGTGCGGTTTTTGATGCAGGGCATATGCAATCCTGATGCGTCCCAAGCGAGTTGTGGCAACTGTTCTGCCATCCTAAGCCAAAAGGCAGTATCTCAGATAAAACTTCTGTAGCAATATTTAGTTCTTCTAACTAACAGAAGAGAACTAAAACTGCTTTGGTTACAGAGTTTGAGATATTACTTATTGGCTTAGGAGGGCAGTGTAGTACATTTTGATGCAAGTGCGGAAAGTATCTCATGTTTTAAAGTCACACGAGTGAAAATTAAAGTTCCGGACGACGAGCGAAAACGACGATTTTAATACATTTAAAAAATGAAACAAAAGAAAAACAGTAAATTAAAGAGACAATTTTACTTAGTTTTAAGTCTGAATCACAGTGGAATTTCAACAATGAAGGGTAAAAAAAGTAAAATACACCCGTGCGAATAATCCAATTTTCTGCACGATAGACAGCTACCAAAAGTATCTACCACATTTTGAGCAACTGTATCATATGGCGTCTCAAGTGTTACATTAATTAATTAATTTGTAAGCGTTTTCAATGTACCTAATAATGAAGGACAATAGAAAATGCTTGAAACTGCAATGAAAAACACTGCGGTCTTAAGGCTTCAGGTTATGGCTAGTCAGTAATAATACTTTTTCATTAAATATAATTGCCCTATAAATATTTCGTCAATCAATGCTTTCGTGTCTTGTTATCGTCCGCCTAATAGCTCCAATGAGAGCTCACTGCATTGATGTTTTTATAATGGTTCTGTGCCTTTTTGCCGACATGAATCGTTTCGCAACCTATTAATTTGCCAACCCGCATTTTTCTACATGATGGTCCTGAAATAAATGCAGAATTATTTACAGTTTCGGAAATAAACGCGGGTTTTCAAACGATATGTTTGTGAAATGAATCATTTGTGAAACTTTGGTTATGAAATTAGTTTTCCATGTGATGATAGTGATAACCAGTCACGATAGCTTAGCTAAAATTTGGTATCTTCAAGGTCTAATTCCATTTTCACTACTCGAAAAATCAACTATAAAAATTGTGACGGTGATATTTTAGTAGTCTTTCAAAGCTTTTTATTTAGCTTAATAGTAGGTATTAAATAATGCTTAAAACATTTTGTCTGTCGCATGTTCTTAGGTTTTCGCAACTAAATTGGCTAGTGTTCACCAGCTTGATATTACTACGATTCTCTCAACGCTGTAAGACGTACTTTACTACTTTTATCGTAGCTTGTGATGCATTAATCTTCAAATTTGTTAATTCTATTTATTTATTTTGGATTTTTTCTTTAATGTGATAAATGCTTAGTTTTTAGTTTTATTGATCCCCGACTGTGCTAATGCTGTTGCACACCTGTAATTGGTGCACAAACAGGACTATTTTCTCTGTATCTTTTGTATTTGTATTTGTTGGTGCTACTGTTGGTGTGTCTAATTTAATAAACAAAATAAATAAATAAATTTAACTTGGCTTAAAAATGGCAGCAGAAAATGTTTAATAATTGGCCAACGACCCTCATGACTACGACGTTTTTTATTTTACGTGAGATTATCTCAAACCAATCTCGCTGTTTGCAAGGCTTGATTTAAATTACCTACAAAATATTCATAATCTGTAAAAATTTAGGTACTTACAGACTATATAATATAATTCCTTGTAACATCGTGATTTGTGATCTTGTAATCGCAATTGATTCGTGGCGGTGGCGAGTGTCCCACTCAGTCAAGCATCGTAATTGGATACGTCGGACATAAAACTGATAGGTATTCATATTTTTTTTGGTTTAAAGGGTTCCGTTTCGTAAATAAATTAACTTACGTTCCCTATTTGAGGTTGTAATAAAGGATAGAATAGCCACGGGTCCGAGAAGATCTCGGGTCTAACAATTTACTTAACAAGAATAATTTAATCTCAAAACATACATTTTGTCTGTTTATGATTGCATTCAATCATGCTATTATCCGTCTACATAGACAACTTAATGTCTTTATCCCTTGTACTTTAAAGGTAATACTACTGTTCTCGAGTTGGAAGCAAATGTCAAATCAATTGTATTTTTAGAACTTACAAATTGATACATTTTTTGCTGTTATCCACCTTTCTATACGAATAATACCCAGTTCTAAATGGTTCAATACTAAAGGATCTTTAAAAAAATCAACGTCTAATAGAAGTCGCGACACAATTCAACTTGCCATTGAACTTTGAAAAGGGGACTATTACGCGCCACATTCACAAGCGCGACTGAGCACGTGTTGTGTTGTGACGAGATAGAGAAAATTGGCTTGCCACCGGGAAAACTGTGGGCGAGATGCCATCTTTAAGGAAGTGCTATCAAACCGCTTTAATCTAACGAATTGTGTAAAATATTTACAGTAAACATTACATACTTATGTACAATTATTCTTTTTTTTGTGAACTCTTAAGCAGAGGGTTACTTAGTACGTTTTTGTTTTTTCTTTGGGAGCAGAACCCCTAAAATCGCACTGTTAGAATTATAGTGACCTAATTCAAACATTTTCAGCTTTCGATTTCCAGTCATAAATTTAGTATTATAGAGACAGTCGAAATTCAAAATATGTGGATCAGGTCACTGTAATTCTAAAGATGCGAAATAAGCGAACTGTTTATTAATTGCATAGTGAATAATTTTGTGTTTAAGTCAGAAGTGAACATCAAATACTAAGGTCTACTGCATGAGGCGATACGTGTCTCCTGCAAAGTGAATTGATGTGGTATGGTTCCAAATAAATTTAAAGGTCCTAGAGCTGCTTAAAATGAACCGAGCTAGACCACTTGGGGGTTTTACTGAGTTTCCACTCGTACTTCCATTATACTTCTCACCGGAGGAAGCGGGTATCGAGTTTCCGAAGAAAAGCAGAACCTGGTTAGGAAATTTAGATTTAGCGTTTATAACACTTTATTTTCGACTAAAATTATCTATTATGTTAAAGTAATCATTAAGGATTTTTAGTTTTATGAATTCCTAATCTACCTACCTACGTAACCACTTAACTTGTAACGCTACCCCCTCCTAAGACAACCTTGAGCTGAGCATATTAGACCTGTAGTATCTCGCCAGTCGGTCAACGTGGACAACTTTACAGGGAATTCGCTGGTTTAGTTGTATCCGATCGTAAAGTCATTGATTTTAGTGACTACTCTATGCGGTCCTTCCCAATTCGTCGATAGTTTTGGAGATTTTCCTTTTCGTCGCATGCAGCCACACCAACGAACCTTCATTAATCCCCACTTGATTATATTTCCTTTCATATCGCGTTTTCATCTTCGAGGAGGCTTGAAGACCATGTTCACGAACGCGACTGTGAACATCGTTTATCCGTTTCCGTAAATCGATCGCATACTACGAGATCGACTTTGACGAATCAATTAAAAAATAAAATCGACGAAACTATTTTTCTAGAAATATCTATACGAGTATATACGTTTTAGAATTGAGCCTAAGGGGGTCATCCAAAGAACTGCCATGTGCTGATGATTTCTTATTAAATTATTTAAATAACTTCATCGGCCATCACATCTCACGCACGGACCAGGTTTCGCAGTGAGTCGCGTGAAACATTAAACTAAACAACAATTAAGAATTAAGTACTAACAAACTCACAATTAAGTATAGATGAATTATCGAGAACATGGAATTGCATTTGTAGTTGTTGTACCGTTTGCATAAAAGGAGAATAATTTTCTCTTAATTTAATAAAATTACATACCCTTAAGAAATGGAATAAGTAGTAGTCCTCTGTTTTTTGCTTTTAGTCGCTATCATGTTCTTCATCTGAGCTGTCACAAGAATTGAGAATTTGACGTTGGAGCACGATTCAAAAGTTTGTTGTGATAGGACGCATTATCTACGATAAGTACGCTATTCGGTTTAAGGTTCGGTATTAATTTTTCTTTTAACCATTTTTCGTAGTTGACAAAGTTCATCTGGTCATGGTAATCTCCCGTTTTTTGGTTTGCCTTAAACATTAACAAAGCGTTGGAAATAAAATCATCTTTTCCTCCTGCGTGCACTATTATTAACCGCTGGCCTGTATTGATTTGTTTTTTTACACCAAATTCTGTTTCATCGGTCCAAGCCTCTCCGGACACATGGGAATGTGGATGTATAAATAGTTTCATCAGTATAAACTACTGGTCTATCTTTAGACCGATATTCGGCGATTTTGGTAAGGTAATTTATTCTTAGCAGTCGTATGTTGTGTCTTTCCATTAATATTTTTCGGTTGTCCTCGGTCTTTTTCCATTTAAATCCTAATTTTTGTATTTGTTTTCGTACGGTGGAAATGCCGAATTTGTAATCTATATCGGATTAAAATCCGATATAGTGTTAAAACACAGAGTGGAGTGCCTTTAAGGTTGGAAATTGCTTACGGGACAGATGAAAATTGTATATAGTTCTCCGGATCACCTCCTGATCAAAATCGTCTACTGCTGATGACGGACAAGTACCTACGTGACTTTTTATTTCTCGGGAGGTGAATTTCTTTGTTGATGCGAATTTCTCACTATTGCTCTCAGACGCAATGTTATAAACAGTAGAGAGACAAACACCTGTAGCTTTTTTAACTAACTGGGCAGCCGTGTAAGGGGAATTTAAATTTTTCTTCAGTTCAAGTTCAAAATATTTATAACAGTTAAAAATAATTTGCATACTTTGACTCTCAATTGGACCAAAATTACTCACTGCCATATTTTTAGAAAATTATGTAACTTACACTTAGTCGTACGGGCTGACACAAAATTATTCTGATAATTGTGAGAATACAATAAAATCAGACGTAAAAGTTAGGCACAACGTAAATAATATTCACAATTTGTCACTGACATTATTTTGGTATTTACTTCTTCAATATATAACAAACCTCTTTTTATGCTGATAGTACGAGAAAATAGAAAATATAAATATAGAATGCCTGTAAACATACAATACTACTACATAATTATGCAATTCCATGCTCTCGTTAATTTATCTATACTATTTCGTAATACGTTACCAAACCAAATGCCTTTTTGATGCTACATAACTCGGTCTATTCCCATTTGTCCCCAGTGAAGATATGTGGGAATATAAAACCCATAGTTATGACGGGACAATATGTGAGGAAATAATTCCCATTGTTACACTGAGGGAAATTGGGAACAATTAATTCCCGATTGTTACCACTGGGGACAACTGGGAATATAATTATCTACTGGCTGCGACAACTTGGAAGAAATAATCCCCATTACCACGCGCTCGTAGGCAAGTAGCGAAAGGCAGAGTTAGGTACACGTACAGTAGGGACTTTAATTGTTACGCCACTATGGAACCCTGTCATAATGACAGTGTCAAACCACATGAAAGAAAGCTAAAATTAATGATTATCGCTGTCATTATGCCAGGGTTCCTTAGTGGCATAGCAATTAAAGTCCTTGACTGTACTTGGTTGATGTATTTTTTTATTTAGGATTGTCTACGGTGTATACATAATTTAGTGGTAAATAATAACAAATTATTTAATGTGCGAGGTTTAAATCTAAATGCTACACTAAATACAGACAGCAACAGCATGCAATAGGTTGATTTAGAGAAAACACAAAAGAAAATATCAAAAATATCAATAATTAAAAATTTGCATAGGTACTTAGCACTTCAAAATACAAAGTGCCAATAAGAGTTTACTAAATAATAATTAAATGTACATTCTTAGTAAATTTTATAAAAAATCCCCTTAGTATTTACTTACTACTTAACTGAACTGCTAAGGGACCAGCAAAACCACAGAATAGATAATATACACGGCAAAACTTTGAATTTGATCAGAGGATCGCAAAAGATATACATTTTTTCCTTCTTACTAAAATTTTGTTCTTCTAGGGAGTTGTATAGAGCTATTATTCTATGAGGAGAAAATTTGCCAACATTGATTTTCAGACGACTTTGAAGAGAACAGGGGGGTTATCATGTCATAACTATGCAGTTCTGTTTACGCTCAGAGAAAAGGACAGAGCTATATAACTGTTATAGCTCTGTCCTTTTCTCTGAGCGCAAACTGAACTGCATAGGTATGTCATAATAACCCCCAGGGAGAAATTGCAAGGTCTAGGTATTCTGCCTGAGGGCGCGCGATTTCGTATAGATGAGAGTAAAATCGGCGCGTCCAGCGGGCTGTTACCTAATTTATGGAAGAACACTAGGTCATGTTTCCTTCTGCGATCGGCAAGCATATTAAAATAATGCAGTCTGTCGTTATAAGATCGTAGCTTTTTGGCAAAATTTGCGTTATATATAGACGCCATAAAAATCTCTTTAGTACATTCTCGAGGCGCTTAATTTTAATGTCGCTGAACGGGTTCCAGAAGGTGCTGGCATATTCCAATCCGCTGCAAACGAATGAATTAAGGAGTTATATCTTTATAGGCGTGTTTTTAAATTTTTTACAGGAGCGTAATAAATCGCGAGCGTTGATAAGTTATTCATGCAAATTATTTAAAAGAGCTAACTAGAGTTTCGTACTCTATTAGTTAGCTCTTTTAAATTTCTTATATTAATAATTATCGAAAGAAATAATAAACAACAATATTGTTTTTGTTTAAAACTATTTATGTCATAAACATAATTATCACCGGTGACATAAGTAGCAAGATTGTTCGAATCTATAGATCGTGTTAAGACTGGGGCCGTATTTTACTTTGTCTTTACCTCTATTGTTATCTAATGGCGAGTAAATAATAATAATATCATAATTTATTTCAACAACATTAAATACGACAAAGGTTAGGTTAGTTACACTCGATAAAAAATACGGATCTCATCAATAACAAGTCCGTCTGCGGCTGAACTTAGGCTCATAGTCCTGGGCTGGAATTCTAAAAGGTAATAACGATATCGTTTTTGACCTGTTTCCGTATTGTCAACGTTTTGATAACTCTTATGTCATTTACAATAATGGCGACTGTGACATAAACGACTCTTAAACGTGTCAAACACGATATCGTTTTAACGCACCTGAATAGAGGCCCTGTATCTCAGACAGTTGCGCTCTTCCCGAACACAGACACTAATTGAAGTATTAATGGATTTTAGTGTAAACAAAACTTATTAATGATTAATTCTTCAGTCACGGACAGGGCTACTGTTACCAGTAAGCCTGATATCGTGCTTATAGATCGATCTCAGCGCTGGACAGTGATTGCCGATGTCACCATCCCAGATGACGAGAACCTCGTGAAGGCGGAGAAGGACAAGCTCAGCAATTACCTTGACTTGGCTCACGAGGTGACCGCTATGTAGGAGGGTGAATTTCAACAAGCGTCAAATTATCCTAATTTTGGTGGTATTTTTTATTTTCTTAGTAGGGTTTACAATTAAACGTTTAAGTGACGTCATTAGTCATTATAAAAACAGTGTTAAAATGGCCCTTTATTATACCAAGTGTTTTTTAAGATATAACGATTTTACTAATTATGTACCACCAAAATTGTTATTATCCACCAAAATTACTTTTCTTAGAAAAACTCACGATCAATAATAACATATCGGGCTAATTAAAATATAATCGTTAGGGAATCTCCCTTGTTATTTTTGAAAATCCAAAACGTAAGTTTCTAATATAATATATACTGATTATTTGTTGTTTAAATAATTTTGGTGGAGACCAGAAATTTTGATAATTTTGGTGTTTCGCAAAAACCACCAAAATTGTACCACCAAAATTATAAAAATTAACATTTTTTTTAAATTAAAAACAACTGTTTTAGTTTAACAAAAACTTAACTCGTTACAGTTAAAAAGACACCATAAACATACTTGAAAAAACTATCACACAACAAAACTTTTTGCGAAATAATGACTTATCTAAGTTATCACGATTAATAAAGTGTATTTCATACCACCAAAATTAGATACTTATATGCTTAGCGGGAAGACGCAGAAAGATGGTACAAATCTTTCACCGTCTATTGCTGGAGTGAAACTGAACGAACATCTGACGCTATATTTGTTTGTTTAATCACGTTTCGTTCGATCATAAAATCAATTTCAATATTCACCACCAAAATTAACTATTTCGCTTGGACAGTTTTATTTACACTGCTCCCAGTTTCCTTTTACTTGCAAATGCAATAATTGATACATTTTAAAATACCTCAACTAATAAGGAATACAGATAACTAAAATATAAGTCTAGTTGAGGCTTAATAAGTTTGTACCACGACATATCAGTATATGCGGGAAGTACAGGACACGACACCAAAATTGATTTTGGATTGAAAATATTTTTTTACGATAAATATAATAAGTTAATAATAATTTTAACTTTGGCTCAATATGGTACTTTGAGTAAGATTATTTATAAAATAAATAGTTTTCCAATACATGTACTTTACACTTCAATTATCACGTCCGCCGCTCAAAAAATGTGGTTGAGATAATTACCCAGGATGTTGACTCGTTGATCATTGTCCCGATAGTTGTTTCGGCGAAGTCTCGACCAATACGTTAAGAGACTCTCGCTAGGTGGCTAGATCAAGGGCCAGATACACAAAGCAGTACTTCTCGACACGGCACGAATTGTGAGGAGGTTCCGCTCTCTGCTGTCCTAATCGGTAGCTTGAGCCCTGCCCCGCTGCCGGCGGCACCCGTAGGTTAGGTTTTTTATAATGTTTATTTTTTATATGAGTATTGTTATTCAGAAAAATAGAGAAATATCATAATAACACTCACTAGCGCCACTAATTTGTCTCAATTATTTCTCTAATACTCAGCATTACTGCTGTGACTAGGACAAAGCATCCGAATATAATTAAGATGGCATCCTTCCAGAGGATCCAGTTATATTTGCCAAGGCCTCTTTCCCAGTGGAAGATAAGGTCGATGATTGAGGGCGCTATGAGCCCAAGGAAAGGACAGAAGAATGCTCCTTCCAGACCGATGACTTGCCCCAGACGAGGAAGTGTTGCTGCTATCACTGGAAAGAAAAATGTTTAGTGAAAATATGTCCGCGTGGTACTTAAGGTGTAACTTAAGGCATAGTAAATAACTCACTTTATATTAGTTTTGGCAAAATTGTATAGTTCAATACTTTCAACGGAGAATGGGTAATTTCCCCTGGTCCGGTCGACCGTAACCTGTAGTCCGGTCAGCCGGACAACCAAACCGGACCATGGGGGAAGAACGGACAAATTAACGTAAGTACGGGGACAAATGTCCGAGTCGCCTTTGATGTGACGGCTTGAATCGGGATGGGGATGTAGTGTTACAGATGTTTACGATTACAGGAAGGCAACAATTAAGCTACATTTTGCTAACTATGAGTCAGCCTACAATTAACTACAATAGAAGTAAACGAGCGCACAGGCCACCCGATAGAAGTCTGCCGACAGATACTAGATAAGGCAGCTAACTGCTTAGTAATTGTATAAGCATTTTAAACTTAATGTGGTTACCAATAGAGTATATTTAGAATGCTTAGACTAATACATTTCAGTTAGCCGCCTCTTTGGTGTTACGGCAGAAGTAGACTCTGAAGCCCATAGACATTTTCAACCTCAACATTGCAATCTAACAATGACAATCTCGAGTCTGCAAATGCGTTGCGAACCCTGAGGACTTAGATTAGATAGAATGCCTCTATGCTAGTAATGTCACCAGTTTCTTACCCTCGTAACGGAACACAAACATGCACGCGAACATAGCTATTCGGCGTTAGGTTTAAGGGTAAGAGGGAGATAGTGATAGCGATCCCTGCACAAGGTCCTTCCTACACTAAACAACCTAAGGCTTACTTACCCGTAAGAATAGTGAATACAGCTCTCATGATGCTCTGCGCCAGGGTGTGGTACCTCTGGGCCACGTGTTGCTTCGTGTTGCGCCACACGATCTCCATGGGGACGTAGAACTGCAGCGTATATGTAAAGAAGATTGCCAGCACGACAAAACTCTTCGCCATTAACGCAGGACTGTAAGGTTTTACACACTCATTAAACACCACCGTCAAAGCCAACCCCGCATGCCCCTTTCAATTTGATGAATTCTGTCGGTCAGTCCGTCCGTCCGTCTGACTGTCAGCGGGCTGAATCTCATGAAGGTAGACTATTTTTTAGTAAGTGTATATTAGGTATTTCTATTGCCGCTACAACAATAAATAAAAAATAAAAAATCTAAATATAAAGGGGGGGGGGGGGGCCATACAAGAATGGTATGGAACCCTACGTGTGAGAGTCCGACTCGCACTTTGCCAGTTTTTTCTTTACGAATCCTCGTTTTTATCAAAAAGGGTAAAAAATCAAGTTCTAAAGTTATTTGCCTAGTGTCTTCTTATTGACGTATACATACATATAGATAAATTAACGAGAGCATGGAATTGCATATGTAGTAGTATTGTATGTTTACAGGCATTCTATATTAGAATTTTCTATTTTCTCGTACTATCAGCATAAAAAGAGGTTTGTTATATATTGAAGAAGTAAATACCAAAATAATATAAGTGTCAAATTGTGAATATTATTTACGTTGTGCCTATATTTTTACGTCTGATTTTATTGTAGGTATTCTCACAATTATAAGAATAATTTTGTGTCAGTCCGTACGACCAAGTTTAAGTTACATAATTTTCAAAAAAATATGGCAGTGAGTAATTTTGGTCCGATTGAGAGTCAAAGTAAGCAAATTATTTTTAACTGTTATAAATATTTTGAACTCTAACTGAAGAGAAATTTAAATTCCCCTTACACGGCTGCCCAGTTAGTTGAAAAAGCTACAGGTGTTTGTCTCTCTACTGTTTATAACATCGTGTCTGAGAGCAATAGTGAGAAATTCGCATCAACAAAGGAATTCACCTTCCCGAGAAATAAAAAGTTACGTAGGTACTTGTCCGTCATCAGGTAGTAGACGATTTTGATCAGGAAGTCATCTGGAGAACTACATACAATTTTCATCTGTCCCATAAGCAATTTCCAACCTTAAAGGCACTCCACTCTGTGTTAAAATCCGATATAGATTACAAATTTGGCATTTCCACCTTACGAAAACATGTACAAAAATTAGGATTTAAATGGAAAAAGACTGAGGACAACCGAAAAATATTAATGGAAAAACACAACATACGACTGCTAAGAATAAATTACCTTACCAAAATTGCGGAATATCGGTCTAAAGATAGATCACTAGTTTATACTGATGAAACCTACATCCGCACTTCACATGTATCCGGAGAGGCTTGGACCGATAGAACAGAATTTGGTGTAAAAAAAACAAATCAGTACAGGCCAGCGGTTAATAATAGTGCACGCAGGAGGAAAAGATGGTTTTATTCTCAACGCTTTGTTAATGTTTAAGGCAAACCAAAAAACGGGAGATTACCATGACCAGATTAACTTTGTCAACTACGAAAAATAATTAAAAGAAAAATTAATACCGAACCTTAAACAGAATAGCGTACCTACTTATCGTAGATAATGCGTCCTATCACAAAAAACTTTTGAATCGTGCTCCAACGTCAAATTCTCATAAACAAGAAATGATGGATTGGTTGACAGAACACAACATTTCATATAGCCCGTTGATGTACAAAACCAGTTTAATTAAACCAAATAAAGAGCGGTTTCGTGAGTACCACATAGATGCAATTTTAAAAGAACATGGCAACTCCGTTTTACGATTGCCACCGTATCACCCGACATTCAATCTGATCGAAAATATTTGGTCCATGGTAAAAGGATATGTAGCGAAAAGAAACGTTTCTTTAAACATGCAAGGCATTATGAGTTTAGCAACTGAACGAATGAATACTATTACTGCTGAGGACTGGGAAAATATTTGTCGCCATGTCGAAATTGAAGAAAATAAATATCAATGTCAGGAAGGGGAAATGGATCGAATTTCAAACAATCTTATTATAAATACTTGTGACAGCTCAGATTAAGAACATGATAGCGACTAAAAGCAAAAAACAGAGGACTACTACTTATTCCATTTAAGGGTATGTAATTTTATTAAATTAAGAGAAAAATATTCTCCTTTTGTTGCAAACGGTACAACCACTACAAATGCAATTCCGTGTTCTCGATAATTCATCTATACTTTAGGGTTTAAGTTATGGGTAAGGATCAAATAGTTGGACCATAGTTAAGCGTAGTTAACCATACAAACAAGTCAAAAAAGTTCCGTTGTGACACGAAAATTATCCCTACAAATGTATGGCAAATTTTCGTCGTACGGCGGAAAAGTTTCATAGTAAATTTAATTGAGTGAGTTAGCGTGGGCAACTTTTTGGTCCTTACCCTTATACCGTAGCAATTTCTATAAAAATCGATAAACAGACACATGACAATAACCTACAAAGTTTCTTTAGATTTTATGGGACAGTCGATGGTATATATTTTTCTACTCTTAAATATGTGTAAAAGTGTGTAAATATTGTCAAATACACGACAATAACAACTTGCACTTAAGGGACTACTCGTACTTTAAGAAAACGGCTATTTTTGATGAAGTTTAGAGTTACGTAGGTTAGACCAGTCACATTCTCAGTCAAAACTGAATGTAATTTTATGAAAAATTATACGATAAATATCCAATCATTCGGTTTACCCTCGAATCAACTCACATTCGCCGAGTTTTCATTTCATCGACAGGGATTTCAACGTAGAGCTATATTTTTTCATTGTCACTGGTCTAACCTACGTAACCCTTGCGATAACCTAAAAATAATAGGGTTTCAGCAGAATTTAGCTGTTGAAGAAATGAAATTCGGCGAAACGACACATTTGATGCAATGATTTGAATGATTCAAGGGAATCCCCCAATCATTCATCATTGTTTCTGTCAAACGTAATGTTGAAATGACTTGTGGTTAATTCGTTATTACATTTTAAGTGTATGCATAAAAACACAAAAGTAGATCCAATCTACTTTTTCATTTTGGCATTATTTGATATGAAAACTACATCTTATTAAAATATCAAATAGAATAAATTAAAATAAAATAAAAATCTCACACAAATTAACGAATTTTTGTAGTGAGTGAAAAATATGGAAATAATGGCCAAAACATTTCTTTTTGCAGTAAAAAATACAAACTTTGATGGTATTCTCGATACCAGAGAATTGTACCTCAAAGAAATTTGAGATGGCATCTAGTTGAAAAAAACAGCTGAGCATTAAGGTTATAAAAACACAAGAACATGCAACAAGGTATTAACAACAATAGAAAGTGGAGAGCTGCGGATCGAAGGTTTATTCCCGGCCACGACTACGAGCGTTTTGCTGACTCGCAGTGGCTTGAATGCGTATGCGTTTTTCATAAAGCTTTAAAAAACAAAATATACTCATACGGCAACCGGGAGAAAGATCAATTTCCCGCATGTTTCACGCCCGTCCGAGTCTTGTTCTGAATTCATCGAGTTCTATCTTTCCCTCTATAAGTTATCAAGTACTTAATGACTGCAGCTGTCAATATATTAACTTGAATTCAACTTTAACTTACATCTCAGCCATTGGTAGATTCAGCGTAATGCTCCCCAGGGAGTTATACCCATACTTCATGTATCCCAGGAACCCCATGATCATGTAGAGTAGCACCACCACCGTCATGGTCAAGTTGAGGACTCCAGGGCAGCCCAGGAAGTGCTCGGGCTTGGCCATCGTGTTTTCAACCGGCAGGACCACGCCAATACCATCCATGGCAAAAATCACAATACTGGAATGAATAGGACCCATAGGGTAAGGGATGGCTATTTCTAATCGACTAGTGGCAAGGCAATGCAATCTTCTTGCTATACTGCCGTTGTAATTCGAAATGATGCTTGACAATATTATGATATTAAAATGCGTCCTATTTAATGTTGAGAAATGGGCGATAATATTGTTTTAATAAAGTTCACGATTACAAAATTAATGAAATGGTACGACTTTCTAAATGAGCCGGCGTAAAATTTTAAAGAAGAAAAAGGGACAGTTAAGATGAAATTTTGGGAGTAAAGAACAGAAGTGAAGTAACTTAAACGCTCTTTGAGATAGCGGGGGGTTGCTGGAAAAAAAAAGCCGTTAAGAAGATTAAAAGTGTGATGGTGCCGGCGTAAACGGAGCCACTTGAGCTAAGAACGATAACTGGGTAAGGACCAAAAAGTTGTCCACGCTAACTCACTCAATTAAATTTTCTCTGAAACTTTTTCGTTGTGAAACGAAAATTATCCATACATTTGTAGGGATAATTTTCGTTTCACAACGACACTTTTTTCACTTTTCTTGTGTGTATGGTTTACTACGCTTGACTATGGTCCAACTATTTGGTCCTTACCCAACTAGAGACATGGTCATACTTGCGTAACCCAAATATGAATCGAATGCTTGGATTTTGAGTACGCTCAAGCTTGTTAAGTTGCTCCTCGGTAAGATCAAGATAACATACATCCGAATAATCTGGAGAGAAGTAAAGTTTGAGCGAGCGCAATTTTAGTCGGTAGAGGAAGACAGTTTGGAAGTCGTTTGAGACACCACACTGCCGCAAACATCTTTATTTCTACTGATCTCTTTAACTGGGGGTATTCACAAAAAGGTACGGTCCATGATGACACCCAAGTTATTGACAGGATGCGAGAAAGGTATAATATAAGAGCACCATCAAAGTACACTGATGGAATTTTAATTGGAAGTCGATTCTACAAATTATGTTTGGGCTACTTTGGGTTTTCCATGGATTTACCTTTAAACGGTAACAGTTACTCCATTTCAATATGCGAGCCAAGTCATCTTCAAAACCTTAATAAAAGAGAGTCGAGAATCATCAAGAACACCCTGCAAATAAATTTGTAGATCGTCGGTATAAAAGTAATAAGAAGAGAGAATGGTTTTCGTGATAGAGTTAATAAATACAGAAAACGATAATGGTGACAGAACACCGCCTTGCGTAATGTTAGCCAGCGTACTGCACCGTGAAGACCGGGTAGCTTCCACCTTAATGCGCTGCCGACGATCCACTACTTAGATAACTATGAAACCGTTCAATTTCCGCAGGAGATATGTTAAGAGAGCGCAAAATTTCTACTGTCAAATCCCATCCGAATGTTGTCTGAGATTTCAACAAGAGCGGTATCTGTACTATGACCAGGGCGGAAACCGGATTAAAAGGAATTGAAAAGATCGTTCCTGGATTAGAAAGATGATAGCTGCTGGTGTACTAGACGCTCTAGCACTTTAGATAGGAAAGGAAGAATGGAAGTGGACCGGTAGTCGGAAAAAGAGGAGGGATTGGAATTTTTTGGAAATGAAGATTGGAAAATACTGGACGAGATCGGACTGGTGAAGATGCTGGTGATAATAGGGACAAGCAGGTCAAGTAAAGAGAGGATTATATTACGGCTAACGCAATCGACCCCAAAAGAATTAGAGGAAATGGATTGAAAGCACTTCTTAACATCACTTATGAAGAATTGATTAAAATAGAAAAGAGATGAATGAGAGGAATGCCAGGAGTTGGTATAGTAGAAGGATGATTTAAAGTTTTGTACTTTGCAGTGCCATTAAATGTGGCAGCAGATGAGAAATGCTTATTAAGCTGATCGAGATCTAAATTAACAGTCCGGAAGTTTTCTGACATTTTCCAACTCCTATTGAGTTTAGAAACTTAATTAGGAACAAGTTCTTATGTCGTGACACTATTAAAAACCTTTTTTACTTTGCATTAATCGCATTTTATTATGGTTGGTAACATGAACACACTTATAATGATTATTAATGTGAAGATTTACCAGATAAACAGCGGCAAATTTCTGATGTCAACTGACATGGGCCTAGCGGTTATATCCGGAAGGTCGGAACAGATGTAATAGAGGCAGATAATAAAGATGGCGACTAAGAGCAGATTTGCGAATCCAGAGAAAGGGGCCAGGTACTTAAGGTTCTTAATTTGAGTGAAGATTAGAAGTGGGATTAAGAATATGACGCAGTATATTTTCACATCGAGGCCGCTGCTGTAATCTACGAAGAAATCAACCATCTGAAATAAGGAGAGTAAAAGGTTTAACAGCAATTTGTACAGGGCAGTAAAAATTAGCAGCAATAAGAATACGAGTACGTATGGTCTTATTATGAACTAACGGTAAAGAACGTTACAATAATTAACGGAAGCACATAATTATCTTGTTGACAACTTTAATCTATTTTCGTTGCGCGCATGCATTTAAGGTTAACCGATTCGAGAAAAATTCATAGTATAAGAACTAAAGGCATAGAAGGAGCCTTAAAACGAAAACGTCAGATATACCGGGTGTGGCCTGTAATAGGAGCAATAAATTAAGGGGTCGTTTCTACTCTATAATCGTAGAAACATTTATTCTAAAGTTTAATAAAAAAAAAGTTATAATTTGGCTATTTTTCAAACAAACTAAAAAGCATTTTTAATGTACTCCATCCAATAGTCTAGTTGACATCTTCCTGTCATCCTACAAACTTCGTAGTTTTCCCGATACATTGCTTGCTTGGAAAATCTACATTCATTAATATTTAGTTAACAATAAGTTATTCTCTAAAATTGTAGAATAAATGTTGTTAAATGTGTGTTGTGGAAACGATCCAAAAAAAAAAGAAAAAAAAAAAAGCCAAAAAAAGAAAAAAAAAAAAGCAAAAGAAGAAGTCTAGCCTCACCAAAATACACACGCACACACACATACATACACACACACACAAACACACACACACCATACTCACGCGCGGGCACGCACGCACCCTGATATATACGAGTATATGTATATTTATAAAGTGAATAGTTTTAAAGTAATAAACAATAATGTGATAATGGAAGAACGGTGCCTCCTAGCACAGGTTATTTTTTAAATAACCTAAAAGGAGACACCAGCCACTGTATGAATTGTACTTTTTTGAGTGAAATAAAACAATTTTGATTTTTTTTTTGATTTTTGATCCCTCAATTTATTGCTCCTATTACAGGCCACATCCGGTATACCCGTCTCGAAAAATTCAATATGAATATTCAATAACTTAAGAAAACCAGACAAGAGCATGTCGGACCATGCTCAGTGTAGGGTACCGAAGCCGTTATGTACTACAAACCTAAAAATCAACAAGTAATAACTGATTTTCTATTTAAAGTCAATTGGTGCCGTCTTAGATGATTTTAGTAGTTATAAATACTTTAATCTCAAGAACCAATGATGTCTACTTAGTTGTAATAGTTTTCCTTTAAAATTCGTTATATGTTCTTTCTTTCATTTTCAGGTTTTTTTCAGATTTTTGAGTTTTGGCTGTAGGAGGAGGGGGGGGGGGTGGACGACACTTAAGTCCAACAAAAATTAGCGCTTTAAAGCTTAATATTTCCTTAACGGATCTTTTAATTAAAAAATTGTTTCCTCATAATATTTTTGGAAGACCTATCCAACGATACCCCACTACTAAAAAATACATCCCCGCGTTACGTGTAGGGGAGGTACCATAAAAAAAAATGTACATTTTATTATACCACTTTGTTGGCGTGACTAATATGCATACTCATGCCAAATTACAGCTCTCTAGTACTAAGATCCGTATTAATAAACTGATCTCGGTTTAAATGCCCGTCACAAGATACGTCAAAAATTTCAGTTTTCTATCGTTTGACGTTTACTTTGACGTATCTTGAGATGGGCATTTAAACCGAGACGAATTTACTAATACGGCCATAAGAGTCTCTATGCTAGGCTGCGGACGGACGGACGGACATGGCGAAACTATAAGGGTTCCTAGTTTGACTACGAAATCCTAAAAAGGCTAGATTATAGTGTCCAGTTCTTGCTAAAACTAGCCGTACACACTTGGTCACCATCTGGTCAACCAACTGGCGACCATCATGTCTACATGGTCGTAGATTAGCCTGCCAAATCAAAAATTTCTTAAAGGTGGTCTATGGTATTGAGCTAGGTGTGAAACGGATGTCATGTTTTTTATTCGTGTATATTGTTTATCTTTAGCAGGCTGCCGTTGTGACTTCGTAATTGTTTGAATTTATTATTACAACAATATATAATATGTACGACATTTTAGCGAAGCTGTAGCTATAGAACTGTCTCTTTTTGGCACACTGAATCCCGATAACACTGTGCATATCAGCTATCTGTATGTTGCCTTTTATTTTTTCGCTCCTTCTATGCCTTTACTTCTTATTCTGTGGGAAATTTACACTTTCAATGTTCCAAATACCTGTTTGACAGATTTCGCAAGCACAATGATGTAGACCGCACAGACACCAAGTATGGTTAACGCCATCGCCAAGTCTATAAATATCCTGAAACATTTAAGAAAAATTGACACTTCCTGAAATGTCAGGTGATTAGGAATGCATGTTATACTTACTTTGGAAAATCTCTGCGGTCATAAATAACCAAATTCTTACGTCCCTTTTACTCCCTCTCCCGATGTTCCGACTCAAATCTTATAGTTAAAGCACCAGCTATTCCTCTGTTATTGCGGGATTTGCGGGTGTTCATGGCAAGCAATAATGAATAGCAAAACCTCTTGTTTGCTTATAAAATTTGTCCTCTTGCTAAACTATATGCTTACACAATTACATTTATTGTTACAATTACAATGAAATTTGGGGTTTATCAGTATTTCTATTTTGAAATTAAATGTATGCTAAGGCATTTATTTGTAAGGCATTTTTAGGAAATCAATGACCAGATATGTTAATATTGGAGAGCTATCACTATACTGCTGGACAAAGAGTAATTTACTCAATCGGTTAGCACTAAACTGAACCTTTGGATCTTCGTTTAGTTTCAATGCTAGTATTTTTCCAATGTTTTACACATTTCATGCAGTGATGTCTTACTGAAAATTGACATTTAGATATCAAGCTATTTTCTTTAATGTTATTTTTAGGATATTTATACACACTTTTAGAATTGTCCCCTTCCCTATTGCAGTTATTTTTAACTGCATTTGGTTATCAATTAACAGCAAAACTACACACATTTAACATTACCATACCTTATTGCTTTTGACATTCCTCTCAAAGGTTTTGGTCCTGTCGCGAAAACTGCTTCTACCGTTTCGGCGTAGCCAAGGGACGGCACTTTTGTTACTTTGGATACTTCTTGTGATGTTTTAACCTAAAAAAGTACCCAAACCAGCCGCCCAACAGTAATATCTTTATATTATAAAGGTTAAGTATTTTAAAGATGTTACTGTTGGGCGGTATCTTCCTGATTGGCCTTTTAAATATGAGTAGGAACAACCAGTTTGACATTAAAGGACCATGGGCAGAAATGTCCCCCCCCACCAACAGAAATGAAACATGTCTCATTTAATAGATCTCAGCAACATTATGTATTTTTACTATGGAGACGATCACCAGATGTATGTGGGGTTTTCTTGGAAAACCATAATTGTATCGTATGGAATTTGTTTGAAAATGAACACATATATGGATGATTTGCCTTATTTGGCCCTTGTTTTCATTAAATAATCCCATTGATTTTGCTACTAAGATAAGTATTTTGTCTTTTTTTGGGTCCTTATAAACATATAGACATGCATCCCGTTACTGTTGGTGGGGGGGGGGGGAAAGTGCCCATACAAATTTGCCCATTGTTCTTTGAACTGTTGATTGGCACAATGTTCTAATGAACTCATGAGATTTAAAGAAAAATATACGAGTATTTCAATAGGATTTTCTTTCAAACTAATTACATTTAGTCTTATAATTAGTTTACTAAATAACTGCTTCAACGATATAAAACAATCTGAGCAAGATTGTTTTATATCGGTGAAGCAGCAAGTAGCAAGCAATTGTTTCATTCATCGAAATAAAAAGAGTTTATCTAAAATGTATAATAAGATAAGTATTAAAATTGTATTTTGAAGTAAATATAACATTAAATCAAATACGTACTGTTTTTCACGTAGTTATTTGGTAGTTATAAAATACATTGAATAGTACATGGGTGTTACACACTCTTAGAAACATAAGTTGTCTCTCCTGTGGTCAATAGTTAAAAGCTTGTGTGCATATAATTTTATGTTTTTACATGATAGGTTCAAAGCAGTCCTGACGCCGTTTCCGCAGGAATTACCTTAGCCAGAAAATTAGGCTTTAAAAACGTTAACTTTCGGTGTGCCCACAGGAAAGACGGTAACTTAAATCTGTGTATGACCCACATGTTAGGCTTGCGAGAATTCAAGGTTTAGAAAGCACGAACAAGATAGCTTCACATTTCGTAAGTTTGTGAGGTCATCTATTTTTGTATGATAAAAAAAAACAATAATTACCAGTAAATAGGAGCAATGCGTACAGATGTAACCAATTATGGTAGTCCCGAATATGCCAACGAGGGTCCCGGAGTAATTGAAGGCACCTGGCATGGCGAGTATGCCGCACCCCAGAAACGACTTTAAAAGGTTAGCGAACGAACGTAAATCCCTGGAAGTGTACGAGGTAAATAAATATAAAAAAAACACGTCTGCATTAAAAATATTAAATGCAGCTCTGTGATCTATAGAACTTTGTAAGAGCAATGTACCTACTCATATTATTCGCACCTTCAGAATAATAGTAACCAAATCCAAAATTGCAGCTTTCACACGTAGTTATAAATTTATTACTGTACAGACCTAAATTGAAAAATTAAATTTCTGAATTGGGTCACTATTATTGTGAAGGTGTGTATAACTTGAATAGGTAGGTATTGGAAAAGCTAACAGTGCTTTTTTTTCAAGAAATTTGATCATTGCTTGTCCCCGCCTGCATCCTTTTGTGTTTTTTAAATAATTTAGTTTCTTTCACACTTTCCAGTTTTGATTTATGTAGAAATTTAAACTGAAAATTGATTGATTTTTTTGTCAAAATTGTGGCGTGAAAGTATTATAATATATATTCTTGTAATAATTAATAAATGAAAAGACAAAACACGTCACCGCTGATACTGGTTTCTCTAGGAAATCACTTTGTAACGCAGGCTTTAACCAGAAAACTACTCTGCAGACTTTCTTTGTTGGAAAACGAAGTAGGTTCTCGTATTGACATACTTAGCTAACATTATGGCCACATGGCCGCTTTACATGATGCCAAATGTCGGTGTATCATTTTATCTTGAACCGACTTAAATAAAAGGAGGTTCTCAAATCATCAGGTTGTTTTTTATTTATATTTCCCGACTACTCAAAGACCGGTAGATCGATTTGTTTTTTTTAATCATTTTTTGCTCAGTAATTTAACTTAGTTAGCATTTAAACGTATAAAATAAATAAATTATAAATATGTCACACATCGATATAGTCCCAAACTAAGCTCTAGGCTTTGTTCTATGGGTACTTGACAAAGATAAACTTACTTATATAGAGAAATAAATACTTAAATAGGTACACTGAAAACATCCAAGACTCAGGAACAAATACTCGTGCTCATCATACAAATATCTGGTGTATTAGTGACAGGTTGCAAGCCCATCGCCTAACAGTACTACAAGCACTTATTCCCTTAGTCGCCTATTACGACATCCACGGGAAGACATTGACTGGCACTATTCTTACCCGGCAACCACAAAATTATAAAGCAAAGTATTATAAAAGTGAAAGTTACTCTATCTCTATGTCTGTTTGTTACGCTTTCACGGCTAAACCGCTAGACCAATTTCGATAAAATTTGATAGTTGAAGCTTGTACCGGGAAACGACATAGAATACGTTTTGATATTGTCAATTTATCAGTTCTGAAGATAAACGACTTCTACGTAGATGGAGTCGCAAGCAACATTTTGTGTTGTATAAAGTCAATGCATAATAATAACTAGGAGCTTTATTATTAAATAGATAAGATACATAAGAAAAAAGTAACGATTAAATTAATTACCTACAGTTATAGTAATTTATAATTTATTATAAATGTGAACATTTTGGTCCGGTTTGGGATCAGGGGGGTGATTCTCTCAACACAGCGCTGCGTCGATCTTAATGATGAAGTTTTATCTGGCAAGTTTAAGAAGTCCCGTCGGAGCGTACAAAACACATTTTAGCGCCCGCCTTCTCAATTAGGCAGCAGGCAGGTGAGTCGAGTTCAGTGTCGTATCAAGCTGCCAGATAAAACTTCACCTTTAAACTTGCCAGGCTGTGTTGAGAAAATCACCCCCCGGAAAACATTAGTTTTATGACTGGCCGTTTTCATATAAAATAAAAGTATCATAGTCTTTTTTTTTAAGTCATTTACATAATTGTAAATAACTTTAAAAAAAGTTTGATTTCCTCGCAGTAGTTGAGGAAGGCACTATAATGACTCGTCCATAAATCGCGTAGTTTCTTCCCTCAGCAATAATGAATATGTAGGTGTACTTACGAATTAGGATGTTTAAGCTTTCGGTTTCGGAATGGGTCGTATTCATTCTTCTCGGGGTTATTGTTTTCTTTGAAGTTGGTGCTGATTGTGTTGATTGATTTCATTGACGGATATATTCCATTTTCTCTCTTTATTGCTCTGAAAGTAAACATCATCACCATTAGTGGAATGTTTGCAAAACTATAGTACTTATGGGGATTTATTTTTAACTCCGCCGTCTCCGCCTGAGACGAGCATAATAGGAAACTGACGTTAAAAGAAGATTATATTTTGACGTCAGCCTCCTTTGTTTTTGGTTGGCTGAGTTAAATGTTTAGTTTTACGCATTTTTTGGGTGCTTTGGTATCTTAAACGGTAATATGAAAAATAATGGCTCTCACTTTGACGGCAGATGGTCCAAATCCTACTATACAGGGTAATTTTATAATAGGTGCACAAATTTTAATATTTGCTTCGCTATTGTTAATCAATAACAAATGTTGTGTTATTTTTAATCTAGCTTAACTGTCGTTATATATTATATAAACGATACAAAATCATATGTTAATAGTTTAGATGCCTTCAAATCAAGAGTTAGGCTTTTACTGAACTAGCGAGCTTCATTCTAGACCTCATCATCTTTTACCATCCGATGAGATACCAGTCAATAGCTGGTAAGTGCAGAATAAAAAACCGGGCAAGAGCATGTCGGATCATGTAGGGTTCCAAAGCCGTTAAGTACTTAGGTACTACAAACATAAAAACCAACAAGTAATAACATTTTTTTCTATTTAAAGTCATTTGTGTCGTCTTAGATGATTTTAGTTGGTATAAACACTTTATTCGCCTTTACCTCAAGAACCAATGATGTCTACTTAGTTGTGATAGTTTTCCTTATTCGTTATATTTGTTTTAAATTAAGTTTTTTTTCACTTTTGTAGTATTTGTAGTTTCGGCTGTTGGGGGGGGGGGGGACACTTGACTCTAACAAAAATTTGCGCTTTAAAGCTTAATCACTACATAGTATAAAACAAAGTCGCTTTTTCTGTCCCTAAATCCCTATGTATGCTTAAATCTTTAAAACTACGCAACGGATTTTGATGCGGTTTTTTTTTAGATAAAGTGATTGAAGAGGAAGGTTTATATTTATAATATTTTAATCTGGAGCGAAGCGAGGGCGGGTCGCTAGTATTTCATAAACGGATCCCTTGATCGAAAAATTGTTCCCACAAACCTATAATATTTTCGAAAAACTTTCCAACGACAACAAACACTATGGAGTAGACGAGAAAAAAAATACATCCCCACGTTACGTAGATGTAAATTCATGCCAAATTACAGCTATCTAGTAGGTAGGTACTAAGAGTATTTGAGCTAGGCTGCGGACGGACGGCCGGACATGGCAAAACTATAAGGATTCCTAGTTTGACTACGGAACCTTAAATAAACGAGCGAGCCTTACAGTAGTCGCATATGATATGTAGTGTAACCAATGACATCTAACCTTGAACGCTTCTGATAAAAAAAAAGACGTGTGGCACTCGGGGACTGCCGCGGTAAAGCTATTGCATAGCATTTTGTATCAACTTATGCAATTATAATTTTATTTATTTATTTTATTCATGCAGTATTTCTTTTTCTTTGATATTAATTCAAGTTACACTTTTTGAGCGTGGTGACCGATAAGAAAACAATTTTTTCTATTATTAAATAAATAAAAAAGTTAATATTGTTTAAAATATTTTTATTATTTTACAATACATGTGGGTTTTATTATCTTACAGTAGCTGTTGGTTATTCAGGAATATTTATCATTGAAACTATAGGTTTATGATAACTGAAATAAGAAACATAAGTTTGCGACTTAATATCCTCTAAATACCTAGAAAATACCGCGTCAATGGTGGTCCCATATTTTGTTGTGGACTCTTGTGGATCATTATTCATTTTCAAATTCAATGTTTTTGATAGAAAAGTTGTCAACTTCTCTGATTTTTTATCAGCGAAGTTAATGTTGAAATCGCCAGCCAAGATAAGTGGAAATGTATTACCATTTGTACCAAGTAGTTTCGACCCTTCTTCAGTGTACTCCAGTAAAGTGCGATGAATAAAATGCTCTACCTCGTCCAATTTTGGATTCGGAGAAATGTAAATTGCTACCATAACTATTTGTAGGCCATTTCTAAGTTTGCATAAGCACGCACAAATATCTCCAACAACTGAGCGCCTAACATTAACATCGCTAACGTGTGCAATATTTATTTCAATATTCGGAGTCATAATATTAGTAATATCATTTTCATTTTGGTAAATAGCTACCCCACCTTTTGAAACAGTATCTCGTTTGAACTGAACAATATAATTAAAATTAGGTATTTCAATCGGATTATCATGCGTCATGCAAGTTTCGGTAAGAAGTAACACATTTGTTTGTCTCGTAACTGAATCTTGTAAATCGTATTTATGACTATTTAGACTTTGGCAGTTAAAAGTCATTATTGAAATGCCATTTCAACTCGAACGCCGCGCACACAACGCCGTGTCGAAGACTGCCGAACTGAAACGACGTTAGACGATGCACGGCCTTCAAGCCACACCTCCTTGCCCGTCGGAGTGGGGAGCGTGAGGTTTTTTCGTTACGGAATTTCTGGATTCGGTCCCCGCGCTCAAGGCCCGCGATAGAAACTATGCAATAGCTTAAAAATAATATTTTACTATACAAATCACGCGATTGTACGAATTTTGCGGACATACGTTCGTTTGAATCGAGTCTATCGTAGACTTTCACTAAATAATATAATTAATATAGATTCCATGGCTGCTATACGATCTGAAGGTTCATTATTGACATATTTTTCATAAAGTTATGATTCAAATGTAATGAATAATAAGAACAAAAAATTACATGCACTTTTATGAAGTAACTAAATTACTATTAACTTCCTGTTACTCACTTCCGTTGCTTTTCACGAAATCACTTCCGATAGGAAAGATCTGAGATCAATAAGAGTCTGCAACAGTTTTATGATAGCCCTTCTCTTATTTTGTTAATTGCCGTATAATTTAAATAAATAAATAAATAAATATCACGGGACAATGTCACACAAATTGATCTAGTCCCAAACTAAGCTCTAGGCTTGTACTATGAGTACTAGACAACGATAAACATACTTAGATAGAGAAATAAATACTTAAATACATAGAAAACATCCAAGACTAAGGAACAAATACTCGTGCTGATCACACAAATATCTGCCCTTACCGGGATTTGAACCCGAGACCGCTGGCTTCGGAGGCAGGGTCACTCCCAACTAGGCCAACGTGTCGTCACTATAGATAAGGGAACACGCTGCGCTTTCTGGGTACAGCATAAGATAACATTAAAAGAGTTTCAGTACTTTTTTCCATAATTTTATACAAAATCATGTCGCCATTAGGTTTAGAACGTTTGCAGTATGCCTGCCTTGAATAGTTTTTCAGTTCTTGTCCCCAAAACTGGTCACTGATATCTCATTTCGTGGAATTTATATTTTGCAATAGGTGACGCACTTTCTGGCTTCGCTATGGTCATAAGTATAAGTAAGGAATAAAGATAGTTAATACGATTACTATAAGGAACTAAATTCAAAACTTCGAAAGCTTTATCCTTTTTACGTCATTCTAGAGTACCTAAATACAAGGATACCTGATACAAACATAAGAACCTACGTATCGTTTATCCAAATCCAAAATGTGTCTGCCAGTACGAGTTTACATTTATTTATACGATAAGAGTATATTATATAATACAATACAAACCAGTTCATCCTCTCTATTATTACTTATTAAATATTGGCCACCAAACTTTCAAATCCTGATTTTATTGGGGTTGTTTAAAAGAAAGAGTGTACGGCAAACCTATTTCTCCTTTGGAAGAGCTGCGTAGTCGCGTCCCAGAAGCTAGCCAACAAATTTTTGAACGACGATATGCTTTGGTAGGTCTTTATGAAGCGATGCCGAACCTGCATTAGGGCTGACGGCAAGCAATTTGAACACTTGCTTTAAATTTTTAGGAAATGTAAATTAATACCTTTTGTTGTGGTGTTATTGTCAAAATATTTAAAACTAGTTAACTTGATTTAAAACGGAAAAAAGTTGTTTTTTGAATTTGATAGTTTGATAGAATTTAGTCTTTGTTGGACAAACTTAGTAATAACTTCGGTGTTATAGTCAATAACCTCAATTAATTTATCATTTTAGAATCTCCATTAATGAGGCATTTTTTTGAGAAAGCAGCACTGGTTATATATTTTTTTACACCGTGCAATGTCAAACTTGCCGGAAGAAAAACTCAGATCCCTAAACTTTAAATTAGAAAAAAAAAACTGTTAATTTTAACAGAATTCGTCCATTCAATCAAACTATTGATTTGATACCTAATGTCGTTTTAATCTAGCACATAAGAAATTTACTGCCGTTCTTTTTTATGAGAAATATTATTAAGATCAGAAAATCAAGTATAACCAATTCTATGTAATCATTTACTTGGGTGATAAATATAACAATACATTGACTTGCGTAAAGCCTTTACAAACTTTTCACATATACAAAACCGGAGTGCGGATAAGTATTTAGGATAGCCAGAGCGAATGTCAACTTTGCCTCATAGATACTCCGGCCTATTTTGCGCTGTCAACCATGACGGAAATATTCTTTTCTTCATAATGTGTAATTGCATCCACGATTATTTTTTCACTTCTCACGCTCTAAAATGATTCAGAATTAGTCGTTTTAGATTTTTGTCATTTGATGATGTCCCCGATGCCCTTGTCGTCGGAGTCCGCGGTGGAGCCGGTGGAGGGCAGGGCAGGCCGGGCATACCACCTCCACCGCCTCTGTCTTCATTTCGGAAATATTGCCTATGGACTATTTGTTGAGTTCTAACCCCAAAAACAACCTTGTTGCTGTCACGTTCTGCATTGCAGTGACGGATTGAGAGTAAAAACGACAGCGCTATTAAATTGTAGTTTTTAAGTTTCTATGTGTTATGGGTCGAACCACTGTAAATAAAAACACGCAGCGCAAGAATACACTTATTTATAATATTTATTAACCCCTTATACTAGATGTACTTATTTCTAACATCTAACGTAAAGTACTACTAGTAAGTACTAGTAGTGTCTAATAAAAATGAATTAAAACTAATGTTGAGCGCCAGGAGAGTTTCGTATACGATCTGGAACCCTGCCAATCCTAAGATGCCTCCGGCTAGCTTCTTAATACTTTTGATCCTTTAATAATCCATCGGGATGTAAAGGGCGTCTCGTTAAGCTAAAATATAACACGAAAACCCGTTAACATTGTGATGTCGATAACCGTTAATCTTACATACTTAAAACCTAAATCTTACAAATCTAAACTTACCCCTCGAAATTTTCCTTTGGCTCTTTCTCAACAACCTGTTTTAGACTCATTTCACATGTGGTATCTAATTTTTGTATGATCTTAACTCCTAAGTCCCCTAATGACTCCTGCAATATCTTCCTGTCCTCCGATGTTAATTGCTCACTGTCGGGCGTTTGGTCGTCTTGTTCTTCTAATTTACCAATTAGAAGATAAGCTTTTTCTTTTAATGCCGATTTCAAATCGCTTTGGTTTTCACTACCCGCTGGAGAAAGAGTTAACCTATTTATGACGTGACATATCCTAGACACCAATCGTTTGAAAATCGTTTTTTCCGGTTTGCCTACGACCTCCCCTATATAGCTGTCTAAAATATTTAGTTTCGATCTACAAACTTCAAGTTCCAAGGTTAAACTCTCATCGGTGTAGCATAAAGGCTTACTTTCCCGCAAGGACTCGCCCGACTGTTCACTTGCCAAGATCTCTTTAAGCATTTTTTTCATGACGGGGACCGCGCTTTTAACATTAACACCGCGGCACGTGAGCTCAAATTCCAACTCGTCCTTAAGCAAAAAATTAGGATCCATATTGTTTAGGTACCTAACGAACAAATCGACATTAACAGTTTTGCCGCAAAATTAATACTAACCCTTAACTAATAGTAATGATATTATGACCCGTGGTCAATGATTCACGCTAAAAAGACAAATTAAACAATTCGAAAAAACTGAACAAAAACACCCCTTAAATACTATATAAGCGTTATAACATAAACTACGAGTAGGTATCTAAATCCAAAAACAAATTCTTGACTAAATTATAAAATTCTTAAAGCAATCGTAAAGCAATATTTTAAACGGTACGTACATACCGGTATTTTAACGGTTCATCTATTTAACTTATATTTCGTTTTGTGGCTTTATTTTTACTTTGTAATGTATATAACACAAATCTAGCCTTATCAACCACTTATAAATACAATAATATTAAACCCTTAATAATGAATATATATTTTTTTACGTTGGGCGCTATTTGTTATGGGTCGAACCACTGTAAATAAAAACACGCAGCGCAAGAATACACTTATTTATAATATTTATTAACCCCTTATACTAGATGTACTTATTTCTAACATCTAACGTAAAGTACTACTAGTAAGTACTAGTAGTGTCTAATAAAAATGAATTAAAACTAATGTTGAGCGCCAGGAGAGTTTCGTATACGATCTGGAACCCTGCCAATCCTAAGATGCCTCCGGCTAGCTTCTTAATACTTTTGATCCTTTAATAATCCATCGGGATGTAAAGGGCGTCTCGTTAAGCTAAAATATAACACGAAAACCCGTTAACATTGTGATGTCGATAACCGTTAATCTTACATACTTAAAACCTAAATCTTACAAATCTAAACTTACCCCTTTATTACAATTGCCACCACACCAAACTATGTTAGACAAGACTATATGTGACTAAAATAAAATACTAAGAGACCTATTAATAATTATAAGCTCAGATTAAACAAACATTCACTAGGTGTTATAATTGCCGTAATGTCGGTAAGTATTGCAATCACTTGTTCACCATTGCATGTCTTTCCACCGTGAGCTCTTATGACGATTTGCCTGTCTTAGTAACCTACCGCATCTTAAATTCTCACATTTTAATTGTGTTTACTTTTAAAGAATCCTAAAACACAAAAAGAACACTGGCACCGAGTGGGATTTGAACCGCGGCACCGCGACGCCGCCAACCTGCGCCTAACCGTTCAACCAATCGTGCATTATACGTTAGGGCGAAAACGGCAATCAGTATCCAGCCTTACCTGGCGACGTCACCCCGCACTGCGCCTCCAAGCATAACATATGTTAAAATTATTACGCTGCTATAACAAAAAACTTAGACGGGGCCTTACAAGTCTAAAATTACAGTTTTCTAAGGATTGTCATGTACCAAACAAGTTTTCAACGGTTGTATAAGTTATTGTAATAACACCATTATCATTTAAGTTTTTTTCTCGCAATTGATGTGAAAAGTAGTATTTAAAATCGAGACTAAAAAGCCATACTGATGACACTCGCAGTTCATCCATCCTCACTTTGCTCGGGTGGATAAATATCTCGTAAAAACGCAACACACAGAAAGGTCCAGGATATTTATTTTATAATTACTTACGTGGAGCTGAACTCTTTCATATTGTAACTGTTGGCCATTATTAAGGGTCACACACACTGTTTACCAAACATATATTTATATGTTTTTTTTTGTGTTTTATTCATAAACCGTTGCGCAACCGATATGTTTGGCGGACTACGTTCCGTCAAATGACCGGCGTACTACCTACTTGCGTACAACGTGCAAGTCGTGCGAGATAATACGATAGCTCAGACATATATTATGTATATATATGCTGCTGGTATTTTGCGGTGGTTTTTTCAACAATAGGTTTCCGTAGTCAAACTAGGAACCATACGGCCATGTAGTTTCGCCATGTCCGTCCGTCCGTCCGCAGCCTAGCGTAGAGACTCTTAGTACTAGCGAGCTGTAATTTGGCATGAATATGCATATTAGTCATGCCAACAAAGTGGTAAAATAAAATGTAACAAATTTTTTTTTAGGGTACCTTCCCTACACGTAACGTGGGGATGTATTTTTTTTCTCGTCGACCCTATAGTATGGGGTGTCGTTGGATAGGTCTTTCAAAAATATTACGGGTTTTTGTAAACAGTTTTTTCGATTAAGCGAATTTGTAAGCGCAAATTTTTGTTAGACTCAAGTGTCCCCCGACCTCCCCCCTACAGCCAAAACTACAAATACTAAAAATCAGTAAATAATCATAAATGAAAGGGCATATAACGATTTTTAAATGAAAACTATCACGACTAAGTAGACATCATTGGTTCTTGAGATACAGGCGTTTAAAGCGTTTATACCTACTAAAATCATTTAAGACGGCACCAATTGACTTTAAATGGAAAATTAGTTATTACGTAAAAATAGGTAAAAATAGTTAAGTATACAAGTTGTTTGCACTTAGTTTTGTTATTGTGTATTTAGGCACTGAATAAATGATTTTCTTTCTTTTTTCTTTCTTTCTTTACGTGTTGGTTTTAATGTTTGTAGTACTTAACGGCTTCGGAACCCTACACTGAGCATGGTCCGACATGCTCTTGCCCGGTTTTTCATGGAAGGCGCTGGTGACAGTGCCTGCATGGCGTACATACAGAAAAAAGACTTTAATTATTATTTTTTAAGCTATAACCATAGGGCATTTATTTTTGAATGAACATAGCTGTTACGAATCTTATTAAATTATGGTTACTACAAAAAAAAGTAGTTCTTTTAGGTATGTTCACAATAAATTTACTAGTATTAGTATTCGTGACAGGTTGCAAGCCTATCGCCTAACAGTACTACAAGCCCCTTATTCCGATTTCGCCTCTTACGACACCCACGGGAAGACTTAGAGTGGCACTATTCTAACGCGGCAACACAATAAATATAATTTAATCAAGTAAATCAACGTTTACGTTTTTAGCATTGTACATAATATTAAGGGAATAAAGGGAAGGAGATGTACGGAAAGAACATGTCAAGTCACTTTAAAAGAAAATAGATTTTAATGTCAAAATATACTGTTAGTGTTCGCAATTAATTATATTTCATCATAAATGCTTGGTGTCATAACACTCAGGCATATAGGGCAGTTATAGCCCCTCACACATCGTACTTAATTCAGACTAAGGAGGTGTAAAATCAGCCAAGGTTTATTTCGTTTCAAAACTAGGCTACAAACCAACTTTATTGTATATTAAACTTATACGATACATTTAAATTCATTATATTTCTATTTTACTATTTTTCAGAGACATTTGCAATTATTTTTATTAAATTTTATATTGAAGATCAGTACAATCTGGAAGTTAGAAAACGAATGGCAAATCAAATCAATAAAAATATCTAAATGTTTATTCAGTAAATCGGCCCCCATGGGGCTCTTTTACACGTCGGTAATATGAAGTGAATTTACTTGTGTGTATCACGGGTAGCAACACACACGGATAATAAACTCGGGTCATTACGGCGTCGGGCTTTTAATACTCTCGTGAGTTATCCCCTTCCCTTGATGCACAATGTACTATTACCAGTTACAGATAAAGTCCTAGATATTTTCTATTTTTCAAATAGTTACTAAGGTGAAGGACTACTAGTGACTAGATATTTCCTTTCTGTGTACCCTTCATATGGATTTAATTAACGACGGCTCGCCCCGCTACTTAAAATAACCGCAGCGCGGTTACGTTCATCGAAATATAAGAGACTGAGAGTTGACATGGCTAACAAAGCTAAACGAGTACTGATAAAATAAGAGATGTAAGACCTTACTGATGACCTTAGTGATGTTGCCATAATATTGTTATGACCAAATTATCAAAGTATATTTGTAACATTATCATCTTACTAATTAGCACTCTAAGAGCATGTCAATTAAAGATAAACGATAAAAGTTGTTTATTTAGTAAGTAAGCACGGGCACTTTTACACGTCAAAATGGTACAAGTGCTTCCCAAGAGGAAACCTATGCTGGGATAAGAAATGCTGCAAGAAACTCAACAGACAGTCATTTTTTAAATATGGCTTATGATATTGGTGTAACTTAACCTAGCATTATATAAAACAATGAATATAAAATAAAAATATCATGCGTTAAGCAGGAAAACATGGCAAAACTTCTAATAATCACAAGAGGAAATAAATATATTACTAATATTGATACTTACCCATGACGATGTAAGACGACATTTACTCGTAAAGAAATAAAAAAAAAAGTGGCGCCTAGACAAGATACAATGTTATCATGATTTCATAACTAAGCTATAAAATAAAATAAAATAAATAAAAAGAGAATTAAAAGTATTAAATTAGCTGTTAATGAGAAAGTAGAAGAACATCCTGAAATTATTTCAAACACTTTAAACAACTACTTCGTCACGGTAACGACTAGCAGAACAAATGCAAATTATACTTCCAAAGGTCGCCGTGTAAGACCTATAACAAATAATTCACTATACTTAAGCTCAGTTAATGAGAAAGAAGTTAGTAATATTATCACCAAACTAAAGATCAAGAGAAGTTTTGGTTATGATGAATTTCCTCCTGTACGTGTTAAAGAATGCAACCAAGAGCTTGCATTGCCATTAACTTGCTTAGTGAATCAATCTTTCTCTGAAGGCACCTTTCCCAATCTTCCAAAAATAACTATAATAAAGCCCATACCTAAAACCAAATTAGCTAGTACTCAAGAAAATTTCCGTCCTATTGCACATTTATCCACCTTTTCAAAAAAAATTAAAACTGCCATGGCCAGTAGATTAAATTCCATTTGCGAAAAGTATAGAATATATGATGATAGTCAGAACGGTTTCCGGAAAAAATATCTGTGACTGTATCTGCACTACAAAAATTTACAGATGAAATACTTAATATAATTAACAGTAGGAAGTATGAAACCACTATGTTGCTAGATTCTATTGGATAAATTATGCGAGGTATAGCGCACAAATGGTTTACGTCCTATCTAGAAAAACGTGTACAGTTCGTAGATATCGAGCATATCGATGTCAATACAAACAATGTGACTACCGTTAGATCCTAAGCACTAGATATGAAAAACTCAATCCCGCAGTGTAGTGTTTTGGGTTGTATACTATTTTTGATATGTATTAATGATTTACCTAAAGACATACATCAAAAGAGTGTGCTTTACGCCGATGATATCACTGTAGTTATGCAAAGTAACAAAAGCAACGATTTGAAGCAAAAATTAAGCACTACTTTTGATTACATATTAGACTGGCTTAAGGATCACAATTTAATGTTGAATGTCTCAAAAAATAAATTAATCCAAAGAAAACCACGACAGAAAATGTCTTTAGATACGGATTATTTTTACGATAATAATAAAATACAAATTGTGAGCTCGTGTACACTTCTAGGAGTAGAAATTGACTCAAGTTTAAGTTGAAAAGCCGACGTTGATAAACTGCCGGTGAAACTATCCCGGTTTTATATGCACTGAGCCAATTAAAAAGATGTACAGACTTAAAAACATCAATCTCTGCCTATTATGCCTATGTCCACATGTACTAAAAATCTCTTCACAATACAAAAAAATGTATTCGAATATTAGTTACTATAAATGAATCAGAAAGTTGTAGACAAAATTTTACTCGTTTAAAAATTCTGACATTAACATCAATATTATATTTTGGAAATCTGTAAATTTGTAAGAAATAATCCTAATTTATTTACACGCACAAGGGATAATTACCATCGACACCACAATTTAAGAAAGAGGAACAATCTTATAAGTTCATTCACTGACATGAAAATAGTCAGATCAGGAGTCCATCACATGTCGGTACAAATATATAATAATATAACCAATGACATTAAAACGAATAAGAAAGGACAACATAGTTTATAGGAAATAAAATGATTTTTTGAGCGTGCATAGTTTTTACACTTTAAATGACTTTTTTGAATATGAGGGATAATTTAAGGTAAGTAAGTAATTATGTAATTTAGTTAATAAGTTAAGTAAATATAATAAATATAAATGCACTGCCCTAACAGGGTTTATGTTGAACATGTAATATTTTTTAAGATCTTTTTAAACACATAATGCAATAAATGATATGACTATGACTATGACTATGACTACGTTATTTAGGTACCTGGTTTAGGCCAAGCATTTTTGTCTGTTATATAAATCTCGACCCTACAGTAAACTTTAGATTAGACATTAACGACTTTTTCAATTAATTTTTCAGTACCTACTGAAAATGGTAACTTTAAATTAATGCATTGACCTACAAATGATTTATAAACTTTGCGGACACGAAATTTTGTATTTGGCAATTTTATATTTGTGTCTAGTATTCAAATTATGATTTTCACAATTCTTATAAAATAGTCTTGCTTCTTAATAACATAAAAAACCCTCATAAATAAAATGTGACGCTACTGTCAAAATGTTAATTACTTTCAATAGTGTTCTTAAGGAACCACGAGAGTTTAAGTTATATATAGAGAGAATGGCCCTTTTGTGTAACACGAATATAATCTGTATACCCAAACTAGAATACCGTACCATATAAAACTATGAAAATAACTGTAATAAACTAGGCGAGCTGTCTCAATATTGTCGCAAGTTGCCAGAATTTCTTAACAACGTAAGCTGCCGAACTTATTTACTGCTAGTACTGCTATATGGGGACTCCATTGCAAGTTTTTGTCTATAGTTTCCCTTAGAAAAGTGCCCTATCTATCATTTCTAAACACTCGTCATTCTGAATTATGCTAGATTCAAGCGGTCTAACACTAGGCAGAGTAAACCTAACACATCAAGTAAACCAATTAAGTACTTTACCTAGCGTGGCGTTCATCCTACTGCAATCGATTTCCGGTCTACGTCTAGATCAGTAAAAAGCACAATATCACAAACTTATAAGTAAAAAGCACAATTAACAAATTATCTACCGTGGGTGGTAAGTCATTAATATAAACCAAAAATAAGAAAATAGCTAATATAGAGCCCTGAGGAACTTCTAAATTTACTGCTACTCCAATAGTGTTTGGTTTACAACAACTGTTTGTGTTCCATCACTAAGATATGAAGACATAGGAATTAGATAATTACATGATAGACCATAATGTTTCAATTTTATTACAAGAGTTGCATAATCCATGCACTCGAAAGCTTCGGAAAAGTCACAAAAAATGTATTTTATCACAAGATTTTTCTAAACGGGGTGTATATTTAATGAGTACAGATGGTGCATCAGTTGTGGATCGTCCTCTGGTGAAGCCCAGTTAAAGTGGCCTAACATTTTGTTGTGTGGCCTAACAATAACTTCTCAAAAACTTTACTTAAAACAGGTAGAATAGAAATGGAACGGAAATCCGTTAAATTAAACATCTCACCCCATTTAAAAAGAGGTTATGACTTTACTATATCTCATAAGATTTGGAAAGACGGTGGACGGTGGATTTGGTGAGATGCAATAACACGACAAATGAGTTAAACTGATGTTTCCCATAAATCCTCAGTTTCTTTAAACGGAGAGATTTAAATACCCTAACAAACTGAATTTACGTGGTTAAATCAAAGTCCATATTACATTTACTTTACGCTTTAATCAAACGAATTGTGTGTGAAAGATTTACTGTAAATACATATACAATAGTTAAAAAAATGTGTACTCTTAAAAATAGAGTTACTACCCATATTTACGTTTTTTAAGGAAGGTTTTACAGAAATGCATAGGTTCAAATGTTTTAGGATGTCAATGCAATTAATAAACATTTTATTTCCGCAGCTGCAGGTCATTTAGACAAGTTTCTTTTTCATCTATGAATATTTTTTGGTAGATTATTTTTTGTTTTTTTTGGAAGTGTTAAATTATACTTTATGATGGTGCTTTCACAGTTCTTCGAAAGGAATGTGTTCTGGGTGCTCGCACATGTGCGTTTCTAGAGTTTCTTGCGGTGCTTCTTCTCCGCAATGATGGTCTTGTCCGAAGCGCTAGTAGATTCACTGCATATTACCGACGTGTAAAAGAGTCCTCATGCGGCCAATTTACTGAATAAATTATTTGAATTTTAATTTGTACAAAAACTATTGTCAAGTCGGTAAATAATAGTGAAACATAAAACAATATTTTATTGCCTTCTCGGCGTCAGATTTGTTGATAAAAAATAAGGAACTAGCGTCTGCGGATTCAACGAAACACAACCTTATAACCACAAAGCTTGGTTGGTTAAAATTAAGATAGTAAAGTTAAGAAAGAAAGGGTAGTTGATTTTTCGGGGATAGAATCAGAAGTGGACGGAAACAGTTGGTCAGAACAGGAACCTAAATTTAGGACAGTTTATTCTGAGCTTATAAAGAAGTTGGTAGTGAGTAGCGAAGCTAAGAATTCAATAGGCTAGAAGTTCGAGAGTGTATAATAGCTAATCTTAAAATAGGTCACTGTAGCTAACAGTTTGTCTCGATTTAATTCAGTGTTATTTGTGGAAATAGTTAAGTGTGTTTATCTCGAAACGATTGGGTTATGAAATGCATATACTCGTAGCATTCAAGGATTTTAATAAGTGATTATTACAGTTATTGTGATTAATAAAGAAATCCACCTGTGAAGTTGTTGGAGGTCACTCGGCGGTTTAGATATAAATTGTGAACATATTTCAAGGTGAAGGAACTTTCCTTCATAGTAATTTATTCAATTTAATTAATGCTTTATAACTTGATCAAATTTTTCATATCGGTGAATCCCAGAAGATGCAGGACGCATTACTCACATCTCTCAGGACTAAATGATGTGACATAAACATAGGTGGTTTTTATGAGGCCAAACCCCATCCAAAGAAAGAACCCATTTGTTTCTGATATCCGGTTCAAATTGTAATTACATACGAAAGTATAATTTAACCTGAAACCTGTTCTCGCTGTAACCGGCCTCGTTTAAAGGTAGGGGTTTAGGCAATTATTATATTGTATTAACTAGACATATACCTAGATATGGAATATTATTACATGTTAGGTATACAAGAATGATGGTACGAGATAGATGACCATTTTAATTTACTCAACGTAAGGGGTGGGGTCCTAATTAAAATAAAATTATAAACTAGATGATCACCATATTTTATTTTATGACCAATTCATTTAATTTTACAACGTAGGATTTTTGTTAATTCTATTTCCTGAGGGGAGGAGTGTTCCAGTATTCCAGAGTGGATTCTCTCCTGACGAACCGGGTATGTTTTGAAGATTTATTCCTTCCAAAAAAGGGTAGGACCTTAGTAAGGATATTTAGGTTTATTTATTTTGGACGATAATAATTATCAAATGTTCTCAATCCTAATGATTCGGAAAAAGAAACATTGTCTATAAACAGATTTCCTGGTACTAAGAAAGGACTACTAAGAAATCCAAACAAATTATTGTGAATAAGCCGTTGTTTTTCTATTTTGTTATTAAAGTCTTTCAAACATTGAAGTTTTATTAAGAGTGCTTTACCTACTTTATTGGCACTCAGTACAGTGGTGTTTATGAAATAATTTATGTCAAACGCAAATAATTCAAGATGCTAAATTTGTGTTTAGTTTTGAATAGATGCCAATGACAATAATGCTGTTTGATCGATGATGTTTTATGCTTTTCTCGCAATTGCATGCATGTAATATTTTCGCCTTGGGTATGTTGCTTAGTTTTAGTATTATTCTCACTAAGGTTAATTTAATTTATTGCTACTTACTTCGAGCAATCGATTATTAAGACTACAAAATAACCAAATTACTTACGTTAGAACTATTATTCTGGGATAGGTATTTTGGAGCCGAATAATTGAAAAAACATTCGTCATGTAAAAAATAAATAAGATAATTTTATTGCAATGTTTGAAAAACCAAACAGAACGTATGTAATAAATATCACTGACGTTTTTCCACTCAGCGCAAGCGGAACTACTTAAGTAAAGTCGATTTGGCAACAGGACTTTTCTAACCCTTTCGGGCTAGTACCATCGATGAGTCCCTGAGCACCAGATTCCAAGCAAAAAGTTATTAGTTCGGAGCCCTAAACCAGATTTTCATCATGCAGTAGATTGTGTACGTAAATTTTCAATAATGTCACTTATGGTTACAGCACAGCCGGAAACTAGGCAGATGAGTCCAAACAGTACTATGAGGAAGTTCTTCCAAAGTATCCAGTTGTATTTGCCGAGGTTCGGCCATCGGAAGATGGTGTCCACAATCCCTGGGATGATGAGACCCAGGATGGAGTAAAAAAGAGCACCCACTATGTTGATGATCTGCTCTAACATTGGCAACGCGATCGCAATGGCTCCTGAAATGAGAAAGAAGTTAAATATTACTGTTTGTCTAAATAAAACTAAAGGAAAATCGTCAAAGTTAGAACGATCATCAGAAAACTTGTGGATTTCGCAATTTACTGTGCATAAGCTTAGGATTACTTGGTTATACGTTGGTAAAAAACTTTCAAAAAACATTCGCGCGTATTTGCAGTATAGGTAGTACGAATAAGAAGGTAATGTTGTCTTCACAAACTAGTTACAATGTTACTCAGTTTTTAACCTTTTACTACTTCAACTTATCTCAGAAATTAAGTGGTTATATGCCTTGAACCTGCCATTTTAAGTCCTTTGTGGGTACCAACCAATGATATATCGACCTTTTTTTCAAGGAGGAATTCTGGCCGGATATTTCGGCGATTTCGTGGCTGCCGGCTAGCTGACACCTCGAATGTATTAAATGGTTGTGTTCATTTAAAGTTATATGTTTTTATGTATATTAGGCTATAAGGTATATGTATATATGGGCCTTGTTGTCTGGAATAAAGTTATTATTTTCTATTCTATTCTATTCTATTCTATGTACCAATCACTTAGAAAGTTCTTCTACCTCTAACCAAGCTAGGTATTATAAAAGTGACACAATAGTCATCATTATCAGCCGCAAGACGTTCACTGCTGGACAAAGGCCTTCCCCAGGGTTTTCACACTGATCAAAGACTTTTGTCTTGAGGCACTGTGGTATTTCCAAAAAAACACAATAGTATAATAAAGTATTGATGTATCAATCAACCACACAATAACTATTATACGTTATCATAGTAAACAAAACAGTTTATTATTGTATTGTATCCTTGGAACAGTTCTAAATCATGACTTACCGCAAAACCAAACAATGAGGGTTCTTACGCCAATTTGTGTAACATTTGCGTACTTTTCTTTGATATGCGGAATGATGTATCTCATGACGATGTCTACCACGACAAAGTAGTGAAGTGGGTAAGTGAAAAAGATTGACAGTGCTATGAAAGCTTTGGCACATATTGCGGGCCTGAAACAAAGATATAAGTAAAACATATCACTGAGACTCTATCACAACCTCCCGACTCTATCGTCAGATCGACTCTTTTATACCAAAAATAGAGACACAAAATATAACTGGCTATTTTTCGGATTTGGTGTAATAGAGTTTTTTTCTTAGTCTATCGCAACACTCTATCATCATCTATCATGTATCTTTCACCAATGTTTGCTTTGTTGTGTTTCAATGTGAGGATATGACAACATGTGATAACTAGCATAAAGGCATTCCATCTTAGTCTTCAGGTTTGGTAATGCATTTGCAGTCTTGAAATGGATGCATTTTCATCTATGGGTATCAGATAGTACTTGCCATCAGGTGACTTACCCTGGGTTCCTAAATTCAAAACATCTCGTTAAAACGTGACGTCTCGTTAAAATTTGACACTTTTTGTATGTAGCAAATGTCTAATTTTAACGAGACGTCACATTTTAACGAGACGTTTTGGATATAGGAACCCAGTGTTAGTGAACTTGTTTGCCTTTTTCTTGTCTTAAAAAATGAAATTACAAGTGTGTGTGTGTTCAACCGGATTATTTTTCAGGCTGGCATATCTGCACATGTTTTGCACCTTGCTTAGCATAGCTTAATATTTATAACAGAATCTGTGATACTTATCTAATGCGTGTTATGAAACTTAAATAAGTGGTAAATAAACACTACTTAAATGACTGGGTAACCCAAAAGATTGCCGGCATCATTTCAACAAAAGTACCGAGAGTTTGATTATTGAGGCCGTACTATAATGTGTCCAAAACCTGCCAAATTCCAGGCAGTGAACTGGACGGAGATATATGTAACTCTTATATTATATACTAGCGGTGTCCTTTTTACTATCTTGTGCCTTCTTTTGAGCTAATAGCAAACACTAAGCATTATCTTCAACTCACCAGTGATCGACAGGTAAATTCAAAGTGATGGTGCCCCTCACCGTGTCCCCGAATCTAAAATACCCGAATAGGCCGAGTATTGTGTAGAGTATCATGATGAAGGTCATGGCTATCACCAGCACGCTGGGGCAGCCGAGGAAGTGCTGCGGCTTCTTCATCACGTTCTCTACCGGCATCACAACGCCGATGCCTTCCATCGCGAAGATTACTGTACTGTGAAATGTTTTTAAGTTATTTAAATATATTTGCTGCCACTTTAACTATTTTTTTTCTATTTACCAATGAATACATTAAAATAAATATATTTGAATTGTGATACAGATTTTAGGGATTTTAAAGGGACGATTAAAGTTTAGGTTGTGCTTGGATTTGGCAAGTAAAAATTATGTGGAATGTTATGATGAAAGACATGTTTTGCGAATTTAATCGTGATGCGTTATTAGTTTAACTATTCCACGAGGAAATGCTGCCAGCATCTTTGGGAAAATGCCCATTTAGAATTAGCTTACATATTAGCTTATTAGCAATTGTTATCTTAGTTTAAACTACTTTATTTAACAAGACGAATAAAACAATAAACACTAACTTATTAGCTTTTTTACTTTAAGTTATTATTTTCAATTAGTAAGTTTTTCATTTATTGTCCTATCGTAAGTGGATAGTTTGATTACGATATGAAAACTATTCCAATATAAACGGTATAAAATGCGCCTCCGAAATTTATTACAGCAAATAAATTAGCTATTCTTTTGCAAACTATTTCGTTTAGGCGCCCAGATGACGTTGTTATTAAATACGACCTAAAATATTATATCAATTAGTATAGATAAATAAACTACTTTAAGCATTTATAATAAGATAGAAGAAAAAAGACCGGTTAAGTACAACTCACACTCAGGCACTAAGTCCCTAATATTTTTTTCTTTGTGTGGTTGACAGGTAAGAATAGTGCCACTCCATGTCTTCCCGTTGATGTCGTAAGACTCGACTAAGGGAATAAGGGCTTGTAGTTTCGTTAGGCGATGGGCTTGCAACCTGTCACTAATACACTAGTTAACTTCTTGGCCTGAATGTGCAAAACGTGGTTACAGAATTATCAAGAAGTATTTTTAGAGTGGTTGGTATTTCTTTAGCTCTGCCCTCCCCACTCCGGGAATGAAGGCGTGATGTTATACATGTATCCATTTTGTAACAAAGCTAAAACCACGCTACGACCACCAAAACCAATCCACCTTTGTACCAAAGAAACCCTTGTCTTTTTATGTCGTGGGTTAAAGAGAATAAAAAGAAACAGAACAGAGATCTTCCCTAAATGAAGAAGAGCATAGAAAGGCGTTAATCGTGCAGAGCATTACTAAAACCGCTCATAATGTTAATAATTATTACTTACGACAAAAACGCTGGAAATCTTGAAATCCGACCAACAGCATGTTTATCCGTGATGGATATTTCTTCTCTAAATATGTAGTAAAGGCATATTGCAAACGTAGCGACCAGCAGAACGTTTGCCAGAAGTGAAAAGGGTGCCAGCCATTTCAAATGCCTTATTTGAGTCATAATGCTTAAAGGTACCAGTAATATTAGGCAGTAGTACTCAACTGATAGTATTGCAATTGGGAAGTAGGTATCAAACAGCTGAAAAAAAAAAAGTTGCGATTTTGTAGGGATATTTTTGTACAGCTTAATGAATCTTGTCAAATACTTACAAGCAAAAATTCACGATTGGTTTTTTTATGTTCGTTCGGTTTAAAAAGAAACATTCATACATGAAACCTGATGAAACTATGGAACACCATAAATAGTGTGGCGTTCGATAATATGACAGCGATATAGTTTGAGCAAAAAGCGGCGAGGGATTTCCATCTTATGATTTGGCTTACTTCCCTGCACCGCTTCATATACCTTAGTAATTGAAAGTGTTTCTTATTATAACGACCTATTCATATCGTAATCACTAACCTGTTTAATCGAGTCTGCTATCAATACAGTAAAAATGCAGCAGACGCCAATGTAAGTGCAAAGCAACGAGCACTCCGCAAATACGCTGGAAGCAAAGAAACACATATTACATAGATACTGGTGGTGGATGAATGTAGTATACTGACGAATATATGCAACTTATTTTATGAAATAATCTATATTTGTCAAATTGTTCCGAGATATAAGCACAAAAAACCGGGCAAGAGCATGTCGGGTCCGACACTGAGCATGGTCATGCTCAGTGTATATATAGGGTTCCGAAGCCCTTACAACAAAGAAAATAAATATCTCTTAAAACAATAAGTCCGAACTCATTGTCTATTTAAAGTTATTTCGTGCTGTCTAAGATGATTTTTAGTAGGTATCTCAGGAACCAATCAAGTCTATGCACTTTAACACACTCGTATGTTTCCGAGTTTTAGTACGTGTAGAAAATAACACTTTTCAAGTTCAATATTTCCTTAACGGTCCCCCCAATCTAAAACATGATAGAAACATTAATGTAATAATGTAAAAAAAAATAGTTTTGCTGTACATGTACTAATGTTTTTTATCCAAACTATTTTGGCGTAATGTAAATGTAAATAATATTTATGCCAAATTTGAGCTTTTTAGTTAAGAGTCTCTGAGTTAAAGTGCAGACAGATGGACAGACGGACATGGCGAAACTATAAGGTTTCCTTGTGGAGTACGAAACACTAAATAAGTAACTTTTCAGAAACATTTTGCACGTTGTTAAGTCGTGTCACTCCTCTTATACAGAAAACGCATACGCCTCAAATTAGTAGGGTAGGATCACTCAACAACTTGAAGATCCAAAAGATATATGGGCATCATCAAAATTATTTCGAATGTCCACATCTTATGCTCCTGAAAGGATACACGAGTTTAAAACTGGAATTAAGTGAAAATTGCTCGCCCAGCATTCCTTTTCAATAACAAACTTGTTCCTTGAGTGAAAAATCATGCATGCATGCGTTTAGATCAAGTAAAAATAGGTCACAACTAAAAACTGGAAATTAACTTGATTGATACAATTGAAATGACTCAGTTACACTTCTGAAATATATATCAATTTAAAGGAAAAACGATTCTTCTTCGCACGATATCAATAATTTAATTTCAAAATATACAGTTTTTCAATCTACAGTTTTACCAAAAAAGACCAATTTTTTTTTTATAAAATGTACCTATTTTGAATAATAAACTAAAATATCAACCTTATTCATTTAGAATGTCAGATTGACTTTGGACCTAAGATGGGTCCTACATTAATGTTCAACTTGAGCCAAAGTATAGCATAGAGGCATCTTATCATAAATCCTCAGGATTAGCATCACATTTAATGTCTTAGGGCCGTAATAATAAACTCATCTTGGCTAACTTGACGTATCTTGTGACAGGCGTGTCATAAGATACGTCAAAGAAAACGTCAAACCAAAGAAAACTGTCATTTTTGACGTTTCTTGAGACGGGCATTTAAACCGAGTTCAGTTTATCAATACGGGCCCAAGGGCCGTATCAATAAACTGATCTCAACTCTAATGCTCGTCTCAAGATGCGTCAAAAGTGACAGTTTTCTTTTTTTAATTTAGTTTTCTTTTAATAATTTAGTAAATTTTTCAAAAAAGGAACATTTTGTTACATTTTTTTATTGGTCTTTTTGGTTAGTTTTTGTGTTTTGAGTGCTCTAAATAAATTTGTACACCTGTTTACTCGACGCACAACCTTTCACTTTCTCAATCTCTCAAGGGTTAGCTGGAAGAGATCCCTTAAAGGGATAGGTTCGCCTTTGTACATTTTTTTATTATTATTCATTCTATTGTTTTGGTTTTTATTTTGTACAATTAAGTGTTTACATACATACATACATACTGTTATCTAGTACTTTGAATCTCTAAAGACATTGACGACGTCAAGCTATTTTTTTTAATTGTACGCGACTGTACAGCCGGTCGTTTCATTTACCTGGCGAATTTCGCATAACGTCTGAGAGCCTTGGGCCCGTTGGCGAAGGCAGCTCTGCAGGTGTCAGCATAGTTCAGCAGTGGCTTGCGTTCTTGTTTGCAGCATCCTCTAGACGTTTCGACCTGAAGATATACGTTAATATTGCCTATTATTATTATTCAGGGAGTGGCTATTCAAGGCTCCAAAGCCTGCATCACTGCGACCAGGATTGATCTATTGTGATCTAATATTGCCTAAGAATAAAGCCTATTGAGCCAAGTGGACTGTGTCCGATATAAATAAGCCTTGACTAAGTCTTGACTAAATTTTGGCTTGTCAGTTTATTGTATTAATTAGGTGACTATTAATTAGGTAGTAACCATCGATATTTGTAAACAACGTGAAAAGACTGCCGTGTAACAATACATCACGGTTTACTATACAATTTGTAATTGTAAAAAGCTAAACCGAGACTATCAGTGTGTCCGTTACACTAATTTATATATCATCGTGGCATCGATTGTGTTTTGTAAATCACATGCGATTTATAGCTTCTAGTTTCAATGTTAGTATGCGGTAAGGTAATTCTTTCTATTCCTGATTTTTGGTAGGTATCGCTTGCTTGCTTTTATAGGAAGAGGGAGAAAAGGAAAAAAATGTTATCAGACATACATGTAATTGAATAACTTGACAATATATTTTTATGTCCCATTGTTTTCAGTAATAGGCACTTTGGAGATTGCTATCGTAAGGATAAATTTCATGTCAATTTCATTTTCAATAACATGCTTTGTTGTCGACTGTACTATAGAGGCACTGTATGTAATTCACTACCACTGCGTCCCATCGGAGTTCGATCACGAAGACACGTCTGAACAGGGAATGTTTACGCGCTGATAGGATCAACCAGAGTATTTTCTTCGACAACTTCCCTAGTTAATTGTATCAGAGAACACACGGTCTGAAAACTACCCATTAAACAAGTCTACAGAAAAGCAAGTTTTTAAAACCCGACTGCAGAAAGTCGTCTATATATGTTAGTTACCCTTTATACCGGGTGTGGCCTGTAATAGGAGCAATAAATTGATTTGAAGAGTTGTAGAACAATTGTTGCCACGTTTATAGAGTAGAAACGATCCTTCAATTTATTGCTCCTATTACAGGCAACACCCGGTATGTTGTACTAGAAGACGCCCGCGACTTCGTTCGCGTAGAATAAGTTTTCCGCTACTCCCCCTATGTGTATGTAGACGACACTATTAAATCACAATTTGATAGTGTCGTCTATACTATGTCAAATGCCTCGTTTATCGCTATTCTCTCGGGAACTGTCCAATTTTCCGGGATAAAAGTATCCTATGTCCTTCCCCGGGACCTTAGTTATCTCCGTATCAAATTTCATCTAAATCGGTCCATTACATCCTGAGATTAGCGCGTTCAAGCAAACAAACAAACAAACTCTTCAGCTTTATATAATAGTATAGATTTTTGTCTCGCTATTTTGTTTTTGTTTTAATATAAGTACCCAGTGACACTTGTGACGTTAAGACAAATCTAACGATACCTGATGAAATCGGCCCATCAATCCAGCCTCTACGAGGGAGCATATTATAGTCGCATATACATGCAGGTCAGACATAACCTTTTTTTGGGCTTTGCCGCAGTCGAGTAAAAAGACAAGTAAACAAGTCCAAATTCGATGGGCTTGCTATTAGGCATTGAAAACTTCCTATAATTATATGAAAAAACTAACTATCAGGAAGAAGAGTAAAACCGACTTCCTAGGTATGTTTACAAACTTTACAAGAGAAGCTAATTTAAGTGTAAAAATAACGCTTGGGAATTTTTCAGAGACGGACAAAGACAATTATTCGCCATTTGAAATTTTACAATTCGTTTCAGAATCTCAGTTTTTAAAACTCAAAAACAACGACAAAGAATAATATTATTTACGGTAACGACAGTATATTTTAAACAAAAGAATATACATACGTTGTTTAGTATGCTGTACTTAATGTTCATGGTCGATGTACGGATTCGTAAAGAGCATCGCTAACTCGGTAAATATTTATAGTCTTACCTGTGGTTTTTGGCTTTAAATGCCGTGATGTTCACATAGTCTAACTATTTCAGACCGCGAATTATTTGCGATAATATGCATTAAGAATGAAACGACAGCACGTAACCACGGTCGTTGTAACAGGATTCAAAACTACCATGTGTAAACCTGTGTGTGGTGGTAGGACCCTGTGCAGGGTCCGTCCGGATCGCTACCAGCATCTTTTCCATTAACCACCCGCCAAGCAACAGTGTTTGCAAAAAAAAAAAAAAAAAAAACTAGAATTCAGTGGTAGACAACAATTTTCTACCACAAACACTTCGTCTCTCCTTGTAACAGTAAAATATTTTAAAGAAAAAGATGATTAATTTTGTTTACCAATTTTGTGAAAGCTATATACATTGATTAAAACAGATGTTCAACCGGCTCAATTTGAACAGTCTGGCATTAACATAAAAGCCAATAATGTTAACACTTACAAATATGTGAACACAGTGGCCGCAAATAAATGCTATGACGATCGTGCCAACTATGCCGACTCCCCATCCTGCGTTAGCAAAGGCCAAGGGCATGGCCAGAAGGCCAGATCCCAATGAAGCCTTTAGAAGGTTTGCCAGTGATCGGAGATCTCTGAAAAATTTGAAATTGACACAGTAAGGCGGTGAAGCTTCATCTACTCGAGCAGTCGCGCAAGCTTGAGCAAGTATCAGAACCTGTGATTATACAAGACCAATTAGTTTTAGTGTCTATTTAGACACTTTCATCCACGGCAAAATATGTTTTACAAGTGTTTTTTATTGTATTATTAAAAATCCTCCAGAGATCAGAAATATGATCTGGAGTATTCAAAATCACATTTGCTTCCAATTGGAAACATATTTTTATACTTATAAGGAAAAAGTGTACCTTATTGGACAAACAATACTTACGAATTTGGCTTTTCCACTTGACGGTGCTCAAACGGGTCATAATCATCGGTCACAGTCTTAGCTTGATCACCGTTCATGTTTATAAATATAATTTTTAACAAATTCTATAACAATAACTTTATCTAGCCTTCTCTTTAAAAATAAGTGTTCAGGCATTGAGAGCTGTCTTAAGATAGATTACTTATACGAGTGTTGTCGACCACAATCAAGATAGCAATGTAGTACAAGTGCAGTGGCAGTTAGTACGATGGTTATGTGGCTCTTCCAATCGTCATATTAATATGTCCTTTAGATAAATATTGGTGACGCTTTGACCACAATTCTTCATAAGTACACACTCTTAGAACGGACACATCGTTGCGCGGTCGTTAAGTCTACTAAGTAAGTGACTAGTATTATAACTCAACTCTAATATCTTACCTGCTAAGTCTTAAAATTTACCTCTCATTGTACGAGGAATACCTTTATGACTGTAATCCCATTTATCATTAGATATTCAGATAAAACATGAGTATACTTATGACAAGTTTATGATTACATAGTAACATACTTTCAGCAGTAACAACATTCTTCAATAATTAAAGAGTTAAAGAGTCACTATGCCAACGTGACGAAATTAAATTAATAAACAAATAGAGGTTGAAAAGTAAACCCTGTTCAATAAAAAAGCAATTTGTGTGGTTACTAACCCTAACTCGATGAATATCGAAGTTTTCCTTTACGCACCGAGCTAGGGGTCGATGACCGTACAAACGATGTTTTTTTACATAACAAGTTATTTGTGCTTCAGTATAGGACACCCCTTTATTCCAGTTAGGAGACTATTTTAAATCCATTCTTAGTGCCTTGCTACTATTTCTGTAGATTACATTTTCTTATTTTCACCAAGGTTAGCATTTAGAGGTCCTAGCCAAGATGTGTCGCTAACTGGCGTTTTTATTCGTTTTGTTTTTAAACCAATCGCGTCACTGGTAGATGACATTACTTTTTGTATCACGTGATCTACCAGTGTCGTGATTAGTTTAAAAACAAAAATTAGAAATGCTATCTGGCAGTCAGCGAGGGCCAAGATAAATTGTATTCTGCGAATGTTATAAAGAATGCTACCCCGAGACCAACCTTTTACCTTCTAACGAATAAGGGAACGACCACATCGAAGCTTAACGGTGCTTAAATTACGGTCCGTCAAAATTGACGCCATGTAATTAGTATGACCCAATCTTTGTTTACACAACGTCAACGTATTTTACGCGTCGGTGTGGTCCCTATGTTAACGTTCACTTATCATCACTGAGAAAATGTGTATGGCGATTGATATCAGCGCCCTCTAGTATGTATTAAGAAAAAAATAGCAATTTGACTTTCTTATCGTCATCGAGTAGTAGAGGTATAGTAAACGTAAAATATTATATCAAAACGTAAGTTTATTTTGTTATGTCAATATGTAATCCTTGCCAACAAAATATGATATGCCAGCTGATGTACTCACTAAGGCCCATAGTCCAATGAAACATTATCATTGTATTAGTGAGTTGGGACTAGTTGAAATGTTAATGTATTTTTTTTATTTGTTACATTAATGTAGTGGGGATTTAAAAATATTAAATTTATACATGAACTAACGCCATCTATTGGTAATATTAGCAACTAAGAAAACTTGTATTCATCCAACATGATAATAATGTACTTAATAATAAAACTAGTTGCCGTTGGCTTTGTGAACTGAAAACGTGTTTTATTATTATCGAAAATGTATTGATGTAAGCTGCCAGTCGGTCGCATCGAATACATGTCAATTACCTACATTTAAAAATGCAATTGAAAAGTCCGTGTTTGAGCTATAGAAACAAAAAAAAAGTACTAAGCGTAAGCTGTCCTACATGGGCCTTTATCGTTGTATAACTTGTATACCTACATTTAGTTTTTTTTACAGTCGTAGCTTTTGTAGAATGTATCTTGGCTAACCTACAGTACCTAACTGATTTACTAGTTACAGTTAATAGTTATTTACTGTAATTGTTTTTAGAATATTAGTTTATTTGACTAACCAGTGTCATCAAAAGATAGCAAAATACTAAGCGTGAACTGGCTTCTTATTTTTTAACACCGAGACATAAAGGGTTGCTTAAATTATGGAAGAGTATAAAAAACATACTTTATTTTTACAGAATTCTGGGGTTAGAAAGGTTAGGTAGTCTAACAACATCTGTCCTGAATTAAATTGACTTCCTAATTTAAATTGCAACTACCTACACGTAGGCATTTTACTACGTGGTTTTACTACCTAACCGAATCAAAGAATTTTTGTAAAAATAAAGTAAGTTTCTCATACTCCTTCATACTTTAAGTAAATAAAAACCCTTTTAGTCGTATTTTTAAATAAGCCAGTACACGCTTAATGAATGGCGACAAGAATATAACTATGTAATTGTCACCGCAAGTAATGCATACGTCCCAACGTAAAACAACGTCGTTGATCATTGACTGTATTGGCACAATGTTCCACATTATAGCTTTAATACTTTACTCAACTCGCAATCATTGGTTGAATTCCATGATGTAAAATTAAATGCATCACCTATGTGCTTGTAAGGGTGCCAACGGGACCCTACTACTATGCCTCCGCTGTCCGTCTGTCTGTCTATCAGCGAGCTGTATCACATCAACCTTAATAGATAGATACTTGAAACTTTCACAGAGTGTCTAATTGTATTGCCGCATGACGCTATTAGAAAAAAATATTAAAGGGGGCTTCTATACAAAAAAACAAGTATGTTTCGGCTTTTTTTGTTGGACCCTAACAATCGCTGTTCTCTGGAGCTATATTGCTTTATCTAATGAGCAGACACTTGATTTTTAAATCAAAAATAAAATAAAAAACCCATACAAAAACTTTAGGCGTATTTTCCTCGATCTGTATTGTACGGAGGTATGGAATCCTTATTTTGGGAGCCCGACTCGCACTTGGCCGGTTTTTTTAAAGTTAATTCTGTGGGTATAAATAATATAACTATTCAAAAGAAAATCCTTTTTTAAAAGCTCTATTGCTTACACATTAATGAGAAAAATAAAACAGTAAGTTTACATAATTATTCATTTAATAAATTAAAAATATTTTTTCCTAATTTGAATTTTACAACTCGCTTTTGCTACTTTGAATTTCCATTATATCTAGAACGGTTACCGTGCAGCCGGAAACAAGACAAGTAAGTCCAAATATTGTGATGAGACCGTTTTTCCATAAGACCCAATTGCATTTGCCAAGGTCCTGCCACCGGAAGACGGTCTCAATGATGCTGGGGATGAGAAGGCCGAGGATAGAGTAAAAAAGAGACCCGACGATGTTGATGATCTGCTCTAGCAGAGGTAGAGCTATGCCGATGCCCACTGAGGAAAACCAAATAAACAGTAAATACAGGGTCATTTTTTAATAGGTGCGCAAATTTTAATATTTGCTTCGCTATTGTTAATCAATAACACATGTTGTGTTATTTTTACTCTAGCTTAAAAAATATTAAAGATATTGCCGATTCAATGATTCCACTAACTTAACGATATTCATGGACCCTCTAATGCAGGGGTGCGAGGAGAGGGGAGTGTTGTTAAGTAAGTTAATAAATGAAAATTCAAATTTAGAATATCAGTAGGAGAGGCTTGTTGTCTGATAAGCTGTACAGGAAATTTAAAATTTCGAATTTCAATACTGAGTATCGCATACCTACAGCTTGACTACCCATGTCATCATTTCTAGTGTGACTTTGTGTCCACACGAGAAGGTAAAAGAGAGATAAATTTGAAACAAAAAAAAAAATTTTTTGAACTTGTTTTTGTGTCTTAATATATTATATTAATGATACAAAATCATACGTTAAAATTTGTGCACTGAAAAAAAATACCCTGTATAAATATTACTACCGTGCTTGATAGAAAACAATAGTATAATGTAACAAAAGGCATGACTTCTAGTAAAGTTGTTCTTTTATACATGGTTCGGGTACTAGTTTTAAAACATTATCGTCATTAAATAGCTTACGTAAACAGACTTCAATGTAGAATCAAAGTTTTTTGAATTGTGAAGTAAAACTCGCGCATTTGTTGCGATAGAACTTCCAAATACGGGTTCTAGTGAAAAAGGGTATGTCTTCTGAAGATCAAGTGAAAAAGGGTTTAAGTCTAGTGTGCTCCGTTTATGTAGGTATATACCCTTTTTTATTACATGTGAAGTCGACTTAAAACCCTTTTTCACTAGAACCCCAGATAAAGCTCAATAAAATCAAATCACGCGCACAACGAACACTAAACAAACCCTTTCAACGTAAACTCGTTGGTGCTATCTACCGCATAAGCTAATTAAGTCACAGTAGATAACAGTTTAAACTAGGGGATTAATATACTTAAACCACTTGTAACTAACCACAACAGCACACGCCGAGGACTCTGGCGGTTATCTGCGTGATCACTCGGTAGTTCGGCTTGATGTGGGACTCCGTGTACTTCGTGAATATGTCGATAACGACATAGAATTGCAGCGGGAATGTGAAGAATATTGAAAGGGCTATGGCCACCTTGGCACATATCGCTGGCCTGTTAAGGAAATCAAGGTTTTAATTTAAAAGGAAAATGTATTAATCCTTACTGTCGACTAGTATGACGTACCTCTATATCATTCTTACAAAGCTTTTTACATTCGTACGTTTCCACTAACCACATGATTTATAGAAATCAGTCTTATAATTGAAATAAAAACAGGAGTACCTATGTAAAGAATATTTCGATTGTGAAATATGCGATCCCCGGTGCGATCAGTGTTTGTTGTTTTTAACCAACTTCAAAAAGTAGGAGGTTCTGAATTCGTCTGTATGTTGTAGAATTTTATGTTTGTTACGCAATTAATCCTATATACTTTCTGTTTACTCCTGGGGTTGTCCCATTTTCCCCAAGTCGGTATCTAAAGAGAGGATCCGCGAGGAATTGTGGGAACTCCTCAAATACTATTTTATGCCTATTTTGGTATTTTCAGTAACAAGTCCAGCATTTGCAATTAGAAAGTATCACTTGGTGCAGTGGAACTGATGATGAAGACTACAGATGGCCACTGGAACTCCTCAATGGTACCTATTTAAAGGGTGGCGATGAGAATATCTTGATTCAAATCGTTGAGCGACTATGACGAAGTACATTTTGTTTTTTTTTTTATGTTAAGGAGAAGGCACACGAGCACTCAGGCCACCTGATGGTAAGTGAAATCTGAGACCCATAGACATAATGGTTTCAATATGGACTTTGACTTTCGGCGAGCGTGAAATATCCTGTGGTTTTTATTAATTTATTTATTTATTTATTTATTTAATTAAAATACAATTGAAAAGTGGGACTACATAACAGCATATACGATCGCTAAAAAGTATAAAATTTTATTAAGAAAATTAAAACACTACCAACTGACATTGGATTTTGGTTGAAAATATTGTGGGACGTCATTTCAGTTTTTCTGACTCATTACCATCGGAAAATAAGTTATTTTTGATTTATTTAAGGCGGATTGTAGTTTTTTAAAACATTTTATTATATTACAAAAACAACCTCAACACGACCATCACATGTTTTTATGGGTCTTCGTACAGAGTAACATTTTTGTGCTCCTCAAATACTGTAGATAAGTAGAATAGTTTGAGTAGAATTTAAGGCTTAAATCATAAACGGTTAGCAAATTGAGGTTGAGCCTTTTGAGAACAACCAAACACGGATCATGCGTGCGTATCCGTTAAGGTTGTACTAATTTTAAGAAATATTAAGATATAAGCTGTCGAAATGGGCTAATAAATTCAGCCTCTATAATGATACAAAGAACCATACCGCATGTGGCCTGTAATAGGAGGAATAAATTGAGGGATCGGTAACAACATTAATTATACAACTTTTGGAAATAACTTATTGTTGACTAAATATTGATGAATTTAGAGTTTCCAAGCAAGCAATGCTTTGTGAAGTTTGTAGGTTGATAGTAGATGTCAACTAGACTATTGGACGGAGTTCATTGAAAATGCTATTTAGTTTGTTCAAAAAAATCTCAAATAATAAAAATACATATTTTTTTAAAGTTGTAGAACAAATGTTGCTACGTTTATAAAGTAGAAACGATCCCTCAATTTATTACTCCTATCACACGCAACACTCGGTATATATTCATACAAGTAAAAATTACCCTAGAGTAAGTAAAAGGAAGATAAGAAATCATCCTGGTTCCTGTCATCGCAGTACAAATAATATCCTACTAGTTGTTGCTTCCAAATCCGCCTGTTTAGATGTCGTTTATCGCTCTTCCCTCGGAAACCGTACATTTTTCCGGGATATAAAGGAGCCTATGTGCTATTCCACAGAATCTCTCTCCTCCCTTTGCCAAATTTCAAAATATTCATATACTATAGGTAAGATACTTGGCATTGAGTTTTTGACTTTTTATCATCCTTTGTAATACAAGTACTGCAAAGTATGTATGTCAATATTTTACTAAATGTTTGTTTTAGTGACTAACCACTAAAACTTAAGACATTCTTCATGTAATTATTTGCATGTAGTAATTTTAACTCACCACTCATCCAAAGGTAAATTCAAGGTTATGGACCCCCTGAGAACATCGCCGTATCTAAAGTATCCGAAGAGACCCAAAGTGGTGTAAAGGAACACTATGACCCCCATGGCTACCACGAGTACGCTGGGGAAGCCGAGGAAGTTCTTTGGTTTCTTCATAGCATTCTCCACCGGCATAACCACACCAATGCCTTCCATTGCGAAAATAACCGTTCTAGAAAACATAATGATATTAATTATACATAATAAAGAACTAGGGACAACGTAGTCGTACGGTAGGGATGTTGAAATTTTGATGCTATCTCTAAAGTAAGTACTCAATTCGATTCCGGTCGAAGTCATTGGAAATAAGTGGCAATCAATTGGAACAAAGGAGCATTATTTTCTTGAGCAGTTGCAGTACTTGCTACTAACCTAGTCAAGGCCTTAGTTTGGGTTTCAAGTGATCTTTGAACTAACCTTAAGCAATTGACATATTATCTATATTATGTAGTAAACAAAATCGTTTACGTGATATTATGTATTATGTATATATATTTCCAAAATATTATTAATATATAAGGAAATGTACGCTACACTGCCTACGAAGCTGGCTCCCAAGTAAGTTTATTTCTCATATCAAGCAAGATTAATAAATCTTGAAATTTGGAGGTTTCCTGTACATTTAAGTGTTGTCTTTATAATTATGTTTATCGTGGTCTAGTATCCGTAATACAAGGCTAGATCTTACTTTAGAACTAGGTCAATTTGTGTCACATTGGCTTCTTTAATTATTTTAATAATGACATATGGATATACATTTCATAGTAAGTTACTTACGAAAAAAACGCAGGGTATCTCGCAGGATGGCCAATTGCAACTTTGTCTTTGTATGAGATTTCTCCATTAAAGATGTAGTACAAGCAAAAGAGGTACGTTGCGAAGAGTAAGATGTTCGCCAGGACCGAGAGAACTGCCAGCCACTTCAGGTACTTGATCTGGCACATCAGGCACAGCGGGACGAGAATAACCAGGCAGTAGTATTCTACAGGCCAGATAACTGTTGTAAGATATCTGTCACAAATCTGTAATAAAGTTTATTAATTGTAGGCAAAGAACATACAGTTCACCTGAAAACCGTTTACAGTGAATTTCGAGGACAAAGCTGCTATGACGACTAAACATGAGCCCAAAGTAAAAATAAGCAATAAAATGATTTTCATACACTCTGATTCGAGTTGTAAATTATCTCAGATAGATGATGGATTACCATCATCTAAGAAGGATTGGCATTAGACTTCCATCCACTGCAAGCGGAGCGGGCTGTATTGACTCAGTTCGTCTTCCAACTACTCTACAAGAGGTTTGCTCGCGGTGGAAACACTTGAAGTCACCGGTGTAAGCTAAACTCAGTCCGCATGGGGCTCGTTCCGCTCGCAGTGGAAGGTGGGCATAACACCAATTACATATTTATAGACAAGAAAAGTAATTACTTGAATAATATTAATGTCACTAATACACTGGTAAACCTCTTAGCCTGATTGTGCAAAATGTGGTTTCAGAATTATCAAGAATTTTTTTAGGATTGTTGGTAATTCTGTAGCTCTGCCTACCCCACTCTGGGAATAAAGGCGTGACTTTATGTATGTAAAGCTATACATACATATGTATTAATGTCAAAAGTTATACTAAAATCGTTTCTTAAGTCATTACTTTTGCTTAAGTAATTACTTTTCATGTCTATAAATACGGGTGCAAAAGGGGTTTGTAGCCCATGGTTTTTTTTATATGCGTAGCCAACGTTATAGGATGAGATAGATTGTTACTATGCTTGGCTAGTTTATGAGTTTCTCAAGACTTTTCAATTTTATCTCATTTGTAGGGTTCCGTAGTCAAACTAGGAACCCTTATAGTTTCGCCATGTCCGTCCGTCCATCCGCAGCCTAACGCAGAGACTCTTAGTACTAGAAAGCTGTAATTTGGCATGGATATGCTTATTAGTCACGTCAACAAAGTGCTACAATAAATAGTAAAAACATTTTTTTTTACGGTACCTCCCCTATACGTAACATGGGGATGTATTTTTTTTTGGCTTCTACCCCATCGTGGGGTGGGGTTGGGTATCGTTGGATAGGTATTTCAAAAATATTACGGGGTTGCGAAAACAGTTTTTCGATTAAGCAAACCGTTCATAAAATATTAAGCGCTTTAAGCGCTAATTTTTGTTAGGTTCAAGTGTCCCCCCCCCCTCCCCCCTACAGCCAAAACTACAAATGCAAAAAATTGAATAAAATCTTAAATGAAAGGACATATATCGAATATTAAAAGAAAACTATCATGACTAAGTAGACATCATCTCAAGAACCAATGATGTCTACTTAGTAATGAGATACAGGTGATTAAAGTGTTTATACCTACTAAAATCATCTTTTGGCACCAATTGACTTTAAACAGAAAATTAGTTTTTACTTGTTGATTTTTATGTTTGTATTACTTAACGGCTTCGGAACCCTATACTGAGCATGGTCCGACATGCTCTTGTCCGGTTTTATTATCAAGATTTTAATGAGTTTACTAACGGTTAAGTTGCCTTGCATCACACGATAACACTGATAATACAAAAATTTCAAGCATTATTTTTCTTAATACGGAACTAAGCTCTTATTTCGTACGAAATACTTCGTACTATAAAGCCGGAGGCCCGCTGCACCACCCGCTTGCTACGCACGCATACGCTATACATACACGTCACCGACGTGTCTTCACATACAACTTCCAATCTTTAACGTGGCGCACGCTGCCGACGCTACGCATGAATCGGGTCGGATAGACCGTATGTGCCGCAGAGGAGTTAATCGGCGTTCGTACGTAGCGTGGACAGCGAGCGTGGGTACACTTCGGAGCAGGCTACGCGTGTATCAGTGACGTCTTTTAGTACGCAGCGTTCGTGTACCGCTGTAAAAATATTTGCGTTCATTTTGATACCGAGTGATTTTGTACCCACGTCCGTAGCGTGTGCGTGCAAAATGTGGTGCCGGCTTAGTGATATTACGAGTATTAAAGTATTCAACAATTTTACAGTTCATACATTTTTAAGTAGGAAATTAAGTACCTAGATTGATTATTTAGAAAAAGACAGGATATGATACGCATTTGAAATACTTTTAATTGATATTGAAGGTACGATAACTAAATTGATATAATCTTATAAATAATGATATTGGTAAATAATGACTTATTCAATACATTGTAACTTACCTGTTTAATTGAATCACCGATAAGCACAGCGTAAATACAGCAGACTCCAACATATGTACACATTAACGCGAACTCCGCGAATATGCTGAAAAAGAGACATTAATTTAGTAACTTCAAGTTTTTGTTTATTGAAACACGAGAAATATTGTTGTAAGTATTTTTTGATCTACCTATGTAGAACTCATTTGAAATAACTATATATAAACGTCAAATTGTAAAAAAAACTCCATATAGGAGTTTACTCTTTGTCGCCTACATTTCTGCCTTGCTAAGACAAATTGCAGTATCTCAGATAAAACTCCTGTAGCAAATGCAACCTTATTACTCAATGGATAGGATTGAATCTGCTTTGGCTACAGTATTTGAGATACTGCTTATTGGCTTATGAGGGTAGATTTATCTTAACTGGTAGGTGATGACATAAAAACTTGTTTTGTATTTGAGTAGCACTTTTAATCTGCCACGTTTGCTTGCTAACTACTACATAGTTACTATGTATCTACATGTATAGTATTATATATTATAAAGCTGTAGAGTTTGTTTGTTTGTTTGCTTGAACGTACTAATCTCAGGAACTACTGAACTGATTTAGATGAAATTTGGTAGGGAAATAACTAAGGTCCCGGGGAAGGACATAGGAACCTTGAATTCCGGAAAATTGAACAGTTTGATACAACGAGGCATTTGACATAATAGAGGCAAAACTATCAAATTGTGATTTAATAGTGTCGTCTACATACACATGGGGGAGTAGAGGAAAAGTAAAGGGGATTCTACGCGAACGAAGTCGCGGGCGTCTTCTAGTATACTTTATATAGGTATATATCGACAGTACTTTGAAGCAACCTCGTATCTCATATTTAGTGATTTACGATTTTAAACATAGATATACAGAGAAATAAATTTAAAATCATACAATACGATACATGAGATACGAGGTTCTTTTAAAGTAGTGACGATATGGACGTTCGGATAATAATGATTGATATTGCATCAAACACCGTTTACTTTACTTAAGTAGTCATCGTTATAGATAGCTCTTATTTATTTGACATTAATGGCAGCCGAGTTAAAAACAAAACGATAACTTCAACAGCAATAAGGTTTTACCGAAAAAATATATCGAGCCCCAGAAATAGTTTATAGCCGGAGACTCATGGTGTTCAAATCAGACATACCAAAGGGGATAGCATAAATCATTTCTGCGCGGAGTAAGGCCAAACAAGAACCATGAGGCCTTTACTCTAATTTTTTGAGCTCTAAAAATTACCAAGGAAAACTCTAAAAAAGGTATTTTATTCGTTCCATCTGTTATTATCTTTGGGTGGTATTATAGAGATGTGCACAGACAAAAATAAAAAAAAAACAATATATACCCTTTTTTAGATAGATGGAAAAAGCCGTTTAACGAATGTCGATTCAGATAGTATTTTTCCGATGACGTGATATTAGTCATTAGGGAACTGAGACCGTCATCGGTTTATGGCTACCTGTTGCTAGAGGGCTAACACAAGTTGCGTTGTTTGTTTGTCACTTGGATCTCCATTTCTATCCAGTCTAACGATAAAGGCGCACTGAGAGAAAAGTGAGAAAATAATAGTTGCGCTAGCTATACTGAGGGTTTACACGGGTCGATTTTTACCGTGCGGCTAATCGCTTCACAATTCGCCCCACAAAGCCACATCGCCACTTCGCCACACCTACAAGGTTGACTGAAATCGCAAGCGACTAGGTCATTTTCGCGGGGAACCACGGACCGACTCACAAGGCCGATTTTAGTCACCCGCCGCATGCAGCCAGTCTCCGCGCGGCCAAAGTCGGATGATACGAGTACTTTGGGGCTTGAGACAAGTCACATGCGGCGTAGCCAAAAAATTCCCCATTTCGACGGACGATTTTCGCTATGCGGCCTAGCTGTGCGGCGGAAATCGACCCGTCTCAGCCCCCCCATAACTTACAGTATATCTGTACCGAAGCGAAAACCTTCATCAAAAGTTAAAGAGTTTTGTCATCCGTGTTGTGATAGAGAGTGTCCCGGAGTTAGTCGCTCAAACAATCAGCTATGTAGGTACAGTAGCCTTATAATTAGCTGCACATTTTAGTACCGTGTCGCTTTAAAGCCTTTCATAGATTAGTGCAGCAGTTTAAACATAACGTTAAAGTGACAAAGCACTAAAGTGTGCAGTTACTTATAAGGCCGACCGTACAGTTGGCTAAATATGTGGTCGTTCAATTTTGCCACAACTTCCTATGAAATGCCAATGTCGTTAAAGTCGACCTTTCGAACCTTATCGACGTGAAACAGAATTCAACTTTAGGCCAAATGTACAGTCGAAGTCATAAATATGTTTACACTTTCACTCACTGAGACAATTTCATATATTATATTATATTACATATGAAATTGTCTCAGTGAATGAAAGTGACAAGGTGCTAAAGTGTGAACATATTTATGACTTCGAGTGTATCTATAGGTATAGGTAGACTACATCAAGACAAATGTACCTATAGGTATAGATATAGGTAGGCTGTTCATAAACAATATGCTAATTACCTCGCGAAGTTGGCGAAGGGTCTGACACCCTTTGGTCCATTTGTAAATACAGATTTGCATGTCTCTGCGTAGCCCAATAATGGTTTCCTTTCAATAATACAGCAGCCACGAGACGTTTTCACCTAGAATATAGTCATATCATGTTATCAAAATAGTTATTTCAGACTGTTTTTAAGTTTCCTGTGATATTTTTTTTACGTTGAGTTCTGGGACAAATGTAAATGGTTTAAGATTCCTGAACTAAACATAATACTTACTAGTATATGGATGCAGTGTCCACATATAACTCCTACTATAATGGTGCCGATGATTCCAATTCCCCATCCTGAGTTAGAGAAAGCCAGGGGTCCAGCGAGCAACCCTGAACCCAGTGAAGCTTTTATTAGGTTAGCTGTCGATCTTATATCTCTGAAAAACAACGTTTGTAAAATATGGTATCCCTTGAATTATCGACAATCATTTCATCGAATGTGTCGTTAAGCCGAATTTAATTTTATCGACAGCTTATTTCTGCTGAAACCTTCTTGTTTTTAGGTTATCTTCAACATGGGCTACGTAGGAAGACCCGTGACCACGAAAAATTTATAGCTCCCGCACTTGAAAATGCCTGTTGATGAAATGAAATTCAGAAAAGTAAAAACTAGTGTCGGTAATTCAAGGAGAAACCGTAAAATAAATTCAAACTACATTTTACCCAAAAACTACTCGATAAATATGTTTTTTGCACTATCAACAAAATACAGCCATGGGATTCCATGTACTAATCCGTGAATCCGATAATCTGTCATTGTACGACGTGGCCTAACTTTTTCCACAAGAGATCAGATATTTCGTAGATTTCATGTAATGTTCCTTAAGAGAAGAATTAGTTTTTACACGTTATTACTTATTTATACCTGTGATCCCTATATTTAATTAAAAGAAACATTTTTTACGTACATTTGGCCTTCATTGAGCGTACTCGTGATAATAAACAACATAATGACGTTCCGCTTCTGAGCATAGAAATAGGTCTCACAACAAACGCAGGAATTAGGTACGTTGCTGGCCTTGGCGGAAAGCTATACCAATTTTCTGGTCTGAGAGAGTCACGACGGCAGAATGGAAAATACTTCATTAAAGTGACTTAAGAAATCTATATAAATAAAAAATAATCGCGGAAAAGTATGTATTCGCATAACTTACGAACGGCTCCACCAAATGGGTTTTTTTTTTCTTTTATTAGAATAGAACAACAAGGCCCATATTTACAAATACCTTACAGACTATACATAACAATGTATAACTGAAAATTAACATAACTATTAAAACACTTCTGCGGTGTCAGCTAGCCGGCGGCCACGAAAACGCCGGAACATGACACCCCTCGGCCAGAATTCCTGCTGTAAAAAGGTCGATAGATCATCAGGCCAAGGTTTGTATGACAGACACAAAACCACCAGGAAAGTCGGAAATATGCTGCGGGGGCGAAGCCGCTGGCAGGCAGCTAGTAACAAATAAATATCAGGGGACAATGTCGCACAAATTGATCTACTCCCAAACTACTATGGTTACTAGACAACAATAAATTTACTTATATAACCAATACATCCTAGACCTCCGTCCGGATTTGAACCCGGGTCCGCTAGCTTTGTATGCAGGGTAACAAGGCTAACGCGTCGGCAAATGACCTACAACTTAGACGACTATTAACATTTTATGTTGTATTATCCTTTTGAATAAACTTCGACCCTAAGTAGGATCGTTTGTGCAATTAATCCTTATGCACACAGCTGCTATAATGGACAGGTTCTCTACGATGTTCTCCTACTCCGTAAGATAATCGGACTCATTGGTACCTTCATAGCCATCGTTGAGGTTCACACTCAGTACTTTACGATCACGAGTCCATTTAAATTTATAAGAATAAAAAACGAGATTTTTAACCATCTAGCAATCCAACATTTTTTGTGTAGCCGTTTAATAGGAGTTCAGTGATATACACACATAAAGCGAAATGCATACTTCCATATAAGATGACAAATGTGAAGGTAACATTGTCTGTCTATTTGTTACGCTTTTACGGATAAACCGCTGAACCGATTTAGATGAAATTTGGTGAGGAGATAGTTTGAGTCCCGGGGAAGAACATAGAGTACTTGTTATCACGAAATATTGGACAGTTCCTAAGGGGATAGCGAAAACAAGTTCTACATGTATAAAGCAAAGGCCTGAGAAAATGACGCAGGTGTACGTTACAATACAATACAAATACTCTTTATTGAACACCAAAAAAAACAGAACACGGTACGTTAAGTAGGTATATAAAGTAAAATCGAAGGATCTAAAATTGAAATTTTGTTAATAAATTTTACGGTAACTATCAAAGTAAATAGTTGGACCTAATTAAGTCAAATTAAAAATATGTAACATCTTTTCCCGGCTTCCGGCCGTGGAGCCTCCAAAAATTGAAGTTATCTTACGTAACAATTAAGATAGGAAACATTACATTCAATTCAAGTAATTAATTATACACATTAAATAATATAAAATGTAATGTTTCCGTAGACACAAGTAAACTTGAAATTAGTTTTAAAACTTATTTCGAGTGGAAATATAATTGTTTCCAAGTGATACCTACTCTGAGATAAATGAATTGGTCTTTCTGACAAAAAAGTAAGTAGGTAGGTACTACTTAACATGCTTAAATTTTTAAAAACATAGTTCTATTATATTTAGTAAATCCCTTTATTATTGAGCATCAAATGTTAAAAATGTAGCTTCTAAAATCCATTTTAATTATAATTAGTGTTGAAAAAACGTGTATAATATGCATACTTCATCAAAAAATTGGAATCCTGCGTTTGGATAAACTATTTCGGCTCAAATGTACCCATCATCAATGTAAATAATTATTACGTCAAATCTGAATTCAATAATTTAAACTCTCATTATTACGCTGTTTGTGATAGCACTTTTATTCTACATAACTTGATAGTAAATTAAGACGATTTAATCATAAACAATACGATTGCAAGAGTGTTAAAGACACTGTAAAAGGATTCGTGTCCCTGTGTGTATCAGAAATTATAACCTTTAGCGTTTAAAATAAAATGTAGAATATTATGAATTTAATGTTATGTAAAATGTAATAAATTATTTACTTACGAATTAGGTTTATCTACGTTTCGATGTTCAAAAGGGTTATATTTTTCTACGCTCTCTCCTTTACATTCCGCTGCCTTATCGACGTTCATTCTGTGTCACGTACTCTTCAGTTATGTTCCAAATAAACACTCTATGATAAATTGCAGGAACCACTTCAAGGGTGATTAAAAACCAATTTGTAATGCGAAGTTAACCACAGCAATCATCCTCATAGTGATGGTTATGGAACACTACGAACTGATGTGACTTTACTGTTGAGGCACGCTGCGCCTTGTTCGACACAGCGTTCGTCAATTGTTTTATGAGAAAATAATAATGTGTAAATCCTGCGCCAACACGAGATAATGGCGATAAGACTCCGTAACCCTATGTTTCAACGACCAGATTTGCCATTAGAAAAAAAAACGACCTCGTTGTGCTGAATGTCGTTTGCGTCTGCCTGGAAGTGAGTATTTGTTGCAACTGTTTTTTTACTTTGCAAGTAGTGATTAAGCATGAAAGTAAAAGACTATGAGTACAGGTGTGTGGAGGACGCTTCCAGATATTGCTTTTAGTTCGATAAGAAATTCATTGATACAGTTATTACGTACGTGTTATAATTTGAAGGCAACGATAGTTACAATCCCTGTGTATGTGGAATTGAAGCAGCTATCGAGTGCGGATTTATTGCATAAGCACGACATGTTCATTTTTAGGGTTTCGTACCAAATACTTAAACACGAAACCTTTATAAGATGAATTTGTTAAACGTCTGTCAAGACCCTTTTTTCTGAAACGAGTAAAGTTGAAATTTGGAATAGCCTTGGTATTTAATGGTCAAGAAAATTACCCCACTATTATAACTAGAACCAAAAATAATTTTTTTTTGCAGCCATACGTCATACTTATACTCGTATCAATTGCAATTTTCTCTAAAATAAAAAATTTAAAACCGGGCAAGAGCATGTCGGACCATGCTCAGTGTAGGGTTCCGAAGCCGTTAAGTACTACAAAAATTAAATCAACAAGTAATAACAAATTTTCTATTTAAAGTCAATTAGTGCCGTCTTAGATGATTTTAGTAGGTATAAGCACTTTAATCGCCTGTATCTCAAGAACCAATGATGTCTACTTAGTCGTGATAGTTTACCTTTGAAATTCGTTATATGTTATTTAATTTCGGTTTTTTTCCGATTTTTGGTATTTGTAGTTTTGGCTGTGAGGGGGGGGGGGGGGTTAGCTTAATATCACATGAACGGGAAAAACTGTTTTCAGAAACCCATAATATTTTCAAAATACCTATCCAACGACACCCTACACTATAGGGTAGACGAGAAAACGTGCATCCCCACGTTACGTGTTGGGGAGGTAGGTACCCTATTTTTTTTTTTTTTTTTATTTCATTGTATCGTGTTGTTGGCGTGTCTCATATGCATATTCATGCCAAATTACAGCTTTCTAGTACTAAGAGTCTCTGCGCTAGGCTGCGGACGGACGGACAGATGGACGGACGGACATGGCGAAATTATAAGGGTTCCTAGTTTATCTATGGGACCCTAAAAAATGGATGGCATTTCATATATTACACTAAATACACCCCGTTTATTTCAGAAACTATCGAATATAAAAATCACATAGACTTAGAAATACCTATACATTACAGGAAAAATAAAATAATTTTGCACTTTTTTTTAAAAGATTAATCTGTTACAGGGCAAACTTTATAAGCATGATGTTAGTCTGTCGGTAAAATAATTTCTCGACATAATTATAGAATTGGAAGTTACGGCTTCTGTTAAGTTTACTTTAAAGTGCGTATGGGCTTCTAAAATATTAAAACATCACGCAGCAGCAGGGCTTTATTGTGTTTCTCATACATACATACATAACATCACGCCCTCATTCCCAGAGTGGGGTAGGCAGAGCTACAGAAATACCAACAACTCTAAGAAGACTTGTTGATAATTCTGAAACCACATTTTGCACAATCAGGCCAAGAAGTTTACTAGTGTATTAGTGACAGGTTGCAAGCCCATCGCCTAACAATACTACAAGCCCTTATTCCCTGAGTCGCCTCTTACGACATCCACGGGAAGACATGGAGTAGCACTATTCTAACGCGGCAACCACACGGGCTATTGTGTTTCTCATAATAAATACAAATAAAACGAAGATGGAAAACCCTTGGTGTTCGAGTCCGACTCGTACTTGACCGGTTTTTTCTTATCTGGATCTTTGAGTTAAACATTACTCAGTAATTTTCCCGGTGGATTGCATAAAGTAAGTACCACTTGACGGACGGTTAACGTTGGCGTATTAGAATAACTATGACGGTGTGGACACAGTGATCTGTTTACTTATGAATTTTGTAGACAAGAGGCATTATCTATTGTTTGATGTGTGCATTCTTTATTTTCTGACCTGTCATGTATTCTCTTAAGGATGTCAGTTTTCAACTCGACGGACGAATCAACGGGTGAGTTTCAATAGTCCCGTTACACGACCTACAACTTTGTTTGTACGCTACAAACAAAGTTTTAGGTCGTGTATTCTCAATCAGGAATCGACCGATCGACATCGTCGTTTTTATGAGAATAACACCTAAATCCTAAATATTTTTTTGACAGTTCCTATTCATAATTCTGGTGGCAGAATAAGTTTCAGCGAAAAAGTGACCTTATTATACCAAAATTATTGTAACACTTACTTTTGACATATATCATCGGTATGATCTTTTTTTTTCAGGTGCCATGTTCTCTTAGTAATGCAACACCCCTGTTTAAGATAGAAATTCCTTTTGAAAATACCTTCGGGCTTTGATTTTGTTGTGTTTGAGGTCTTTTTGGATGATGATCGCGTCTCTTGTATCAGACAAAGTATCAGCAATAGTGACTTACCTGTTACCGGTACAATCTTAGTATGCACTAGTTCAATGTCAAAACTAGTGGACAAATTGAACAAAATTTTAAAATACCAGTTCATTCTCTTTACCAGATTCTTAAAACACCAGCTGCAAAATATTAGGTAATAATGATCAAATTGATCAACAATAAAATTATTTCATTAACTTGTTACGTACATTGAGGTAGGTATCTGATAGAAATGCAAGAATACAGCGATAATTAAGGGCCTGTTGTTTGATCAGTAGTTAACTGAACTAATGGTTAAAATTCGAAAAGAAAATCAAAAAATTTGACACATTTCGTTGAGATTTAACCATTAGTTACGATTTTTAACAATTTGTTAGTTTAACTACTGATCAAACAACAGGCCCTAAGAACTTGACTTTATTAACTCACTCACTTTAACGTCACAATCAATTTTCGCACAATAAACTTCGAATTAGTACTGAGATGATCGCTCGGGTCGCTCTTGTTCGCATTTTTCGTAGCGTAACGTAGCGAGTGCTTTGTCTGGGTTCTGTGGTTTGTTTTTCCTTAAGTATTAAATTTGACTTTTTAGTGGTTAAATAGCTAGACTTTTGCATTGCTTGAATAGCTGCAGCTCATCGTTACGTGATTACTGTTATTAGCATGTTTAAATTAAATTTAAAAACCGGGCAACAGCATGTCGGACCATACTCAGTGTAGGGTTCCGAAGCCGTTAAGTACTACATTATAACAAATTTTCTATTTAAAGTCATTTGATGCCGTCTCAGATGATTTTAGTAGTTATAAACACTATAATCGCCTGTATTTCAAGAACCAATGATGTCTACTTTGTCGTGATAGTTTTCCTTTAAAATTCTTTATATGCTCTTTCATATTTTTTTTGTGTTTCTTTGTATTTGTAGTTTTGGCTGTCTAAAAAAAGAGTCTAAAAAAAATGAGCGCTTTAAAGCTTAATATTTCATAAACGGATTACTTACTCGAAAAACTGTTTGCACAAACCCGCAATGTTTTTGAAAGACCTATCCAACGACGATGAGACTATAAGATACTAAATATTTAATCTGCCCAAGCGTTATATACATGTTTTTTTAATTTTTAAATCGGATTTGATGCTTTATAGTTCGTAAATTGATTGACACGGCTCTGAGTTTGTTAAGCGTTTACATTGACCTACGCAATTTATATCCCCTTAGATTCTGTGGTGTTATTCTCTCAAAAACGACTTGTTATGTGGTCGAACGGTTGATAGAGCGAGAAACGTCATAGGAGCGAGTTTTAAGCTCCCTAATTGAGAATGCAAAAGGTGTTTGTACGCTCTGACGGGGCAATTTAAACTCGCTGGTTAATAATTCGTCCGTTGAGTGGTCGGTCAAGAGGATCACCTACCTGATTGTAATCAACCGTCTTAAGCAGTCGTATGTTTAGTGACGGTGTATTCGACTGCACACTTGCGAATCTATTTGTTTTGAAGAACAAAAGTAAGCATTACTGTATAACTGTATGACTAATTTACTTTACACATGCTGTAAGTGTACATGCTGCTTTAGGTGACACTTTAGTTTTTGAAATTACGTTTTAAATGCGATCATTCATCTTCAAAACTGAGTCTATATATTGTGTGGGATGACTGAGAATATGTATTAAAAAGAGGTTTTCGAATCATCAAAGTTTTATTTCTTAAATAATATTATGTTGGCACGTACACAATCATACCATAATTAGAATTACTATAGCACCTAATCCAAGCAAGTTAAATCAATCGCCTACGTTCACACACACATTTAAACAAATACATATTATACTATTCTTTTTTAACAGATACGTAAAGCTATCAGTTTATATAGCATTTATGTACTGTATAAAGATTGCATTTTAAATAAGTATAATAGTAAAGTATACTTAGATATACTTCATATTGTTGGGGTATTTTCGAAAACGTCATAACCTTTTTCCCACCAAGGCTTAGGTTGACGCGTACGGAAAGGAACTGATGATTGCTTGGGAAAGTTTACATAACTTGCTACTTTAGGGATTACATTTTGGTGAACAAGTGAATTGTATGACGGGTTCGGATGCAATTGCAGCGGGGGCGGCAGTCGGTACGATGGAGCTTGTGGTCGCGCTTGAGGATGGTATATACGGTCGTAAGCTGGATATCCCGGATTAACTGGGTTATGCAACTGGTTTGCTGTGTTAAAAGACTGTGCCGGCTGACAAACAGTGCCTTGCACCAATTTTTCCAATGGTGCCGTGTAAATTCTGAAGTTGATATCACTGTAATCCAATACGGCTTCCAGGAACACTGGCATCCGATCCGAAATTACCCACACGTTGCGTTCAGCATCAATTTTGACGTCACTTGGAAAAACCAGCCCCACGTCATCTTTATCAACAACTTGTATGTTCTGCGGTTTCAATGGCAGAGAAGAGCTCCAACAACCAATTGCGTTTTGATCGATCAGATTAAACAATTGAACTCCAGATTCATCTATAACTTTAGAAGTTGTGTGGGTATCTGGTCCTCGGACTCCCACTACTCTGAAATCTTTGTATGATCCACTGACTTTTGATTCGTCTCTCAGAATGCGTGTAGAAACTGCGAACTCAGTGTTACTTGCTAAAGGACTGAAATAAAGCGTCCTGTATCCATCAGGTCCTATAGGCGACGCACTGATGCCAAATATGCCTTCACCATCCCATTGGAAATTAAGGCCGGCTATGTTGTAGTCTCCAACAAGAGGGTCGGGACGGAAAAAGCTGTGGCTGAATCGCCAAGACTTGTTTTGCTGCCAGGAGTATGCGATGAGGCCGTAACCGAGTTCGTCGGAGAAATAGGCGAAGGTATCGTCGCAAGTTTCTCCCTCGTCTAGAGCGATGTTGGCGATGAATGTGTTGGCAACGATGTCTTCAGATCTAAACACGTACCGCCGAACACGTTTGTCAGTGTTCAGATCGTATACGTTCAGGGTGTAGGGGCAGAGGTTGGTAACGTTGGGGTCTGGAAAAGATACAAATATATTTAGAAACATGGCCTTGACTGAGATTGTGAGGGGTTTAAACCGGTTGTTCTAAGTGCACTTATGTACTTCAAGGGTATGAATCATAATCGAATAAACAAGTGAATTAAAGTATAGATAGTGATTTAGTTATGCTGTACGAGTAAATAGTGCTATTGTGATTAATACCTGAATTGTAATACGTATGTACTAAGTATTTTAAATTTAAGTCTATTGGACTAGTTGGTGAATTGCGTCATAATCATTAGTCATAAAATAGAGATATCGCCTTTTCCTGTCCCATAATCGTCGGTTCTCATGATTTTACGCATAAACTGTTGACATACCCTCACGGGTGCTCAGTGCTCACACGTGGTAGGTAACATTGAAAAGATTGTAATCTTCAAGTTTCTGTAATTATACTGTAGTTAATCTTCACAAGGTTATAGTCAGTAGATATAATTCCTATTTTGTCACAGCAGTTTGAATAGGAATTGTAATATTGATGTCATTCGCTTGTTCATTGCTTTGTCGTTTCGTTTATGTGGAGGAAATGATCAACCATATACGCGGCGTATTTTTCAAAAGTTTTGCAGCAAAATTCGATTTCTATCAGGTATCAAAGGAACACCTAGTGATTGCTAAAGTTCTCTTCTGATTGGTAATGGTGCAAGCAAAGTACTTAGTTATTTATTTTAGGCTATACACTCAATTCATCTTTCAGGCATATTGTTTAAGTATTTGTTGCAATTTATATTGACAACAGTTTAAAGGTACGTACCAAGAACTGAAATCAATTCACAATATTATTATTATCATTATAAGTACTTTTACTTATTTAAAACTATTGGAGATATTATTTGGGTCATGTCATAAGTAAGATGTATTATTTGGGACTACATGGGATGCAGCGGGTGCTATTTTCATAGACATCGTAAAAAGGAGGGTGCCAAATTGACACTTTTTTTTTTAATAGATGTATTATTGGAACTGAAAATTTATTAGGACTTCCCAATCAGTATACATTTTTGGTATTGGATTATATTTAATTGAACAACAGTGTAAGTTTCATCGAAATCGGAACTAAACAACAGCTTCAAAAAGAAATAAACCGAAGAGCATATTGTCATTTCGGAGGAGAAAAAAAAACTACAAATTAGAGTCTTTTGATTCAGTAAGTTATTCTACTTCCTACTACAAATATTATAAACGCGAAAGTTTGTATGAATGGATGTGTGGATGTTTCTTACTCTTTCAACGGCTTTACGGATTTGGATGAAATTTGGAATGGAGATAGCTTAACCCTGGATTAACACATAGGATTTTTATCCCTTAAAAAATATAAATTCTCGAGGGAATATCGATAATCCTTTATAAATCCGACGGATATTTTTTTATATTATTTTTCATTTAAAAGATATTAAGGAAAATGTCAGTAAATCGATCGTCAAGGCTGTTGGCCCAGGGTAGCCCCGCCCTTTAAGTCTGTAAGGCGATGCTTAATTCGAGAAGCTATGATTTTTATTCCATAAAAATGTCTCCAGGCTTTAACGTTCCCCGCCCCGTAAATCAAGTCAGATTTCCACGATTTTTTTATGTCGCAGTTATTATGAAAAACTAGATTTCTACGATCCCGTTTTATTTTCTGTTATATATCTTTCCAAGACAATATTAAATTTTATCCCCAACGCTTTGAAAAAATCGTAAAAGTCGGACTGGGTCGTTTTTAAATCCTCATAAGTTTAGGTTATAAACTAAGTATTAATAAACTCTTTTTGGTCGGTTATATTACATTGAATTGATTATTGCTATTACGCTGTATGGTGGTGGAAATTACTACCATTTCAGGATATTTGTACTCACCATATCCATAGGTGCCAACGTCTAATACCCAGAGACGGTCGCACTTGTCAGCCTTGATTCTGTAGACGGTGTTGAGCCCTGACTCGCAGTTACCGAGGGCATTGCCAGCCCAGTTGGGGTACGGCGTCAGTTTCGGAGACGGTTCGTATGGGGCGTCCAGTGGGATGTAATTTAACGTTGCTGGAATACCTGAAGAAAAAAACGGTTTATCACATAACAAACCGAATCCATAACGAGAGAATAACGATAATCGAAATGTATGCGAACGAAGTCATGGGCAAAATTCAGTAAATCTATATAAATATAAATTAATTCCTATTTCCCATGGTCGCAGCATCATACATGAACGGTTAGACCGATTTCGCTAATTCTTTTTTTGTAGTATTCGTTATTATCAGGAAAAGGTTCTTATAAAAAGAAAAAATGTAAAATCCACCAGGAAAACACGTCAAACGCGATATTGCACGAGTAGTAAGTACATAAGTAGCCTGTAAGAGACGATTTGTAATATAATTTAAGAGATACAGGTTAGAACAAGAAACGAGTAAGTAAAGCGTTACCCAATTTGAATTGTTAGGCCACTATGGAACTACAGTGACTTAATTATTAAAAACGTACGAGGCTTCTAAAGAATTGAATTATAACGTCACTTTGTCAGAGTTTTTTACTGGCCTGTTATTTACATTGGTTGAGTGCTCTCCTCCTCGCTATCTTCCAAACAAAAACAAATTTAACCATCAAACATTTCCATAACACGAAAAAAAAGCATACACTTGGTTGTTCTTCCAAGGAGGATGGGCAAAAATGTATGGACCCAGTCTAGGAACCAATAGCAACATTCGATATCTTATCGGATAGGGATTTTTATATTCTTAACCTTTTTTATGGCGGGAAATGTCAGATCGCTGTGAGACGTTTTAATGGCCAAACTAAATTGTCACAAAACGTACATAATACGATTATGTTTGAACTCTCCCACCGTCTTAACGTGGCGATATTTTTTTTAACACTACGATTTGGAACTACCCTCCATAGTAACGTAAACTGGGGTGAATAGAAATCGCGGGTGAATAGAAATACAATCTAAAATAAGTATTAATTCGTTACTAATAAGAACCAATATTGAATTGACTAGTCTATTGCAAAATTACGTTCAAATCTCAGTGTTATAATTAGTAGAATAATATGCTTTTCTTTAGGCTGTATTTCTATTCACCCCGCGAATCTCTATTCACCTGGTTTACCGGTACCTACCTAAATGTATTGGAACTTAAAATAACCTATCCGTTGACGACACGCTAGCCTCGTTGGTAGTGACCCTGCCTTCGAAGCTAGGGGTCCTGGGTTCAAATCCCGGTAAGGGCAGATATTTGTGTGATGAGCACGAATATTTGTTCCTGAGTCTTGGATGTTTTCTATATATTTAAGTATATATTTCTCTATATAAGCAAGTTTATCGTTGTCTAGTTCCCATAGTACAAGCCTAGAGCTTAGTTTGGGACTAGGTCAATTTGTGTGACATTGTCCTGTGATATTTATTTATTTATTTATTTATTTAACTTATCGCTTGTCGTTATTGGTCACATAGACCGATTTGCCCATCCTCCTCTAAAGTAAATATTATTAAATTCATTAAACAGTAGGTAAGTGGCTGAAGTTGTTACGACTGGTTAACCACACTGTATATAATAAAGTATGTCGATGGATTGAGAATAGATAATGTGTCATTTTAGAATGTCGTTGTGAAAATGAAGAAGTATGACATGTGTAGTGTCAAGGAAAACGAGAAGTGGTTGTCAATAGAAACATTCGATCGACATTTTTAAATATTGTTTCCGTGTTTCAAGGAAAAGTCAATTTATATTCTCCATCAAAGGATTTTCTTCAAAGGCTTCAAGAGCCTGTTTTTTGCAGAACATTAATAAATAGGTAAAGATCATGGCATATCTTTTATGATGCGGAGAAAAAAAACGAGCACACAGGCCTCCTGAAGGTAAGTAAAGGCCTAACATTTGCAACCTCATGCCTTCAATCCCTAGACTACAATCTTATGTAATTTTGAGCCTATTTTGAAAGACGCAATACTTATGTAAGTAAAACCGTAAGTCGTCTAAAGTATGCGCAAATCAGCTTCTAATAACTTAATTTCAATGATTATGTAAAAGAAAATAACATAAATTGTAGATTTTATTTCGTATGTGTTATGTGTTACACGTCATCGTCCACACATGGACATATTTTGTATAATCTTATACACGCACACATTTAGAGCACTCTGGTGATCACTCTCACCACTCGAACTGCAGAGGCTGCATGTTAATATGCATTTCATTGCACGCGATGCAGTGCAATAACTGATTACCCCGTTTAACTAATGTCGCATGTCTTATGTAGAATTGCTCAGTTGTTTGGAAATAAATAAACACTGGCTGAGAACCTATAGTAGCCCCTGCACTTTTAGAACAGTAAAGTTGATGCAAAAGGTCATCATTTGTGATTTTAGAAAATTAACGAAATGTTATAGGTTTGTTGTAGTAGCTAACGATCTAGCTCGTCGGCTGCTTATACCCTTATACCCTTTGCTCGACTTGGTCTTCAGGGAGCCTTGTCTTGGCAGGGCCCCCTGCATATTCATATGCATGATGCTACGTTAGCGATTTAAAAATCTGATGACAGATAGCGTCGACCAGTGCCCCTAGCCAAGATGCATTCGCTAACTAGCGATTCAATTCGTTTGGTTTTAAACCAATCGCATCACTGGAAGATCACGTGACTTTTCGAATGACGTGATCTACCAGTGACGCAATTGGTTTAAAAACAAAACGAATCGAATCGCTAGTTAGCGAACGCATCTTGGCTAGGGCCTCTGTTTTGTCAACTCCATACATTTCATGTCGATGGAATATAGAAACGTTAGCTGCGTTTGCATCTTGACTAGGCCTACAGAGCACCAATTCCATTTTGTTTTATCCTTTCTTGCTTGTATTTTGTAATAATATTGTTGATGTTAATGAAGCCACTAGTCAACAATTTGATATTGAAGCCCATGTTTAAACCAATTAGAATAAAGTCCCAGCAATAAATCTGCTCTATTAAAACAAAGAAAAAAAAGATGTATCTTAAAAAAAACTCCTGTAGCAAATACAACCACATTACTAAGAGGAGAGGATTGAATCTACTTTGGCAATTCAATCTGAGATACTGTTTATTGACTTAGGAGGGCAGATTTATACAATGTTGGACTCAAACTTCATCACATAGTTTGAAAGTTGTCTCCAAATTAATGCAGTTTATTTGCCCGTGGGTATACGCAAAATAGGCGCATAACTAAGTCGTCAAGTAGCAAAAACCAGGGTCCAAGGCAATCTATATATAAAAACCAATCCCTATTTCCCTTGGTCATGGCATCACGGATGAACGGCTGGACAGATTTCGCTAATTCTTTTTTTGTTGTGTTTGCTAACGTCAGGAGAAGGTTTGTATGAAAGAAAAAAAAATGTAAAACCCACCGGGAAACTCAAAAATTTGCAGCGGAGCGAAGCCGCTGACGGGTGCTAGTAATATTATAATTGACGATAAAAGATTTTGGAAAACTGACAAAATGTATGGAATTGACGTAAGTGCTCGACGCGACCGTCTGGACAGCACACGTAATCGTATACAATTACGATGTCGTTGACGTTTGCCAAACGCATCTTGTCAACCACCAGCCACTATTACCTATAACCTATATTCTCGCGTAAATTTCGTAGTATAAAGGATTGACTATCCCCATGCTCAAAATACCCTGACTCACTGTAAACGCGGTGACGTGACTTATGTTATGCGTCACGTTTTTAACGCATACCGTCGACACTGGCTCACGAAAACGCTGACGCGGCGATGTATCTTTCGTGTCACCTGACACACGACGACACGGTGGCCTAGTTGGAAGTGACCCTGCCTCCGAAGCCAGCGGTCCTGGGTTCAAATCCCGGTAAGGGCAGATAATTGTGTGATGAGCGTGAATATTTGTTCCTGAGTCTTGGTTATTTCTACGTATTTAAGTATTTATTTCTCTATATAAGTATGTTTATCGTTCTCTAGTACCCATAGTACAAGCCTAGAGCTTAGTTTGGGACTAGATCAATTTGTGTGAGATTGTCCCCTGATATTTATTTATTTATTTACCTTTTTTAGAAAAGTAATTATATGCTTTCTGATGGTCGCGACAAGTTCTATGAATATGCTAGTGTTTAAAACGCAACGTAAATATTTTTCATTAAAGTCGGATAAATCACCGGTTTTCCAGTGAAGTAATGAAATGGTGACCAATTTGCAGTCATACGTCATCGTACCAACACACAATAATCACAATGGAATGACTGTGTCTTTGCAAGAACTAAGATAGGTACAGCCTTGGGTGTATTTGGTATCATCGTAGAAGTCTGTCGCAATAACAGATTATGAGTATGTATGTAATAGGGAGCATGCATTTTTTTTTCTTACCCTCGCTGGAAAGTTCTATGAAAGAGAATTATAACTGTATACGCGAAATAGTTGTCATGTTATTTTTTCATAAGAGTTGAATTTTTAAAAAAGTCATAGTTCAGACCCACTGCATAAACATTCTATACAAAATCGACGATAGGAATGACGTCACAGCTGTTGTATTGTATACGGACCTTATAAAGAAAATTGCGTAAAAAATATATATAAGTTGTTTATTCAGTAAGTAGGCGGCACGGGCACTTTTACACGTCAAAATTCTACCAGCGGTTCCCAAGAGGAGGCCACTGCTGAGAACAAGCGCCACAAGAAATTAAACAGTCAGTCCTTTTTTTGCTTTTGACAATTATAGAACTTAAAGCATTATAATATAAAACAATTATTAAAATTTAAAAATTAAAAATCATGCGTAGTTGAGCAGGCTAACGTTTATTTCAGAAAACACTGCGTTTAAGGTAATATCGTTGAATAAAAATAGTACGTAAGTAAAATGAAGATTCCGAAAAAAAATTAAACCCTTAAAGAAGTTTTAAAATTTGAACAAGTTTTGTCTCCATGTAATTGCATTTTGTATGTTTCTTTTACATTTTGTCCTAATCAAAATTCTGTTTTTCATGCATGTTCCCTATTGCGAAAGAATTTTACGGTGGCAAGTGAATAAATTTCCTTATCTTAACTTTAATTTATTTGCTGAATTAGGAGTCAATTTTTGAGATTCGAATGGTAATAAATACTATTACGGAACTATTTCGTGTTTCATAATTTTATTTAATTAAGCGAAAGTGGAAGACTATTAGTTCCATTATGATTTAAATATCTCCGTTAGATTAAATTGAAGTTGCAACGAAGCCGTATGTACGTTGTCTATCTCTTAAAATTATGCAAATCACAAATTATAAATTTATTACGGGTATGTACGTGAAACATACGTTTTTTAAAGTAAATTTGTATTTTTCAGTAGTTTTAAGTTGAATAAATTTCGTCCAAGCTCATGAAATATTATGATATTATATATTTAATTTCGTTATGTAGCGCAGTAGGTCATAGCTAGAGACATTTAAATTAAAACGGTTACGTATTCTAACCCCCATTTTGTCCCGTGTGGTTGCCGGTTTAGAATAGCGCTTCTCCATGTCTTTCCGTAGAAGTCGTAAGAGGCGATTAAGGGTAAAAAAGGGCTTAGTACTATTAGATAGCTTACAACCTGTCACTAATACATTAGTAAACTTTTTGGCCTGATTGTGCAAAATGTCGTTACAGAATTTCGAATATAAACAAGTCTTTTTAGAGTTGTTGGTATTTCTATAGCTCTGCCAACCTCACTTAGGATGTTGTATGTATGTATGTGTGTATTCTACTCGATCACAATTGATTGATTGAGTTTATATTTCATAACGATAACCATGCATTACCATGCAAGTAGGCTTAATATATAACATTGAATAATTATTTGGGTAACTACATCGACCTCGACTCATTCTCTTTCATCACACCCATCGATTGTATGTGGTTTAATATTATGTTGAGGTATATCATGGGCTGTATTTCACTTGGTAAAACCTAATTGCTTTTGACATGACGTTATCATATTGCCAACTATAGCTCTTATTTGCTTGACAGTAATGGTGACCGAGTAAAAAACAATACGATAACGTGTCAAAAGCAATTACGTTTCCGAAAATAGTAGAATAGAACCCCATTTATAAAAAAAACGGCCAAGTGCGTGTCAGACTCCCGATATTTTATTTATGAGGACATTATTCTCTATTAAAATCTTGGAAAATGTCACTGTTAAAAACACCCGACGAGTTGAGAACCTTCTTCTTTTTTTGAAGTCGGTTAAAAAGGATCACACTCAAAGGAATATAACGCGGACGTAGAGGCTAATGCTTTGTGTATTTTTTCTACGAAGAATAACATGCAAATGTTGTTTGTACCAAGTATGGGTACAAACTTTAATACAAATATAAAATTAATGTGATGCAACAATGATTAACCGAAAAAAGATCAATTATATAATTATCTAAAACGGGTTTGTATCTGCAGGCTACTCGCGACCAGACAGCTAGAACAATGGAGCGAGCTTACTCAGAAGGTCATAAGCACCCATGAGTTATGTATAATCGTTACAGTGAACTTAACGCAGTTGCTACGCGTTAAAAAGCGCTCATGTGAATGGGTTCTTACGACCATATGGCCTTGACGCGTTGTCAATGAGACGCAACGGTCTCGAGTAATGGAAAGCTACGCACACGCATTTTGCGTCATGGGCCGGTATGCGTGGTATGGACAGGCCTTTAAATTGTCAGATTTGGATGACTAGATTAAACCACAAACGCACTAGGAGCAGCGGCGGCGCGTTATGGCGCGTTTCCATACTTAACACGCCTATGCCACCGCTTTTGTTACGCTTTTTGCTTCGTTTTCGTTTGTCTTCCTGTGTGAATTTTGAACCATTTTTTGTTATAGTGATGGGCTGAAAGGGGTTTGGGTAAAATTGTTGTCATTGACAACTCAGTTAGGTTAGCCTAGTTGGTAGTGACACTGCCTACGAAACTAGCAGGCCCGGGTTCGATTCAGGTCAGGGTATTTGTATGATGAGCGCAAGTTGTTTCTGCGTATTGAGTGTTTTCTGTGTGTACAAGTATTTATCATCTATATAAGTATGTTTGGGACTAGGTCAATTTGAGTGAGAATTCCCTCAATATTATATTATTTGTAAGAGGCATATATTATTTCAATTGAGCGGCTATACGTAGAAATGGTTATTATGATAGAAATATTTAAAATGAACATGTTTTTTATACAATGTTACATTTTTAAGTGCATCGGAGCCGAGATATTTAAATATCCTTACAAAAAATTTAAATTTTTAAACCTTGGCTTTTTGACAGAAACTTTTTACTATGTGAACGCGCCGCATCAAGCCACCTCCGCTCTCAATGCGTGCTACTTATAAAAAAATACATGTTTTGTTTTGTACTTAAATCTCTAAATCTATAAAACAGTGCTGAGTGACTGACAGGCAACGAACAGCCAAAACCGCTGGACCTAGGGACTTTAAATTTGGAGAAAATATTCCTTGGATATCATAGGGGTGCACTAAGGGGTTTTGGAAATTCAACCTCTAAGGAGTTAAAACAGGGCGAGAACAAGAAACTAAGCCTAAATAAAGTTAGGCATTAGTTTTTATTGTTTCCAATTTCTATATTTTTGTAATGTAATTGTTTTAGTACATACCAGTGTTTCCTAATTGAAAATAACAATATTACAGATTTTTTACCTAGGGTCTCACTCAGGGATCGTCGACGTGACGCACGAGGCGTCGGCCGGAGCGATGCATAGAAATATCACCCAGCACACTAATATCTATAAATATTATAAATTATAGTCCCCTTAGCAACAGCCGCCAAATTGAAACACGTCGCCCACGTTTGCTCTCAATTACATAGGCCTTTTAATTATGCGCTTTCCACGCTTATGTCACATTTTCGACTGGTTTACGTTTGTCTACGCCGCTTATGTAACTTTCATTTGGGCACAAAATCGTTTTTATGACACACACAAGTAACTAATATTAAGTACAAGTCTGGCCAACATGCAAACGCCGCTTACGTTTCTACATTCCATCGACTCGAAATGTGTAGAGTTGTAGCGGTCGATGCGAAGCGTCATCTCACCAGCCTGCTTCTATCCTATACATTTTGTCAATATTCAAAAATTACTCTCAGTGTTATGGATCTTAGACTAGGCCCACTATGTTTTTTGTCCGAAACACAGGCGTTTACTCAGGCAAATTTATTTCTTTAAGGAATCTCTTTTAGATAACCCTCGCTCTTATTCATTTGGCAGTGAGGACAACTATAACCTTAACTTTATAATTACGATATGGAAGCAAGATACGCTAAAACAAAATTTGCGCGTTCCAGCTTTATTGCTGTTTATGGAAACGCTTATCTAATGCGTATTACTAGCTCACTTAGGTTTTAGCGAGGTGGGTGGTTATATTTTAGAGCTTACCGGTTGAATTAAAATAACGCAATAAATAACGCTTGTGGCAACGTTGTTTCACCTCTTGCTTGTATACAGGGTGTCTTAGAACTTGACATAAATATTACGGCATAAAAAGCCCTTTTCTTGCCGGTTCAGACCATAGATATAACTTTAAATATGTTAATTGGTTTAGGACTTATTAAGGTCTTAATGATACTGGTAAAGAACTGTACCTTGAGTTAAACCATTGCCTCCCGTGGCTAAAAATACGTAGCTATAACTTGTGATTCTAATACTTCATATCCAATAACGTAGCAATGTATTGAATTACACATAATTCTAAAATATTTACGCATTCAAAATTACTCTTCACGTTATAAACTTATAAGCCACTAGAGCATTTCTTCTTTTTCATTCAACATCTTCTAAAAGTTGTAGCATGATTAATAATCTTGATTAACCCAGCCATGCTACCTTGGGGAATCATTTGTTTTTCAGTACGAAGAGTCAATGTTATTAAATGAAAAATTATTTAGTGGCTAAGATAATAATATTATAGTTTTACTAGCGACCCGCCAGCGGCTTCGCCCGCTGCAATTTTTTTGTATGTCCTTTTGGGGTATGAAAAATAGATGTTGGCCGATTCTCAGACCTACCCGATATGCACACCAAATTTCATAAGAATCAGTCGAGCCGTTTCAGAGGAGTTCAATAAAGTACACCGTGACACAAGAATTTTATATATTAGATACATTGTGCTATGTTATAGAGTATAGAATACAAAATTTTAGGTCACAATATACAGCTTTATTTTTGCCAAAGATCTAACGCAAGGTAACACCTATCATTCAAATCTTAATAACTCCTTAACTAAGTAATTAACATATAAGTTAAAACTATATTCTGGACCGGTAAACAAAGTACTTTTTTATCCTTTAATATTTATAATTTTTTTTTTTCATTCGACCGGATATTTTTGTAATATATTTTATTATTTCATGGTTTTTTTGAACATATTTGATGTATTTACATTTCGTACATTATTGCTACACGCATTTTGCTTTATTGCATTTAACTACATAACGTTTAAAAGTAAAAATCGGATGGATTTTTAAACATCATTCTACAACGAATGGGTCCTAATAAATAAGTTAATTACAACAACCTATGCAAAGAATTAATTACCGACTATTTTTATTTTTTTGTATTAATGGTTTGTTTCTTTTTGTTAGAAAAATGTTTTGGTGTAACATGTATGTATGTTTCATTTTTTCATTTATATAAAGTTAGATTTAAGAGCTCGTTATTGACAGTGCTTAACTTGTAAGTACGTCACTCGACCGAGCCGTGCGCCGTGCGCTGGAACGTGAGACAGTGCACATCTACCCTCTAACGTTAAAAGGACCAGTTACTGGGCGAGGAGGCAGTGTTAATATGCTACCTACCTACTTATTACATTAATTAATTAAGATTCTCAGTGTAAGTGAAGTTTGTATATCAATTAAATAAAAAAAAAACTTAAACCCGATATACGTACAGTTAGTGTATATGCCAGTCTGAGCTTGTTTCGTTTAAAAATATGATTTTGACTCGTGTCCAACCAAAACCTTATTAAGGAATAATTGATCAATTATATCATTAAAACATTAAAAACTAAAACTATAGACTGTTAAACTAAATACCCTCCTTGCTTTGGCCCTGGAAAAACGGCTGTACAACAAAGGAAAAACAAATTCTTATGACTATAAACCTCAATTAAAGTGATCAAGCTCTTGGTGCTACAGTATATAATTAGTAACCAGTTAGAACAAAAGAAAAATAAACAACCTTCTGATATTACAAATGCAAAAGATTAGTATGTTAGTTGGTTACTTCTTCACGCTGCAACGGCTTGACGGATTTGGAATGGAGATAGCTTAAATCCTGGATTAACACATGGGCTACTTTTCATCCCGAAGGGAACAACAATAATCAAAATAAAGCGTGCAGAAGCTAGGTGATAGTAAATTTAAAGTTAATTTGATTTTGAACTGAAAATCACGAACGCGACTATTATTTGGAAAAAATCTTGAACCAGAGTAATACTTTTAAATAAAATTGCTATCTACAAGCAACTGACCTCTAATTAGTACACTTCTGTAGTTAAGCAAAATTATTTCTAATTAATTTCGACATCATAATTTAATTCAATACGTACCTTTCCTAAAAATACAGTTCAAAGTTCAAAGTTACATACCTGCTGCCCATCTAGGAACACTGACGAACAGTTTGTTCTTCCATCTCTCAATCCCGACTGGCAAAGCGTTCTCTGGTATCAGAGATCCTGATTGGATAGCCTGTTGCCTGCTGAACTGGTCTGGATAGTTCCAATCCAGGACATTCCAAGCGTATAACTCCTGCAGCCTCACTGTGGCTGACGCGAGAGAGACCAATGTGCATAGTAGGAAAAAGTGCACCGACATTTTTGTTCTGTGAAAGAGTCAGAGGCGTTAGAAATTTATTCACTATGTAAAACATCGTACATGTGGTTTTAATCGTACCTAATTGGGAACTATCGTTTAATTGTATCAGGGGTTAATGTGTGATCAAAATAAATAATGCTTATAAGTACGTTTGACTTAAGGGTTTTAAAAGAAAGTAAAATGAAGTGTTATGAAATTGAGGTGCTACGTGGATGAATCGATCGTTCCTAAAATACTGTACCACCTACAACCATTTTCTGATTTGCCCAAAGGTCAACTGATAGAGAATGCCATTAGGCATCAAGTTCACCTTTTGTACTCAAATATGTATTTTCGTGCAATAATTATTAATTAAATAAATAAATAATTGACGGAGATACAAAATAGGACAGATGTTTTGGACGTAAAATTAGTAGCCAAATATTTCGTATCCATAAACTACACTCTCAATTCACTTTTAACCAACACTTCTTTTTACGTATTGGTTCAACATAATCGCTAAACTATGTTTGTTAACGTACATAATTAATGGCATCCAAAGGTTTAGTTTTCGCGGCAGTCGGTGGCGAACTGATTTTCGTGTTGTTACCCCCATCTATATAAAACTTTGGCTCCGTGGTCTCCTACCACAGAGTGTTGTGGGGAATTGAACATAGACCTACGAATGACACGAGAAAACCGTCGAAAATAAACACTGGTTTGCCTTTGAGAACTAGTTTAAGGTGAAAGGCCAATGGATTTTTTTTCTTGATTTAGTTTTCGTATAAAATTATATAATTGACTTGTCTAAAGCATCTATAAACTTAATATTAGCATAGTTTCATTTTCTTTTGCTTGGTTTTTAGATGTTCTGTTACGAAGCTTGAGAGTAAGAGTATTTTTAGTAGGACCACGATTTATTTTTGTCATAAAAACTTTTTTTTTTTGGTTTATTATTAAATATCCTTGCTTATAATTCTACCATAATCACACTATAAATAAATGATAATAATAAGAGTATTTATGTAAGAACTTCCTCATTTACACATTCACTCAGGTCACATTCACTTTTATATACATTTCAATAAGATTAATCACAACTAATTTTCATTATAATATGCGATGAGACCATCAACCGAAATGTCTAAAATAATTGTGAAATATAGTGTCTCGAAGAAAAAAAAACTGCCATTTCATATGTTAAATTAAATCGGGTCCCATAACTAGGACCATTGAATTTGGATATCATCACAAATTTCTTAATTTATATCTCATGCAATAAAAATAAAACTTGACGCTGTTAAAACCATTTTTTGATCACATCTATATTAAGTAATAATAGGTTTAAATTCAACATACTCTGGTTTCTCACTTTCCATATCGCTTACTTTTTTAAATGCACAAATGAATGAACCTTTGTATTACTTGCTGGGAATTTGAAAAAAAATGTAGATACGTCCTTGTTGTACGTATAAGTCGTCAAATTGAATGCACAAAATATACCTAAAAATGATGAAAAACCGCTCTGGCTCGAGTTTATACAGATATTAAACTTTACATTGCAAGCGTTTGTTATCGACAAAATAAATAACGCGTTTGTGACGTCGTAGTTTCAGTAATAAAATTTAGTGTGTTTGTTTTCTTCGGATACTTTGCCTCGTGAATTTTACAATGACAAAGTATTGTTTTCCTATTAAACATACGTTGATTATACAAATAAATTTCAAATAATTATCATTGGCATGTTTTAGCTATAAATTATGTGTTAGTCATTTATCTTATCACAGATCAGGTATTCCCAAGGTTGACTTTTCTTAAAGAAAATATATGTAATAAAATAACTTTTTCACCCTTTTTCTTTTTTAGGGTTTCGTAGTCACTAAAGAAACCTTATTGTTTCGCCAGGTGCGTCTGTAAGCTGGATTTTGGCATAGTTATACCTATTAGTTACGCCAACAAACTTGTAAAATATCTTAAATGAACGAACATTTTAACGAATTTCAAAGGAAAACTATTAAGACTAACTAACTATTAAGACTTGATGGGATCCTGAGATATAGGCGGCTAAAGTGTTTATACCTAAGACAAATCATCTTAGACAGCAAGAAATAAGTATTTGAAAAATTAGTTTATACTCGTTGTTTTTGAAATAGTTTTTTTTTGTTAGTAGTAACGGCTTCATAACCCTTATACTAAGTATGATCCGACATGCTCTTGCACGGTTTTTTTTGATTTGAAGTTTTATTTATGATCACATCAGATTTAGTTGAAGAAATATTTTATAAAATTAACTTTCAAAACATTTGCAAAAACGTTAAACAGTTAAGTGGGTACTTAAGTCCACGGAATCCCCATTGTAATTAATTTAAGATATTGTTGTTAATAGGTGTCAATTCTATCCATCGATTGGCTCTACATAACCGTGTGGTGCGTGCATACATACCACGCTCGAGATACCACCGATACCACCGTGTCGGTAGCGGGCGCATTTGGTGACCCGCGCGGTCTACGTACCGCGCCTATACCTAATCGCCTTATCACGACTAGCCCCCTATTCCACCATCTTGAGAATGACACGTGACAGGTGACAATTCGGTATGCATTGCAAAGTTAACACGGTGATACATCACTGGGTTTCATATGAGCTGCGCCATGTACACTAAAATGTCACCTGACTGTCATTGTCAGTATGGTGAAATAGGGAGCAGATGATTTCATTAGAACATTCATAAGCGCAGCTCAAGTTTCAATGTTTATGTTTTTATGTTAAAGAAGAAGGCACACGAGCACTCAGGCCACCTGATGGTAAGTGGAATCTGAGACCCATAGACATTTGAAGTCTCAAGAATTTAATCCTAAGAGCTCAAATGCGTTGCCAACCCTGAGGACTAAGATGGAATGCCTCTATGCTAGTAGTGGTTGTTTATTTTTTAATCTACGGGTATGTATAACTATATACAAAAAAAAATAAACTTGCTAGCAGACCAGTGGTACTAGATAAGTTGCATTCGACACTCGCTAGCGATTATATTTCGATTGAAAAATATATGGAATTGACGTAAGTGTCACGCTACTATCTCGGTGGCTTACGTCAATTCCATACATTTATCAATCGAAACATAATCGCTAACGATTGTCGAATGCAACTTGTCTATCACCACTTCTTAGTCAGCCAGTAAGTTTATTATTTTATGTATATAGGTTTAGATAGGCCCTAGCCAAGATGCGTTCGCTAAGTAGCGTTTCTATTCGTTTGGTTTTTAAACCAATCGCGTCACTAGTAGATCACTAGTAGGTCAATTTTCGTGTGACGTGATCTACCAGTGACGAGATTGGTTTAAAAACAAAACGTATAGAAACGCTAGTTAGCGAACGCATCTTGGCTAGGGCCTCTGATCGATAAACGCACAGCCGAAATCGCTGAACCTAAGGGAGAAGACAGGGAATATATTCCTTGGATATCCTATGACTAATTATCGCTGGGATAACTCGGGGCAAGTTCAAGGGTTTCGATATCGATGAAAAAGATGTCGATGTACCTAATTAAATACTGGTTATGACACCATGAAAAAAGTAAACAGTCTTATAAAAGGTGAGGAAATTTCAATAACCAATATAAATGAGAAATTGGCTTTGAGTCATTATAAAAATTTAAAGAATGCCCCGTTGACCACTGTGGTCGTTGATAGAACGTTTAGCAGTTTAAAGTGGATATTTTCATTTAGACGGCAATCATTAATACTACGAATATGAAAAAAATATTGAATGTATATCATGAATACTATTTTAAAATAAACATATAAATAGGTACACGTTTTAATTAGTTTTTTTTTAAAATTGAAAATGAGGAGAAAATAAGTAATATTCATTTACTTCGCATAACATTTAAATTATGGCAGTAACATCGATATATTTTTTTGTCGATAATATAATTTGCTACATCACTTTCGTATATTTGTCCCGAGATATCCCAGGTATGCTAATTATACAAGTGCGACGTCGCAGGTCTTCCAGTTATTATTAAATTAACTACTCTTTAGCCTTAGTAGTTTGAAGGTTTTCTTTTGAATAGCCGAACTATTGAGACTTAAAACCGGCCAAGCGCAAATCGGATAAGGATTTCGTACCATTCTTGTATCCCTTGACCCTTTTACTTGATATTATTTGTTGCAATACTTTCTTATCTGGTATTGCCGCTATGGCAATTAAAATACCCACTTTTGTACAATTTCCGCTGTTCTATTACGGTTCCCGACATATAGCCCGCTGATAGACAGACAGACGGACGGACGGACAGCGGAGGCTTAGTAATAGGGTCCTGTTGGCACCCTTTGGGTACGAAACCTTAACAACGTTTAGCAGTACGGCTAGGGATTTTTATACTGCACCAGACTACTAAGATTTTGGTGTCAGTAGTTAGGTAATATTGAATAGCCGAATTTCCTACGGAGCCGATGTAAGTGCGACTCCGTCCACGTAGAAGTCATAATCGCTTACTCGCGATAAAATGTACCCTACGTCCTTCTTCGAGGTTCAAGGTCTTCGATACCAAATTTCATGAAAAACGGTTCAGCGGTTAGCCGTGAAACGTAACAAGCAGACAAGGTAACTTTCACATTAATAATATGGCCTCCATCGCCCCCAACATACAAACTAACACACAATTTTACCTTTGGTAATATTAAAATTAAAATAAATAAAATAAGTATGAGCTGTCGTGCGTTTACTTTCGTCTATTGCACATTTTGCATACATTGAATTCGGCTGTGGTTAATTTTATTATTCATTTTGTGGGTATTTTTGCTTTACAATGGGTGAGGCCCAATATTTTTTTGATCTAAATAGCTAGGTCAACCTGGGGTAGGGTGCAGTTTTAATATGCTGTTACGTTACGTCTACAGTCGTAGTTTTAGATACGGTTTGGGTACATCTTGCAAACAAGTAAATTTTGAACCAATTATGAATATAGAATAGACTACAATTGGGAATAAATTATGTAAACCCGATAACAATTAAATATCATGGTGTCTAAGATCTGATCTCATGCTCGTTCAGGGGGGCAATTTTTGAAGCTCACCGGTGAAAAATGACTAACGTTAAAATCAATTTGGCAGCGATTTCATCTACGAGCGGGCCCACCTTTTGGATTTGATATCATAACGCCTTTATCATAGCAAATCCGAAAGGTGGAACCACTCGTAGATTAAATTGCTGCACAAAATGATTGTTAAGTTAGTAATCCCCCAGTTCTACAAAACATGCTGAGTCGTAGTACCCTTATTAGTGTAACATTCCACCAATCTCATTATTAAGTTAAGTGTTATCTTACTTCTTTACTCATTATGCTGCATGAGGTGTGATATATATCAATTAAATGCTTTTCTTTCTTTCTTTATTTCTTTCTTTCATGATGGAGTTGAAAGGTAGAAACTAGGATTTCCACTGTACTCATCGTAGACCTGTAGTACAGTCGGCACCAAAAACTAGTAGACAGAAGCTCATTCATTGACTCATTGTCTATTACTACTGTTACTATGGACTTTTTTGTAAAAAAGGCCTCCAATCAGTTATTTATTCTTTTAATTTTCTTCCATTCTTGTCACAATGAAGTTCTAATGAGGAATCGACAAATTTTGGTAATTTGAGTAGCAAGTCCAGCATTTGCATTCAGAGAGTATCATTTTTAGGGTTCCGTAGTCAAACTAGGAACCCTTATAGTTTCGCCATGTCCGTTCGTCCGTCCGTCCGTCCGTCCGCAGCCTAGCGCAGAGACTCTTAGTATTAGAAAGCTGTAATTTGGCATGAATATACATATTATTCTCGCCAACAAAGTGGTACAATAAAATATAAAATCATTTTTTTAGGGTACCTACCTCCCCTACACGTATCGTGGGGATGTATTTTTTTTTCTCGTCTACCTTATAGTATCGGGTGTCGTTGGGTAGGTCTTTTAAAAATATTTGTGTGTTTGTGGAAACAGTTTTTCTATTAAGTAATCCGTTTATAAAATATTAAGTATTTTTGTAAGACTCAAATGTTCCCCCCACCCCTACAGCCAAAACTATAAAATAACCAAAAAACAGAAAAAAATCTTAAATGAAAGAGCATATAACGATTTTAAAGGAAAAGTAACACGACTAAGTAGACATCATTGGTTCTTGAGATACAGGCGATTAAAGTGTTTATACCTACTAAAATCATCTAAGACGGCAATAATTGACTTTAAATACAAATTTAACGGCTTCGGAACCCTACTCTGAGCATGATCCGACATGCTCTTGCCCGGTTTTTTGAAGTACTGATGAGGAAAACCACCGATGGGCACCGGAATTCTTCAATGGTACCTATTTCAAGGGTGGCGATAAGATATCTCGAAAGATAGTTGAGCGACTATGACGTAGCACATTTATGTAAACGGTTTAAAAATTCACTATGATTTTTCGGCAGCGTTACTTGCGATGAGCTTTCAGATATCCTATCGTTTCTTATTAACAGAGAAGTAGGACGTCATAACAGAATGATTAAGTAGACTCTCTCTGATTTCTAAAAAGTTTAGTCCCGTTTAATTGTGTAAGAGTATGTGAAGCCGAGAAACTAAAAACGGCGTTAATCTGTTACTAAGCGGAACCGGTTAATCCCAATTCTCGTTATTGATTACGATAACGTCACAGCAATGTATTCCAATCATTATTAAGTCAGCCATTTATACTTCGTGTAGGTAATGCAATAAAGACTAAATCAATAAATCAAGCAGTAATTCAGATCACAAAATCAATCAGTATTTTTTTATCAAAGAGAAGGCAAACGAGAACACAGGCTTAATGATAAGTGTTATGTTATCCGAAGATAGATGATAGCGGTGAAGGAAAAACATCGTGAAGAAACCTGCATACTCGAACAGGGCTGGGATTCTACACGGTAACAACGATATCGTCTTTGACGTGTTTCAGTATTGACATCGTTTTGATAACTCTTATGTCATTTATAATAATGGCGACTGTGACATAAACGATTCTAAAACACGTCAAACGCGATATCGTTTTAACGCAGTAGAACAACGATAGTACGAGTGACGTGATTTATTATTGTTTAGTAACTCGGCCGCAATTACTGTCAAATATATAAAATTTTTTAAAAACTTTCAAAATATGGAAACACTTCAAAGGCGATATCGTTTTTACCGTGTAGAATTTCAGCCCTGCTGAGTGTGTAAAAGGATAATTGCACTCTATATCCTACAAGGTTATAGTATACTTCAACCTTGAACGATTATTAGTGCAATTACATATATCTAAAAAGGCCCATTTATACAAGATAAGGTTAAAAAGTTTAAATTGGGCTCAGGACTAGACAAACTTCATTTTAATGAGCATTGGAGAATTTAAAAAATACAAAGTACATTACTTAAACTTTTAAAATGCTCCAATTATCTAAGCCGGCATGCGGCCGTGGGATTTACTTACCATAATGTCCTAATACAGTGAAGAGCGATGAAAACGGGTCACTGTACAAGTACATTTGTATGAACAGTGACCCGTTTTAGTTGCACTTGATTGTATAACGTTGGCAACGTTGCTCTAACGTCTAGTCCGTTGTCAAGGTTGCTGTCATAAGCATATTTCATTCCATTTTCCTCCATCACGCCCACGGGCCATTATGTAACAGTTTTTGTAATTATCCATTAATAATAGCAATTACAGAACAAAACTCGATGGAAGGATTATTAACCGGCGTGTTTAAGTTGTCCTGTCAGAGCGTATTAACTTAATTTAAAGTCGTGCATTCTAAACTAGGTAGCTTTACCCGTCGTATGACTTCGCTCACTCAATCTGCAATTCGATCGATCGTTTTTAGGGTTCCGTAGTCAACAATGAACCCTTATCGTTCTGCCATGTCCATCTATCCGTGGTTTAACTCAGAGACTCTTTGTACACACGAAGACACTGTTAACTGACCACCCCTAGACTTTAATACGTTGCGATAAGGTTTATGTTCGTTTGTAACTGTACAGTTAACAGTGTCTTCGACTGTACTACAAAGTTGTAATTTGGCATCCATTGTATACCTACATTGCAAAGTTTACAAGTTAAGCAAAACTTCGAAGTTGCAATAGGATACAGTAAATAAGAGACGCAACGTTGACAATACGATAACATGTCGAAAGCAATATGGTTTTACCGAGTACTACCAGCGGTGAGGTTCTACACGGTAAAGCAAACCGGGCAAGAGCATGTCGGACCATGCTCAGTGTAGGGTTCCGAACCCGTTAAGTACTACAAACATAAAAATTAACAAGTAATAACTAATTTTCTATTTAATGTCAATTGGTGCCGTCTTAGATGATTTTAGTAGGTGTAAACACTTTAATCGCCTGTATCTCAAGAACCAATAATGTCTACTTAGTGGTGATAGTTTTCCTTTTAAATTCGTTATATGCTCTTTCATTTAAGATTTTTTCAGATTTTTAGTATTTGCAGTTTTGGCTGTAGTAAGGGGGGGGGACACTTGAGGCTAACAAAATTAGCGCTTTAAAGCTTAATATTTCGTAAACGGATTACTTAAATGAAAAACTGTTTGCACAAACCCGTAATGTTTTTAAAAGACCTACACACTATATAGACTAGACGGGAAAAAAAAAATACAACCCTACGTTACGTCTAGGGAAAGAACCCCAAAAAATTTTTTTTTTACTTTTTATTGTACCACTTCATTGGCGTGACTATTTACTATGCATATTTATAGCAAATTGGCGGACATGGGGAAACTATAAAGGTTCCTAGTTTGACTAAGGAACCCTAAAAAACGTTCAAGAGCATGTCGGACCATGCTCTGTGTAGGGTTCCGAAGCCGTTAATTACTACAAACATAAAAATCAACAAGTACTAACTAATTTTCTATTTAAAGCCATTTGGTGCCGTCTAATATGATTTCAGTAGGAATAAACACTTTAATCGCCTGTGGCTCCTTAGCCATGATAGTTTTTCTTTTAAATTCGTTATATGCACTTTTATTTAAGGATTTTTCTGATTTTTAGTTTAGGTTGGGGGACGACGACAAAACTGTAACAAAAAATAGCGAACCCTAAACACGACAACGTTTGATGTCAACGTTTTAGTAACTCTTACCTGACAAATATGGCGGATGAGTTTTAAACGATACTACTCGTAGAATACGACAAAAGCAATATCGTTTTTACTCAGTAGAATAGGCCCTGCACGGTTGACACCTTATGGCATTGTCAATGTTAAATATGATACGAGTAACTCTTATTTACATGACAGTAATGGCTGTCGAGTTAAAAACAATGCGATAACATGTCAAGAGCAATATTGTTGCAAACTAAAATTCGGGCTAAAAATAGTGAGATTCGTATAAGCTTCGCCATGTACAGCAGAAAAACATGCTCAAAATGATCTAGACACGACGTCTTTTTTTGTCAATATAGTCAAATGCGGAACATTTCATGAATCACCTGTCATTGTTGATATAGAGGGCTGTGGGGTGATTCTCTCAACACAGCGCTGCGTCGATCTCAAAGGCGAAGTTTTATCCGGCAAGTTTAAGAAGTCCCGTCGGAGCGTACAAAACACATTTTAGCGCGGTCCTTCTCAATTAAGCAGCAGGCAGGTGAGTCGAATTCAGTGTCGTATACAGCTGCCTAATTAAGAAGGCATGCGCTAAAATGTGTTTTGTACGCTCCGACGGGACTTCTTAAACTGCGCAGCGACGCAGCGCTGTATTGAGAGAATCACCCCCCTGGGGGGCGATTTTTGACTTTCGGGCGCTCGAAAGTGATCATGAATAGTGAAACCGTATTTTTGAAACACGAGCGATAGAAAATTTTGACACGAATGGTCCACAACATTCGCTTTTAATTCTGTCATTAGAAAATTGATTTGGCATTCACCAACAAACATAACCACTCCATACATATAATACACAAATAACCTTGGTAGAGTAAATGTTTAATTTAATAGTTTTAGTTAAATTAAATCAATGTTAATCGACTGTTACTTCCTACATTTTGACAACTGTTAACGATCTAATCGTCTGTTAAGTGGTAAAAATCGTTTGGTGAAATTGGTACTAAAATAGCAAAAGTTTTTGGTATTCAGTGTTAAAAACTGAAAGTGCGCATAAATAATTCAAGTACTCGAAAGTCAAAAATCGCCTTTTAGATAACTGTGTTAGAGAATTCAAGGACAACACATTTATTTAATATGTTTGCCATCATGCGGTCTGTCTGCTGGTTTACCTTCTCTAAGGCCCAGTTAGACAAGCCTTCATTGAATTTAAGGTCGCCGTAAGTTACATGCTGCCACTTTCTACCATAGCGCATTAAAAAGTGACAGTTGTCCTAATAGGATTTTGGTACTAATGAATGTTTGAGTAACTAGGTAAATTAATAAATATCACAGGACAATGACACACAAATTGACCTAGTCCCAAACTAAGCTCTCGGCTTGTACTAAGGGTTCCAGACAACGATAAACTTACTTACGTAGAAAAATTTAAACTTAAGTACATAGAAAAAATACAAGGCTCAGGAATAAATATTCATTATTAGCTCATCTCACAAATATCTGCCAATACCGGGATTTGAACCCAGGACCGCTAGCTTCGAAAGCAGGGTCACTGCCAACTAGGCCAGCGTATCATCCAAATGTTTTTATAATACACTTTTAAGGCTTACTAAAAGATCAAATGGTACAAGATCTGCATGAGATTTCGAGTTTAGAGAAGTCTTTGGTTTTAACAAGCCCATCTGATTATTCAATTCCTAACTCACTCAAGTTCTTAAAGATGTTATGATAATTAGAAAGTTGTTTTATAATCGTGGTTGGGAATTGGATGAAATGAAGCAAGATAGAGTAGATTGTATCCACAGTTTATCTTGAAGAAATAACTGTAAGGATCTATATACACGTAGCAGCTACGCGTGACTTTAGCAATGAAAAATAGAAAGCAGAAAATGAAAAATGTTACATTTTAAAAATTAAAGTCGCTCGAAGTTTCAAATCGTAATGTAACTGTTGAATTAAGTGCAAACGGAACGCATTTACTTTATCTATGACTACATTTTTGTATCTGTTCTTTGCTTCTTGTCAAGTCGAGTCGAGTAATAAAGAGTCTGTTTTTTTAATTCGCTTGTTTTATTTAATAATATCTTCCCGAGTTTACCAAAAATAAACGTAGATTACAATAGGTTATGGCCCTTATTACGCTTCTGATTAATATTAATTAGTATATTACCGAACAGTTGCGCGATTTACTCTGATTGAAGTAATATAACCTCTAAAAGGTTATCCGCGGTGTGGCCATTTTAATTTTTCAGCAAAAATTCTGTTCTAAAAGCAATCGAATATGACTACGTCAATATCAATGGGCACTATTGATAAGTTGCTTGGGAGAGAAAATTACCAGTCATGGAAATTCGCCGTGAAGAGCTATTTAGAACACGAAGATTTATGGGAGACAATTCAACCAAGTACGACCTATACACACGATGCAACGAAAGACACGAAGGCAAAGTCGAAATTAATACTGTTGGTTGATCCGATTAATTATGTGCATATACAAGATGCGACCACCGCGAAACAGGTATGGAATAAACTTGAGAAAGCTTTTGATGACTCCGGGCTTAGTAGGAAAGTAGGTTTGTTAAGAGATCTCATCACCACAACATTAGAGAACAGTTCCAGTATTGAGGACTACGTCAATAAGGTAATGACGACCGCACACAAGCTCAGTAACATAAAATTTGTAGTCGGGGACGAGTGGCTTGGTACATTGCTGCTCGCTGGCCTCCCCGATGTCTACAAACCGATGATTATGGCAATAGAAAGCTCTGGTGTGCCCATTACTGCCGATTTTGTAAAAACTAAGCTTCTTCAGGATGTTAAGGTGTCAGATTCAGTGGCTTACTACGCTAAGTCAAATAAAAAAAATATGTCAAGGTCTCGAAAAAATTCACCAGTTAAACATCAAACTAAAGGACCCCGCTGTTACAACTGTAACAATTATGGCCATTTAAGCAAACACTGTTATTTTCAGAACAAAAAGAGGGATAATTTAAATAAAAATGAATCTAAAAATAATGTTTATTTTGCTGCTTTTTCAGCTGCTGAAGTATTGGATGAACAAAGCTGGTTTGTGGACTCGGGAGCCTCACTACATATGTGCAGAGAGAAAGGTTGGATGTATGACGTCTCTCCTTCTACAGTAAACAATATAAAAGTAGCAGATAACAAAACAGTAGCAGTAAAAGGATGTGGAAATGTGGATTTACATATAAGAGACTCCGATGGCATACTTCGTACAATTCAGGTCAGAAATGTCTTGTATGTACCCTCCTTGACAACCAATTTACTTTCTGTAAGTCAGATAACAAAAAATGGGGGTGAAGTGAAGTTTGAAAAAGATTGTTGTAAAATTTATCAAAATAAGAAATTGATTTTGACAGCATTACATCGCAATAACATGTATTTACTAAATAATATTACTGAAGCACCGGCATTGCTGTCAACCGTAGATGAGCGTGATATAGACTTGTGGCATCAGCGAATGGGCCACCTGAACTTCACAGACTTACAGAAAATAACTGACAGTGCAGAAGGGGTGGAATTGTTTAAAAAAGGAAGTCAGATATGTACAACATGTTTGGAAGGAAAAATGAGTAGACTTCCATTTAATCATACTGGCACAAGAGTTACTGAATCGCTTCAATTGATCCATTCCGATTTATGTGGCCCAATGGAGAATATCTCTATAGGAGGTGCCAAATACTATGTCACTTTTATTGATGATTATAGTAGAAGAGTATTTGTCTATTTTTTGAAAAATAAATCTGAAACTTTAGAAAAATTTAAGGAATTTAAAAACTTAGTAGAAAATGAGATTGGGAAGAATATAAAGATACTACGTACTGATAATGGAAAGGAATATTTAAACAACGAATTTCAAACATTTTTAAAAAAATCTGGCATTAAACATCAAACTTCTAATCCGTATAGTCCTGAGCAAAATGGCTTAGCGGAACGAATGAACCGTACACTTGTTGAAAAAGCGAAATGTTTAATTCTGAGTTCCAGGCTACAAAAAAGATTTTGGGCTGAGGCGATTTCAACTGCAGCCTACATTATTAATCGCTCACCCACAAGAGCTCTGGATTACAGAACTCCATATGAATTGTGGACGGGTAAGAAACCAAACATTAGTAATATGAAGATTTTCGGATGCCATACTATGGTACATGTGCCAAAAGAAAAGAGAAAAAAATGGGACACCAAAGCCATTAAAATGATATTTGTTGGATATTGTGAGAACACAAAGGGGTACCGATTATATGATGAAAAAAGAAATCAAATATATAAAAGTAGAGATGTTGTGTTTCTTGAGCATACAGTTAAATATAACAGTGTCATAATGCCTCTGTCTGATTTGCAGGAACAAGTATCAGTTGATTCGACAAACACTGATCATCATCATAAAGATAAATCTGTAACAGAGACACAGTCTGTTGACTCCAGTGAAAAATATTACTCTGATGATGGTGATGAAGAATATGAACCAGATAAAACTATTAGTGACATACCGGCAAGTAAGATAATACTGAGGCCTAGGAATAACAAACCTACTACATACTTTTGTCTTGAAGAAAGCCCAGAGAGTCCAGAGCAGCCCTGTGTGAAGCAAGCGTTTGCAATGTTAGCTAAGGAGCCGGATACGGTTGAAGAAGCTCTTTCAGGCCCATGCGCAAAAGAGTGGAAAGAAGCCATGAATGATGAATACAAATCACTCCTTCAGAACAACACATGGACATTGGTAACTCTACCGGAGAATAAAAGAGCTATACCTTGTAAGTGGGTGTACAAAACGAAAACTGGTGCTAATGGTGAAATTGTACGCTTCAAAGCAAGATTGGTTATTAAAGGGTTTATCCAAAGAAAAGGAACAGAATATGATGAGATATTTGCCCCTGTGGTTCGACATACATCAATTAGATATTTATTGGCATTGGCCGTCAAATATAATTTATTTATAGAACAGATGGATGCTGTTACTGCTTTTTTACAGGGGGACATAGATGCTGAGATATTTATGACTCAACCACCTTGTTATGATCAGGGAGATGAAGTTTGTAAATTAAACAAATCTATTTACGGATTGAAACAGGCGAGTCGTCAATGGAACTTAAAGCTCTCGTCTGTGTTGAAAGAGCTAGGATTTAAAAGCACATCTGTTGATCCATGTGTGTATTATGAAAATAATAGTGAACATATTGTCGTCATATTAATATATGTTGATGATCTGCTGATATTTTATAATAACAAAGAAAAAGGCGAACAGTTAAAGTATCAACTGAAAAGTAAATTTGATATGAAAGAACTTGGGCCTGTGCATCATTTCATTGGTTGGAGAATAAAGCATGACATGGAAAACAAAAAGATATGTATTGATCAAACTGCCTATATTGAAAAAATTTTGCAGAGATTTAAAATGACTGATTGCAATCCAGTTTACTCCCCATGTGATGCAAGTACTAAATTAATTAGCACAGGAGAAGAAATTAATATTCTTACTAATATACCATATCAAGAGGCAATTGGAAGTTTGCTATACTTATCACAAGGAACCAGGCCTGATATATGTTATATTATAAATAAATTAAGTAGTTTTAATAACAAACCAGAACAGCAACACTGGATGGCAGTTAAGAGAGTGCTGCGTTACATAAAAGGAACAAAGCATCATAAATTAATATTTAGTCAAAAGGAAGAAGAACCGAGAGTGTTTGGTTATTGTGATTCTGACTGGGCGTCAGATGTTAACAACCGGAGGTCGTGCTCTGGTTACATTTTTTTGTTTCAGGGTGCCACAATATCATGGTGCTCTAAGCGACAAAGTACAGTCGCATTATCAACAATGGAAGCTGAATATATGTCATTGGCCACGGCTGTACAAGAGGCCATGTGGTTGAGACACCTGGAGTCCGAACTACGTCGTGACGTCGAAATTTCACCCACAATTATCTATTGTGATAATCAAAGTGCCATTAAATTTGCAGGTACTGACTCTTACTGTGCTCGTAGCAAACATATTGACATACGATACCATTTCCTTCGTGAGAAAGTCGCCAAGAAGGAGATTGAAGTTATTTATGTTGGAACTCATAAAATGGTGGCGGACGTCCTAACAAAAGCTACTTCCCAAATGAAGATTGAAGAGTGCGCGAAGGCTATGGGTTTGCACTTTAAGGGTGGATGTTGAATTAAGTGCAAACGGAACGCATTTACTTTATCTATGACTACATTTTTGTATCTGTTCTTTGCTTCTTGTCAAGTCGAGTCGAGTAATAAAGAGTCTGTTTTTTTTGTCGTGTAATTCGCTTGTTTTATTTAATAATATCTTCCCGAGTTTACCAAAAATAAACGTAGACTACAATAGTAACTAATACTAATATTTTGTTTTATGGACGCGGAATCATTTAGGTTTATCTAATTCGCATAGCACAAACTAAACTACACGGGCGAAAAAAATATTTTATTGGTGTTTATTATAATATGTATTGCTTACGAGTAATTTAATACATATCAATCGCACTGCCGCTTTTAGCGGGTCCTGCCGACATGCGGCCAGCAAGTGTTGGAAAGATATTCTTCAGCCATTGTGTATGTAAGGCGAAGTCCAACAGTTTAAACCAAATCGTACTGATCTAATAAACGTGAAAGTTTGTAAGTATGGATGTTTGTTATTCTTTCACGCAATAACTACTGAACTGGGGGATTTAGGTGAAATTTGGAATGAAAACAGCTTATACCTTGGATTTACACAAAGGGTACCTTTTATATCGCTAATTCCTCGAGAACTGATTTATGCGCGTACGAAGTTGCGGGCGGAAGCTAGTATTCTAATATTCTTGTTATTAGTTACATATAGTAGACAGTTGTATTTATTTCTAATTTTGACTTCGTTAAAGGCAAAAACGGGTGCAAAATAAGGGCACTTCTTTTCATCTTAAAAAAAACGAAGTACAGAGGACGCCTATGACTTCGTACGCGTGCAACTGGTTTCTGTTATTTTAATCTCTTATAGAATGAATTTGCAAAAAAGCAATCTAACCCTGGGTTCCTATATTAAAAACGTCTCGTTTAAATTTGACATTTGCTGCATACAACATGTGTCAAATTTTAACGAGAGAGACGTGTAGGGACAAAGGGTTAGTGCAATGCTTTTATTTAACGCAGAGGAAATTCTTTTACACATAACATCGGGACCCGAGGAGGAGAGCGATAGGAATACCGACTAAAAACTCTCTCCACGCTGTTGTTGGCGGCGGCCGCAGGGTCTCTGCACATTTGACTAAATGTAAGCATAATGCTTGAATTTTTTTTTTTTTTTTTTTTTTTTTAATGTTAAGGAAAAGGCACACGAGCTCTCAGGTCACCTGATGGTAAGTGGAATCTGAGACCCATAGACATTTGAATTCTCAAGACTATAATCCTAAGACCTCAAATGCGTTGCCAACCCTGAGGACTAAGATGGAATGCCTCTATGCTAGTAATTTCAGGTTGTTTTATCCCCACACCGGAACACAGCAATGCGAACACTGTTGCTTGGCGGGTGGTTAATGGATAAGATGGTGGTAGCGATCCGGACGGACCCTGCACAGGGTCCTACCACCACTAAACGACTCGAGACGATATGCAAGCATTTTTCCAAACATACATACATACGTACCTTCACGCCTGTCTCTGAGATTATGGAACGTCAGATGCACCGGTCTAAACATATGTTTCTTTCGCTTCCTCTACAATCATCAATCTCATCTTGCACGTACGTCGATTTAGGCTATTTTCTCAACATACTTCTTTACAATTCCAGCAAAGCATTTGTAAGTCATCTGGTGTTGCGCACGTTATTCTTGTAATAACTTTCCGTAATAAGAGACTGCTCATTTGGGTTTTCTTACATAATGGAAAAAAACTTGCATCTGCAGACCCCGTGTCGTCTGTTGAACCCTTCGTCCGCAACATTAAAGCCGCAAACGCACAGAGCGGCGGCGGCGGCGCGGCGCGGCACGTTTTCATACTAAAAACGCCTCCGCTACGCTTTTGCTACGCTTTTCGGTATGGGAACGCGCCACATCGCGCCGCCTACGCTCTCAGTGCGTTTTCGGCTTAAGCATAAAACACTAATAGTTGAAATAGATGTAACCATCGCATTGATTTATTAAAAAGGTTTACCAACCATAACTAGCATTGCATTATGAAAGACTATCTGTTTCCCGCGACTTCGTTCGCGTAGAAGTCATTTATCACTATTCCTTCAGGAACTATGCTATTTTTCGGGATTAAAAGTACCCTATGTCCTTCCGCGGAACTAAAAGTATCATCATATCAGCCGAAAGACGTCCACTGCTGGACATAGGCCTCCCCCAAGGCTCTCCACTTAGACCGGTCTTGTGCCTTCCGCATCCATCGCGATCCCGCCATCCTTACGAGGTCGTCGCTCCATCTTGTTGGAGGCCTACCAACAGCTTGTCTCCCGGTCCGTGGACGCCATTCGAGAACTTTCTGGCCCCATCGGCCATCAGTTCTGCGAGCAATGTGACCCGCCCTACTAAACGCCCGACAAAAAGTATATCCGTAACAAATTTCATCTGTATCGGTTCAGCGGTTTATCCGTGAAAGCCGTTGTCTATGAAACCCTTATATTCTTTGTACATGTTTCATTCAATGCAACTTATTTCTTTAAGACAACGGATACCATTTTTTATTTGACATTTCCTAACAAAAAAAAATACTACCTTAATGGTGACGTGTATACACGCCCTGTCGATAAACATGTTGATACGAATAATCTATGTCATTCATTAGTTATTTCGACTAAAATTATGGCCCTTCTAAACATTTGGAGGTTACTCGCTCATGACAAACGAGGTAAAAGGCCTACCGGCGTTACTTGTATAATTTTATCGAATAACTTATTATGTCTACTTGCATGTGTGATTCTAACCGCGTAATATTCGTTTACCATTTGATTTGACATTTTGAAACTTGAACCTACATTGGGGGCTTATTACAAGTACTGTGCGAGAGTGACGGATGTTTTACCCACCGCGCTTCGCTTTTATAATTATTGTTGACGAATTAACATTATATTGGCGCGATCTGAAACCTCTTAGGGCTCTTAGTCAAATAGCAAAACCGGCCAAGTGCATGTCGGACCACGCACAGTGAAGGGTTCCGTAGCTGGGATGAACGTTCATGGCTGAAATTCAATTATTTTTTTTTGTTAAAATCTCAAAAACTACACAGCGTATCGTGTTCAAAACAATTTTGGTTGGAAGTATTTTGTATGTTCTACTACTGTAATTTTTATTAGAATGTTCTATTTAACAGTTCAAATCTACCCACCCGGACAGAATTTTTACGACTTTAGAAGCGTATATCTCGCCAACTGCTCACTTACGTAAAAAAGTCACTTAAAAACCTCGGTATCATTTTGGAAGCCCTATCTAAAAATACGTCACACGCTGATGTAAATCAAAAAAAAAATTTTCGTCACCTAGTTACATGTATGGAGTGCCACCCCTAAATATATTTTTTTTCAATTTTACTACATCATTGTATAGCGGTTCATAGAATACATCTATCCTCCAAATTTCATTTATATCTATAGTGCCAATAGGCTCTGAGTAAAGTGGCTGTGACGTACAGACGGACAGACGGACGGACGGACAGACGGACAGACGGACAGGGACATGACAAAATTATAAGGGTTCCGTTTTTGCCATTCGGCTCCGGAACCCTAAAAATGATGTTTGTTTGCCTATTAATTTGTTTTTGCCACGCTGTATGCTATTTGCCTTGTATTTTAGCCTCAATAATATAAAACAAGCTTTTATTTAACTTTACATGATTGTTTGTTTGCTTGTAGCAGCTGATGACGAGCAAAAATATCTAAGGTGACAAACAAACTTAATTAAAGAATCTTATTTAATAGTCATATTTTGTGTGCAAGTCATTACGTAACCGAACCATAGGCCCAGCTGGTTTCTTTTTCAATAACTGCTACCTAGTCATTATCGTCCTCTTGGTCGTGGAAATCATTAAGTCAATTACAATTTTGAATTTCTCGTTTAGGATTATACAGGATGTATAATTATATAGATTTTGTCGATATATATAATTGGTTTTTGTTACGTCAATCGCAACTCGCGTTAAGCCGCCGCAAAAATCCCCTGGGGACATGTTTTGGGTTTTGGTTTTAACACCTTGACATACTCGAGGTTGCTTATATTTATGTCAAATTTCTACTCTTACACACTTTTGTGTCACGTGATAAAGATAAATTACACAGTAGGTAGCTATTAATTGCAATTATTTTAGTAACTAAATAGGCTGCTAGACTCTGTTTCCCAATGAAATGTTACTAAATTAACCTTATTACCGTACTTAAATCCGAATTGAGAAAGAGTACAGTTTATGAAATGAGTATTAAGTAGTTTGGAGTTGATTTTTTTTATATCTAACATACAGCATTTCAATAGTGTTCAGTTTCACCTTGTACTGAAATCAAAAAAAAAGGTGATCTCAAAACGCTTAGAATCTACTCTCTCGGTGTTTGATTGCGCGTCGGTTATGAAGTTCTTAATATACGAGTTCTACTAAATCATTAATAAGATCATTTATTATTTTGGTAATTTACGGTGTTAAACCGGTGCTTTTTAATCCTTTTTCTTTTCTTTTTATGATAAGGAGAAGGCTCGCGAGCATTCAGGCCACCTGATAGTAATTGGAATCTGAGACCCATTTGAATTCTCAAGACTATAATCCTAAGACTTCAATAGCGTTGCCAACCCTGACGACTGAGATGGAATGCCTTTATGCTAGTAACTTCACCGTTTGTCTTATTCCCACACCGGAACACAACAATGCGAACACTGTTGCTTGGAGGGTGGTTAATGGATAAGATGGTGGTAGCGATCCGGACAGACCGCACAGGGTCCTACCACCACTAAAACCATCCTGGTTAAAACCTTCAACTATTTCAGAAAATTAAAAGTAAAATCTTTCGTATACGTATCTATACTAAACGTAACGACATTAATACTTATCAGTAGATCTTTATTTATTACCTACCGCCTAATATCCGCTTCTATAAAGAACCTTGACTGACCTTAATTAATTATAATTTGACACAATAATTGGTAAGTAGTTGAAGGGCAGGCAATCGACTAAAGTAAAAGTAAAAAAAAATGCCAGTTGAAATCTAAATAACATTTGTAACGAATGGCCAACTTAAAAATCCGATTATTTTAAAAGCTGGGTCTGTGGGGTAAACAAATCACGAATAACATTGTAAATGGCCGGCGTCTAGATATTCAATGTCGTCTTTTTATATTGTAGCTAAATTCCGGATGTTTGATTAAAATGAAACAGCAGTATAGGAACTGATATAATGCCGAATATAAGGATACAAGTCAAGTAAGGTTTACAAGGATATAAGTCTTTATACATTCCTTCTTGGCATAGAAGGAAGTTAACGTCCGCATGACTACTTTGCCGTTTTGGCAAAAGTGTAGCACTAAAATTAAGATGGACGTATGGCAATAAAGTTTAGTTCCAAAAGTAAAGATAGATTATAACAGACATATTTTTTTATTATTGATTCTGTAATAATACAGAATAACGGATGATTTACTTTAGGAACTTCCGGATTGCCAATGTTGTATAAATATTTGCAAGAGCCTCGGCAAAAACCGCCGCAAACGAAGTTCAAAGTAATCCTAACCTTTTCGACTTCGACTCATTTCATGTTATTAACATCTCAAATCTGAAAGGCCTTAGATTCGCCAAGTTTCCAATTACATAGGTACATCATTTAAAAACCAGTTAAATTTTAGGTGCTCGCAAATATACAGGAAACAGTTTTTTACTAGATATATCTTAGGTAAAACTGTTTGCTTAATTAGATGAGATTGATTGCCTTGGCGGTGTTATAAATTATTAAAGTTCGCGTAAATTGACAGGTCGGTAACATGACACGTGCTTAATCGTGCGTGGTCGCGGCCGGATCTAGTTGTTCCTTTTGTTTTAACGCACTACATCAATGTTGTGTCAAGCGAAGGTTAATGAATTAACAATTTATCAAATGTTTGGAACTTTGTCAGCAGGGCTGAGATTCTACATGGTAAAATAGTTATGTCAGAAGGGAGCAATATGATATATTTACGGCGAGGGCGTACATTGAATCCTGAGCGTAGTGAGGGATTCAAGTGTTAACGCCCAAGGTGGAAATAATTTTGATACCGTGTGGTCCGTGTGACACGTACTGCTTTTCACATCACCTATGAGGAAAATAAAAGATCTTAGTGATGAAACAACTTTAATCATTTACACACTCTAAAAAGGCTGAAATTATAAAATTTAACGGTGCTGCAGAAAAGTGCCACTTTGATCCCTCCTAGCAGGGAAGAAAAGTCCCCTTTCAGAATAGGTGATGTGAAAACAATATTGCCTTTGAAGTATTTTCGCATTACCAACGTTTTGATAACTCTTATGTCGTGTTCTACTCTTATAGGTTATGTTGTGTTTTCGTGGATGTCGTAAGAGGTGACCAAGGGAATAAGGGCTTGTAGTAGTTAGGAGATGGGCTTGCAACCTGTCACTAATACACTGGTAAACATCCTGATTGTGCAAAATGTGGTTACAGAATTATCAACAAGTTTTTTAGAGTTGTTTGTAATTCTGTAGCTCTGCCTACCCCACTCTGGGAATAAAGGCGTGACTTTATGTAGGTATGTATGTATGTGATAACTCTTATGTACGGTCACGGTCTAAGATGCTATCCATGCAAATAAGGCCTCGACTGTGCTTGACGGCAATGGCGGCCGGGTGGGAAAACAATACTACAAAACCCGTCAAACGCAATCTCGTTTTAACCCAGTACCTAGAATAGAGGGACAGGTTGTTTGAGAAGGAATGGAGTTAGAATTAAATCTATGAAGTTGGTAAATAATAAATGTTAGATGTTAATACAATGATGCCTTAATTTTTCACATGTTTCTTAAGTTTCTAGGATAATTCAATAATCTAACTAATCTGAAGCTACGTACATAGAAATAGTTTACAAATTTAGATATATTTTAGTATCCTCAAATCCGGGTCAAAATTTTAATGTAATAGAAGAAACCATTACGATGCCGCTGCATCAGTGATTAACAATCAAGGTCCTCTGATGGTGTGTTTGAAAACACTAAATATTTAAAATCTTAACACTGCAATCCCAAAACTGTAAATTTGTAGCCAACCCTAAGAATATTGAGTGCTGAAATACTAAACTGTAATTGTAGCAGTTGTAACACACAAAAAAGATTAGGAATAAGTACGCTAAATACAACCGGTTATTTCCGTGACGAAATCTGAAGCGGTCTTTCATGAAGTGATAACAGAAAATTTGCAACCGAAACAAAAAAGGTAGAACATAACAATACTTGTAAATAGCTTAATAAGGTTAACTTAGTTGATAATGCGTAAGTTAGCCCGGTATCTGGGGTTGTTATGTAAAGTAGACCGGTTTCGCTTGATGGGCGTGTGCAGTGATAACGCGATGCGCTTAGGGTACAATGCACATTGCACGTCAGCTAAGTTTTATATGAAACAAAACGTTAAAATGATGATATTCTTAGAATCACACAAGACTTGTTCAATATGAACTTATCATAGTTATGCTGAAAATTATTTCAAAAATGGGTTTGTTTGTGTGTTTTGTAAATGTGGTTACAGAATTATTAACATGTCTTTTTAGAATTGTTGGTATTTCTGTAGCTCTGCCTACCCCACTCTGGGAATGAAGGCGTGATGTTATGTATGTATGTGTATGTGTTTGCTATACTCGGCTTTGTGTCTTATTTATTGTATTTTTTTCTTAGTTTTCCTGCATAGACATGGTTAAGGCTCGTTTTGAATAATTTTGATCTTTTGAAATTCTTTTGGAGTTGATCTCTGACTTTTTTTTCATGCATTTAGTTTTTTTCCACATTGATATGCCAATTAGACAACTAATCATACACAATGCGGCGGTAAGGGCAGATAGGGCGCTGATCACACAAATATCTGCCATATTTGTGTGATCAGCGCGATTAGTATGTATTTATTCATATAAGTATGTTTATCGCTGTCTAGCACCATAGTACAAGACTAGAGCTTAGTTTGGGACTAGGTCAATTTGTGTGAGATTGTCCCCTGATATTATTTATATACATTACTGTAGAGACCGGGAAAAAGGCTGTTGCGGGACGAATATGAGTTAGCGCGGCCGAGACGCAGTCGAAAATGAGTCTAGCAACTGTCTTTCCCGGTTTATGACTACTCTATATTGTTTTTAAAAAGTATAACCATATTTCATACACTTTAAATACGCCGTAAAGGTTAAACTTTTTTTTAACCTAAAATAAGATGAAATAACTTCGATTGTACGGGTGTTTAGCTGTTTGGAGTTAGTTATTATTAAAAATGGTATTAAAAAGTGAACTACGCAGGGAAATGAAATTTAATAAAAATTTTCGCGGCCGCTGCCAGTGGTAAATAGTAACTTTAAACACCGGGCAAGAGCATGTCGGGCCATGCTCAGTGTAGGGTTCCGAAGCCGTTAAATATTTACTATAAACATAAAAATCAACAAGTAATATCTAATTTTTAAAGTCTTAGATGATTTTTGTAGGTATAAACACTTTAGTCGCCTGTATCTCAAGAACCAATAATGTTTACTTAGTCGTGATAGTTTTCCTTTTAAATTCGTTATATGTGCGTTCATTTAAGTTTTTTTTCAAATTTTTAGTATTTGTAGTTTTGGCTGTAGGGGGGGGGGGGGGGGGACCCTTGAATTTTAGATCAAAAGATTGTTTTCACAAACCCACAATATTCTTAAAAGATCTATTGAATGATCCACACTATGGGTAGACAAAAATAACAAATACATCCCCACGTTAAGTGTAGGGAGGAACACTAAAAAAACATTTTTTTTTACATTTTATTGTACCACTTTGTTGGCGTAACTAATATGTATATTCATGCAAAATTACAGCTTTCTAGTACTAAAAGTCTCTGCACTAGGCTGCGGACGGACGGACGGACATGGTGAAACTATAAGGATTAGTTTGACTACGGAACCCTAAAAAAAGGGCATGTCGGAGGAAAAGATCATTAATTTGATCTGCAATTTGGAGCTTGCAAATGTCCTTCAGCTAACATACCATTGCGTGGTTTGAATGCTTGTGGACCTTCTCGATGGCATTAATATGAAAGAAAACGCTAAAAGTCTGTTTAAACGAGCGCCTACCTCACTATGGCGTGTCTGGGTGTTCACTGCTCAACGCCCTGCCAAGTAGAGTTATTACGTGTAAACATTGTTACTATACCTTACGGTGCATTCTAGTGCAACGTCAGTTAATGCATGACAAACCGTCATTAAGCGTTTTTCTATTACACGTGACGCCATCGTCATCGATCCAGCAGCCGCGGAAGAATTTATGAAACAGCACGCCTAGCACATGACGGCGCGCGAGTTATGTCGCTCGCGGGATAGACTACCTGTCTTTTTCTGACCGCTCTAATTAGACAATGATGATGTCAGTCTATACGTAGACGAGACGTAACTTGCGCACCGTCAACGAGTCAGAGGAATGTGCCACATTTTCATAAGTGTTTCTTCCGTGCGAGAATAACACGCATTATAATTTTAATGTTATCAATTTTAAACAAGTTAATTAGAATGTTACTCTTTTCCTGTGACATTATTTTTACTAATTTAATAAATAAATACCTACGTAAATAAAATAAAAAGTATCTAGTATTTGGGTCATACACAGATTAAGTTAACGTTTTTAAGGCTTAATTTTCTGGCTAAGCCCATTCCCGCAAAAACGCCGTCAGGACTACTTTAGACCTATCATATAAAAACATAACTTATATGCTCACAAGCTTTTAACTATTGACCATATGAGAGACAACTTTTGTTTTTAAGAGTGTGTATGACCCATTTTTATTTTTTCTTATAAAGCTCAATTCTTTTTAAATCATTGTTTTCAAACATTTGACAAAAAACCTTGTACCCTTGACCTTGGCTGGTCCCCAGATTACCGGACGACAACTGGGCTGAGATTCTACATAGTAAAACTGATATTGGCTTTGACTTGTTTCAGTTTTGTCTTATTGACGGACAGTAATGGCGGCCGAAATAAACACAATACTAAAACACGCCAAACGCAATATCGTTTTAACTATCTTTCGTTATTACTAGCATAGAGGCATTCCATCTTAGTCCTCAGGGTTGGCAACGCATTTGAGGTCTTGGGATTATAGTCTTGAGAATTCAAATGTCTATGGGTCTCAGATTCCACTTACCATCAGGTGGCCTGAGTGCTCGTGTGCCTTCTCCTTAACATAAAAAAAAAAAAAAAAACTCAGTACTATAGAGGCCGGCTGTGAGCAAATGATTGCCGCTGCAAGTGAAATGCATCTGAGAGAGGTGAGGCGGAAAGATTAGAGATACTACAATCACCAAATAAAATGTGCCTCGGATTTAGCATTAGAGTCAGTCACAAAAACGTAGCAAACGTAGCTTCGGGATTCGTATTTTCAGGGCATGGCCCTAGGTTTTGTTTTGGTTTGCCTGTTTAATTGTATTGTTGCTTTCTCTTGTTTTGTTAATGCTAGTAAAGTGCGTGTGCTATGTGTGTGTGATCTGCCGTGGTTGCGCTGGGTGGTTCCAACGGAAGACCAGCGCTGGTTTTAATGCCAATTTATTGGTAAAAGTAATATTTTACATGTCACATTAACAAAATATACAGTATTTTTTGATAACTATTAAATTTTATTTAAAATACAGTTTTAATAATTATACAATTTAAAATTCTATGTCCATAATGCTAATATGAAAATATCATAACAAGATATTTTATATTGTTGTTCCACGGGTCAATGATCTCCTTGAAGGAATTCGTCAATATAGTAACAAGCTAGGTTGTGATAAGCAACAATTTCAGTTTGTTTGAAAATATTGCGTCACTTGCAGATAACTTTAATGATTTGGTACCATGTTATATATTTTAGGCCCAATGACGCTGAGCGACGCTCGGACCCTTAGGTCTTTTGTTTATGTCAGAAATTTGTTCCTTTTTGTTTGTCTGTTGTTTGTCACGAATAAATGTGTTTTCTTTCTTTCTTCCTTTCAAAAATAAAAACAGAAGAAGGCAGTTCAAAAATATGGATTATTCATGAGACACCACAGCACTCAGCTTTAGCTTAGGGGCTCTATTCTACTCGGTAAAACAATATTGCCCTTGACATGTTTTTGTTTTTATCTCGGCCAATGTTACTGTCAAGTTAATACAAGCTATCGTAACGTTGACAATACGATAACATGAAAAAAGCAATATTATTTCACCAAGTAGAACAGAGGCCTGGTATGCCAAACAGTAAATAGCAAACCAAATTACTGGATTAACTGTAAATGAAAAAAGTGAAACGACGACACGCCTATTCCGTTACGTGAAGGATGCTCTCGCAATCACCGTTTCAGTAAGCAGCTTTACTATAAAATTGAGTAAACCGGGCGTGATTACGGCCCGCATTGTTTACCTCGTTTTTACTCATCGGTGATTCTCCAATCCGACTCGCTTAACACTCGACGGACGCATTATTAACCAGCGAGTTTAAGTTGTCCCGTCAGAGCATACAAACACCATTTTAGGGCATGCATTTCAATAAGATAGGTACTTATTTTTGAAAACACCCATCATCGAACGCTATTTTCTGCTGAAACTATGATTTTTCAGGACATCTTGAACGTTGATTATGTAGGTGAGGCTAGACTTGTGACTACCAAAAAAAAACTCATACGGCAAGAAATTACTTTCGATGAAATGAAACATTTGCATAATGATTCCTTTCGAAATAATAAAAAGGTAACGTAATAAGGTGCTTATTTTTTTGGTTAAGCTGCTTATCTATAGCAAAGCAATGTTATGCAAATCTCGAGGTTCCGTCTAAGTCTGTTTATGACAGCGCTCTGCCTACTCTATAGGAACACTTGTTCCTTTTATAAATATAGAGCCATAAAGGTCACATGGAGGTCTCCAACCTTCACAGTACTCTCTTTGACCAACTCCTGTGTTTATGGCCAATTGCCTGGATGAAGTACTGGGATTAATTTCATCAGCTGCAGCCACTAAAGCAATAGTGGTGGTCGTTCTGCCATGGTAGGCTCTGGATCAGGAAAAATAAATATAAATGAAAAACTTAAAATAATTTTAAACTAGGTTCTTTATTGTAGTCAAATTCGTGCCCTTATGTCTATAGTCCAGTCAATAAAGGAAGTGTCGAGTGCTTGATAAGGAACCTAAGCAGTTTCTTCTGGAATTTGTTCAGGATGCATAGGGAGCGAAGGGGTATAGAGTGCTATACCTCCTTAGCCTTTTGTTGTTGTAATATGTAAAACTCTTCCTAACTGTCTGACTGAAAGTAAACTATGCACAAAATAAGCTTGAACCCAGGCACTTGAAATTTAGAGGGAATAGTAACCTAGCTAGGAGAGCACTAAAAAAGGTAATCTTGAAAATCAGCCCCCAACCGCTTTCTCAAAATACGGTTCTGCCCCTAAGTGTTATTAAGAACATCTTTTGATTCAAGTCCCAACCCGTTATTTTATCAATTGCCATAACATAAATGTATACATGTGTAATACGTAAAGAACATTAATTCAAAATGTCAGAGGATTATTCAAATCAAACGGAATCGGAATTCGCTAATGGAGTAATATTACGTGGAAAATCTTACGTATGCCATTATTAAGCATCATTCACGGGACTGGGATTTGAATCTATTCAGGCAATCTGTGGTGCGCTCGTGGTTTAGAACCAAATTGGTTCTTGGTAACAGAACTCCAGAGCGATTAATTCGCGCGGAAGTGTATGTTACGATCCGCGATGATCTTATTTCATCCACTGATTAAAATGATACCACTAATAAGAATTCCCTAGCACTTGTACAGTTTCTAAATTACCGATACTTTCGGTTTCATGTTTGATGTCACCAGAATTCCATTCCTGAGCTAATCACAACACATTTTCAACTTTTTATTGTGAATACACTTTAACTACACCATTTCCCTTGATTGATACTGCGTATAGAATGACCGCTATTTCACTTGCATTTATTTAAACATCTACCATTAGACACTCATTAAGCCCACCATCTGCTTTCTAATCAAACATTTCTTATTTTTTGCTCGCACCCGATTTAATCCAAGATTAGCGATTTGAATCCGAGAAAAAAGGCATGAATGAAATACCAAGCTGAGTCCTTAAGAAATTAACGGACACCAATTAAAACTTTTTATTTTGAAATCAGTTTGTTAGAACCAGGCCAACCAGCCAATCATACATGCATACGATCTGGGCATGACAAGATTTTACTTCCTAGATGTTGATCCCTTTTAAATTTCAATGCTCATGTGCTCTGATAGAGCACATAAGTGACATATTAACATACATTTTGTATTTGTTTCCACTAAACTCTGAGTGTTTGCGTGATTATGAGAACTTTAGTGAATTATTCAGTTCACATTAGGATTATTGTGGTACCTTATTTGTTACAAACAGTCCTATAATTTACTTAAACTGAGAATTATAAAAATGCAAACAGTCCGGTAACAGATGATTTATTAAAACGCACTCTTTATCTCGAGCCCTGGGCGTTAATTGACAGTACTCCATAAAATCTTTGTATTCGTTATAAATAACTTTTTTCATATGAAGAAAAACATGGTTTACACATACTACTGGTAACGTTGGTACTTAAACTTATTGAAATATTGATGCAATAATCCATTTGCGTGGAAATTACTGCACGGCTCGTGGTACTATCCATCGCATCCCGAATACACCTATCTAAAGGTCTCATATTGAATAGTTCAAATCAGTAATAAAATCAATACATTAAAAAATCTTACACAGACTGACTTAAAGCGTCGCATATTTTAGCAATATTATTGCGACGTTTTAAAAGTTTAATATCGTGATTGATAAACATACAGTCGTGCAAAAACGGTATATCTATAGATCATCAATGGGAGCCGAAGAAAATCGTTATGGTTTTATGATTTGATGATCATAAAGTCAAGTTTAATGTGCGCCGCGACGGATCCGATGCTTAATTAACAACGTCATAAATCAAATTTTGCAAATACTATTTGGGAATTAAATATGGGCCAAGTTCGCAATCGACTACGGCTTGTTAAGGGTTTTTTTAATCAAAGATAAGCTATTATAGCAGAAGTCTGATTTGTATGAGTTGTTGTCTTCTACCAAGAAACTTGATAAGATTAGCCTAGTTGGACGTAACCTACGAAGCAAGCGTTCTTTGTTCGATTCCCGTCTAGGGCAAATATTTGTGTGATGAGCCAGAGTATTTGTAACTGAGTCTTTGATGTTTTCTATATTCACGACACGGTGGCCTAGTTGGGAGGGACGCTGCCTTCGAAGCTAGAGGTCCTGGGTTCAAATCCCGGTAAGGGCAGATATTTATGTGAGCATGAGTATTTGTTCCTGAGTCTTGGATGTTTTCTATGTATTTAAGTATTTATTTCTCTATATTAGTATGTTTATCGTTGTCTAGTACCCATAGTACAAGCTTAGAGCTTAGTTTGGGACTAGGTCAATATGTGTGAGATTGTCCCCTGATATTTATTTTATTTATTTATTTATATATTTAAATAAGGATTTCTCTATATAATGGTTTTTGTTGCCGAATACCCATGCGACTGATAGCGGTTTTGGTAACTAGAAAAACAAATAAAAATAGTACTAATCGCTTTGTGGGAAATTATACAATAGATCAAAAATACTTTGGTTAGGCGGCAGGCATCCGTTATTTAAAGAACAGAGCCAGAACCCTAAATCGGATCATTATCGATAACTGCCTGACACAACAATAAATGCACGTGCAATCGCAGTGCATGGGCGATTAATTAGCATGGTCTATGGTTCCGTACTGGGCTGGTTGCTGTATCCAAACAAAATCAACCTAAATAGCTGTTCAATTTATGATTAGACAGTTCAATACAATGTAACGAATAGACTTATTTTAGCGGAAAAATCCAAGTCAATTCACAGTAATGTATTTTAATATAACTACACACAGGAGCAATAAAAACGGGTCACTTTCTCTTGCTCTTGACTCTATTTAACAGATAGTTAAACCCCTAGGTGTAATATATTGTCACACCTACTTTTACTGCTGATAATAATAACTCTTAAACAGCCCTTCGATTTTCATCAATTTTAGTTTGGCACCTACCTATATTACTTTAACTTTCTATTTGTTTCAGAGGGTTTACCCTTGAATGTTTTACTTCGTTTTTTTGTCCCGGTTGAAATGCCTTCGCTTACCCACCCCGGCGGAGCCAAGGCGGGTTATGTCCAGCTTGCACGGACCGAAACCCCCAGGGCGTTCCACCAAACGCTTTAAGAGGAGGCTAAGGGACCACTATAGCGTCAAAACGTAGCCCCCTAATAGCAAGTGCCCCGTGAATTGACTAGTCTCGCCTACTCCACTGAAGATACCCTGGAACACAGCAGGGGCCTTCCAGCTCAGAACCTCTTACTGCAGGTGATAGAACCCCGATCTATTACTCTCAAGGCTCCGTTACGGTAGCATACGGTTGACATAAAGCTAACCACCGCCGCCAACCCAGTCGCCTGCGGCGCATTGGCAGCGCTTAAGGTGTGACCTCATGCTGCCGCTTACCTAACCTAACCTACGTAAGATAGCCTAAAAACTAGAAGGTTTCAGTAATTAATTGCTGTCAATGCAATGAAACTAGGTGAAGCGACACGTTCTTTGAAATCAGTGTCGGTGATTCAAGGGGTTTGGGAGCTAAGAAGATCAGCTATTTCTAACCATTTTTATGATTACAATGACACTATTGCATAATAATTTGTTTAAGTGATTATGACATACAGACGGACAGACGACAGACTGACGGACATGATGAAATTATAAGGGTTCCTAGTTTGACTTCCGTTGAAAGAAGTTGAGAATAGAAATATTGAGCTCAAAAACTATAATAATTGTTTAGTCATGACGTTGCGTTTGATGGCTCTTATTTTAAACGTAGTGCTGGTTTTAACTAAAAATGTTTTCAATACAGTTTACAACCGAGCCAATTCCAAATAAAGTGCATTTATTTTAGGCATTAAGTACGAGTGGCAAATAAGCCTGGACCTCAATTTGTTGTAAGACAAAAACTTGATAATGGCTAATAGTGACAAAGACCTCGAGTGTAATTGGCCATGGCTAATGCTGAGAACACGTAAACTAATATTATTTTACGCAGCTCGATGAATGCCTACATCGGCGTTCCATAGGTATTGTGTTTGTCATGAAGTCACGGCAATTGGATTGCCCGTTGGTCCAAAACATCTCCACCATTTTTTTAAGTAGGTTGTCGTATGGGTTGTCCACGCAATGCAGTCTTGAGAATGCGAGCGTCTATGGATCTCAGGGGGTGATTCTCTCAACACAGCTTTATACGACACTCACCTGCCTGCTGCCTAATTGAGAAGGCACGCGCTAAAATGTGTTTTGTACGCTCCGACGGGACTTCTTAAAATTGCCAGATAAAACTTCACCTTTAAGATCGACGCAGCGCTGTGCTGAGAGGATCACCCCCCAGGTCAGATGGTAAGTGTACCGTCAGGAGGCCTGTGCGCTTGTATGCCTTCCCAATACCGTAAAATAAACGACAATTTGTAATGTATGATGTAAATGTACTGGGAATGGGATAAAATTTGAATGTGATTTGTGGTGTCGGAATTTGGGAGCGAGATTTCGGCTGTACTTAGCGTAGACACACCGAGTTGGGGCTTGTCAGTTCGGGCACATTAAGCAGATGGTCGATGATCGTCTTTGACGAATTAAACTTTGATATAATAATATAAATCAGGTTAAATTTCTAGGTGTATTTAAATTGATTTATACCGGGAATTGAAGTATTTTTAAATTAAGTCAGCTTACTAGAATATGAAAGTGAAGTTGTAGCATGTACATATTAAGTTGTAGGTTGTACAACATTTTATGAAATGATTTAAATACAGCAATGAATCGATCTTACTGATCGTGAGATTAACAATAATCAGACACCCGTGCAAGGAGCCTAGTTATAAAGCTGAACGATAACCCGTCTGGAATCAAAGGCGCTATTTAAATTAATAGCGATTTTCTCGTGAACTTTTATGAAATAAATTGGATCAATAAAAATAAGATTTACCTTTCAGAAGCAATGTAATCGTGATGTGTTGAACAATGGTAAGCTCCTCCCATATCATGTTTTACTAACTGTTTTTAATAGCACAAATATATTTTTAAAGTTTATGTTCCTGGCAATAAAACTTGGGCAATTACGACCAAGAACATATTTTTGATAATTTTATTGGACGTGCAATTAATGGTATGAACAAAAAAAGTTTTTATTTGTTCACATGATGACCAGTCGATAAGTGGGGTGATTTAAAATAAGGTAAAGACTTTTTTTAATCATATATGTACGTAAGTGCGTTCTTTTGAAGCGTCCTCAAACACAACCGATAGGTTCTTAGTCTAGGATTGAGGATTCTTGCATTGATGTTATAGGTTTACTGTCATTAGGTACAATCGAAGACACTGTTAACTGTACATTTACAATCGAACTTGAACCTTATCACCACGTATTAAAGTCTACGGGTGGTCAGTTAACAGTGTCTTCGTTTGACAAATGGAAAATCGCCAAAGTGTCAATTTTTAACGTCAAATTAGAAAGTTGTCCAACCAGGATAATGTTGAAAATACAATTGTCCTATAGTAAACTGTCCTAGTGTCAAATATGATATACGATATGTCGTAGGTCAAAAATACATGTCCATTTGTATTTACTTACACTCAGAAATATGTCCAATTGTAAATGTGTCCCATCTGAAACATGTACATGGTATAGTCGTCCAAATATAAATGTGTCCATTTTTATTTACGTACAGTCAGAAATATGACCAATTGTAAATATGTAGATTTATATAGATATACTGATAAGAAGTTATACTTAATGCCAGTCATGGAACTATTAAAAGGCAGGGGCTATTTTCAAAAAGTCACATTTATTTCCAGTATACATATATTTTTGACATTTAGTGTCACAACATGTATATACCATTATGTATAGGCACTTAAAAATTATTAAAAAAAATGTATTTTATGTCATTGTCACCAATGATATCTGTTATTGGCGCCTACAAGTAGGGTATTATTGGGGATTCTGGATCATTTGTCCTCGCTGCGCTCGGATGATCCAGAATCCCCAATAATGATCCAGGATCCCCAATAGTTTCCATCGATCAGGGATCTAGTCAGATGATCCAGGATCCCCAATAGTTTCCATCGATCAGGGATCTAGTCGGATGATCCAGGATCCTCAATAGTTTCCATCGATCAGTGATTCAGAATTCCATAAACTCAACAGGTAAACGAATGACCTGACAATCCTTCAATGGTAAATTTGCATATTCTCGCCTCATAAATTTCTATAACAAAATATTTTGTAAAGAGAAGCAAAACCGGAGTGCCGTATAATTCAATTTTATATTACTTATATTTTTGTTTACGGCACTCCGGTTTATTTTTCATAAATTTATTTCTTTGTTTATTCATCTTTGTTTATTCATCTTTGTTCCTGTTAACACTTTCCACACAACCATTGCTGTACTAATGTTATAGGATAGTCCCGCTAACAGTTTTCTGGAGTGGCCAATTCCATACTAATTGTTTAAGGACAAGGCGGTCTTTCGATACGTTCCAAAGGGGCGCCTCCTCTGTACTGATATTTACTCAACCAAGATAATACTAGAACGCTGATCTATATATGCGACCGATCGTAAAAACTTTGATAGCGTGATTCAGGTCTTTTTCAATTATTACTGTCAAATCAAAATAAAAACTGCAAACTTTTTTTGATTTCAAGCTATCTTTAGTTGTTATTAAAAACCACATTATTAAAAGTGTTGATTAAAGTGAAATACATTAATTATTCCAATATTTGTGTATTATTCAAGTAATGAGAGATTGTTACGACATCTATTTAAAAAGGTAGGTACTTAACATCTGCTAGTCTGACGATAAAGTGACTCACGCGCTACTGTTACTAAGAACTGCTCAATGTTATTGTTAGCGTAAGATGGCGCTATTTGACAATGCTATTTGAATGGAATAATACAGTGAAATGAATCTGCGGTCTTTAATAAAGTAAAAATTTCGTAGGTGAACTGAAACTTTAATAAATAAATCGACTGAAACTATTAAGTTTATCTCAACACTGTAATCGTTCGCGATGTACATCAAAGTTCGAACATTGTTACGACATCTATTTAGGTAAATCAAGTGTCAACTTTATTGCTGATTGACAAGAAACTCCGCGCTGTGTTTACTAAAAACTTCGTTAATCAATGTTAAGATGGCGCGGATTAATACAAATAATCGATATGAAACTAGCACGATGTTTTTACTGTTTACTAAGAACTTCGTTAATCAATGTTAAGATTGTGTGCATGAATGCAATAAAGTAAAATAATTTCGAACCTTGAGAGCCATTACATAGCATGCTGTATGACATGTAAATAATAGGAAGCGTAAGTAATTTATGTTCATGCTTCACATGATTCGAACAAATATATGTGTTTTTCTTTCTTCTTTATAGCTAAAGCCGATTCACAAATTCTGAGAGTTAAACAAGTTATTTAAACAATAAGTATAGTAAGTCGTTGCTGTCTTCAAGCCAACCAGTGCCTGTTTTATATTTCCTTATTTTTTTTTTATTTTTTTTTAATAATAAATATCAGGGGGACAATCTCATACAAATTGACCTAGTCCCAAACTAAGATCTAGGCTTGTACTATGGGTACTAGACAACGATATAAATACTTATATAGAGAAATAAATACTTAAATACATAGAAAACATCCAAGACTCAGGAACAAATACTCGTGCTCATCACACAAATATCTGCCCATACCGGGAATCGAACCCGGGACCGCTAGCTTCGTAGGCAGGGTCCCTACCAACTCGGCTAACGCATCATATCGTCTTCATAGTTAGGCTACATTCGGTACATAGAAACGCATTAAAGTACATGCAGCTACCAAATACGAATAAGGTTTCAGGTTAACGCAACAAGCTGGCGCCGCGCCTTATAGGTGTAAAGGATTGGGAGTGATTCACAATAATTATATTTTATTTTCTAATAGACGAACGTCTGTAATGCAGAATTAAGGTTTGATTTTGTTTGGACAATCTCATTTGAAATAAAATTATATTACTAATAATTTTAATTGGTAACATCTAAATGCAGCCTTAGTTTATAGGGTTATAAATGGAGCTTCCATTTATTTGAGCATTCAATTGGTAGTGGCAGTGCAGTGAGTGAGACAAGTAATTAAAAAGAAGCAGCAAGTATGTACGTAATATTTTTTATTTTTTATTATTTATGTTGATTGTGTTTGGTTAGTGATGCTTATTCAAATACTTTTAATAAAAATAGGTCGGCAGTGTTCAATCCGTTCGATTCCGATGAGGAGATTAGCTGTGCCCAGCAACAGACTGCATCTACCGCTTCTACGAGTGCAGCGAAAGTTAAGACGGTAAAGGCGAAGCAGAGAAGAACTAAGAAGGCGGCGGAACTGCACGGCTGTGATTCAGACCTGGACAGCGTCGTGAATGCATCAGCTGCTCAACCAAAAAAGAGACGAGTCGCTGTGTTTCTTGATTCCGAGGTAAGATGCGCGATTGTTTATCGAAACATACTTCGAGGATACGATAGCTTAGTTGGTAGTGACCCTGCCTACGAAGCTAACGGTCTCAGGTTCAAATCCGGTAAGGGCAGATATTTGTGTGATGAGCGCAAGTATTTGTTCTCAACTATTGGCTAGGTCAATTGGTGTAAGACTGATTTATTATTATGATGATTTCATTAAAACTGTTTTTACCCAACTTTAAACCGACTTCAGTTGGACTGACCTCGGTCATGATAACAGTTTGTCGCTGGATTTTTTTAATAATTTAAGTGATTTTCTTAATTGTATTTATAAAGGTGAATAATATAAGGTTGCTAAATAATTTCAGGGTGACGAAGAGGAACCGATCAGGGCCGCTCCGCTACGTAATTTTTTGACAAGAAGGACGGGCTCCGGGTACACGCTGCAACGAGATCCCAGCCGGCGCGGGGAGTACTACGTCGAACTCCGAGTCTTCACCACGCGGGAGCTTGAGCCGGTAGCGACGGAAGCAACCAGGTGGAAACATGCCTTTTTCACATATAAAGGGGCTGTAAATAATAATAGCCCAGTTTTCAAAGCGGTCAGACAAGTTGCTCAGGCTGCTAAAGAAGAGTATAAAGGCGTGCAGCCTGTGTTGTACCCGTCAAATACTTTTTAACTAATTTTAGTTATGTGTTTATTGTAATCTGCTACTTTACAGTCGGTTTAAAGGCAAATTTAAAACTTTTGCGGTTTTCAACAAATGTAATTATTACAAAACAAAGCACGTCTTACATAGAACAAAAATAGTATAAGATGTTCTTTTGCGATGTATGTAATGTTTCCGTTCCAAAATTAGCAGCACATAAAAAGACTAATATCCACAAGTCTAATAGTTTGTTAAGTACGCGGCTTGAAAACGTTTATATAATAGCTAATGCTTTTCGGAGTAGAATTGTTAGTTATAAAGTCAATCCCTCAAATACGAATATTACCCCAGATTCATTTTTATGTGAAAACTCTGATATAGCACAACAACTTATTAAAGATTCATTACAAAAGCATGTCTCACTCAAAGTTAATTTGGAACTTTTCGTAAAGTATTGTTTGCCAAAAAATAGTGAAAGTTCCATTAAGTCATTTAACACTAAATACGATATAGTTTTGCAGAGTACAGACGTTTTATCATTATATAAATCACTTGCTGATGTACTAATTACTAAATGTGCGGAATTTGAGCTCTCGGAATCAGGATGGACAATCGAATCAGTTAGTCACTTAGAGATAAACATAGTAAAATACAATCCTTTGAGAGCTGGATCGTTTATACCATTACCAAAACATATTGCTAATACAAAAGCTTGTTTGAATATAAATAATGAGGATAATCACTGTTTTATATGGTCTATAATGGCTCACTTGTATCCTAGCAAGGTTAACTCAAACAGAGTCTCATCTTATCCCAAATACCAAAATGTTTTAAACACTTCCGGCATGGCATTTCCACCAAGCATCTCTGATATAAGGTGGTTCGAAGCCAACAATACTGATATTAGTTTTAACATCTATGGTTTAACAAAAAATGGTAGTGTTATGGGCCCTTTATATAAAACCGCTAATCGTAAATTACAGCACATCAACTTGTTATTAATAACTAAAAATAGTAAGGCACACTTTTGCCTAATAAAAAACTTTGAGAAACTTGTTCGCAAACAAATAACTAAACATAAATATAAGATACATTTGTGTGAAGATTGTTTTTTATATTTTTCAACAGAGGAAAAATTAATTCAGCATAGTTGTGCAGGGGTAAAAACTGTTTTACCAGAGGCAAATACACAACTTTTTTTTTCTAATTTTGAAAGAACTCAGGAGGTGCCTATTGTGATCTATGGTGACTTCGAAAGCTTATTACGAGAGTATTCAGATAAAAGTAAATCTATGTACGTGGAAAATATTCAATTGCATGAGGCATCTTGCTTTGCATATTACATTTGTTGTAGAAGCGAGCCTTATTTAAACGACTATGTTTCTTATCGCGGTCCCAACTGTTCGAAAAAGTTTGTGGAGTCTATATGTAATGATGTGCAGCGATTGTACTCAATATTATCTGTCAGCAAACCTATGATTCCGCTTACGCTAGAGGAACAGCTATCATTTGAAACTAGCACTGCTTGTCATATTTGTAAAGACAAGTTTTCATCTAGTGATAACATTGTAAAGGATCATGATCACTTCACAGGTCGATATAGAGGGCCCGCTCACAATAGTTGTAATTTAAATTCAAAACCTTGCCCATTTATACCAATAATTTTTCATAACCTTTCCGGATATGACTGCCATTTGTTTATTAATGAACTCACAAACGTATGCGGTCGAATAAACCTTATCCCAAAAAATAAAGAAAAGTATATTTCGTTTACGAAGTTCATTCCAATAGACCAGCAAAATGTAGCTCAATTAAAATTTATTGATTCTTTCAACTTTTTGAGTTCAAGTTTAGACAATTTAGTAAATACAATGAAAAAAGATGATTTCCAACATTTAAAATCATTTTTTGGAGATGGGGCCAAGTTTGATATAGTGCGAAGAAAGGGTGTCTATTGTTACGATTATATAAACTCTTGGCAACGTTATGAAGAAACCCAGTTGCCTCAGGCTTCCAATTTTTTTAGTAAACTCTCATCAGAATCTGTATCTTCTGAGGATTATAATCATGCCTTACATGTTTGGGAAACTTTTGCTATTAAAAACTTAGGAGAATATACAGATTTATACTTGAAATGTGATGTGCTTCTTCTATGTGACGTTTTTGAAAAATTTCGAAGCATGAGCCTTAAATACTACAATCTTGATCCCTGTTATTACGTATCGTCACCATCATTAAGTTGGGATGCTATGTTATTATACACAAAAGTAAAATTGGATCTACTCTCCGATATAGATATGTATCAAATGCTGGAAAACGGAATAAGAGGAGGTCTTGCTCAATGTTCACATAGATACGCAAAGGCGAATAATAAATATCTTCCAGATTTTAACATTAACGAGCCGAATAGCTTTTTAGCCTATTTAGACTGTGTAAATTTATATGGATATGCAATGATGCAGCATCTGCCAACAGGAAATTTCAGGTATCTTAACGATGATGAATTAGCAAACTTTAACGTTGAAAAACAGTCACGCGATTCTGATACCGGTTTTATACTTGAAGTCGACCTTCACTATCCTGTTGAACTTCATGAGTCTCATTCAGATATGCCATTTGCAGCTGAAAAATTTGCTCCTAGAGGAAGCAAAAATAAAAAATTAATTGCTAGCCTCTACGACAAACATAGATACATTATTCACTACATGCATTTAAAAGAATGTTTGAAAAATGGTCTTGTTTTGTTAAAAACATATAAAGTTTTAGCTTTCGATCAAAGTAACTTTTTAGAACCATACATATCTTTAAATACCACCTTGAGACAAAATGCTAGCTCAGATTATGAAAGGGATTTTTTCAAAAAGCAAAACAATTCAATATTTGGCAAAACGATTGAAAATAAAAGAAAACAGGTTGATGTAAAACTTGTTAATATCTGGAAAGATCATTCAAATAACACAAATAAATTTTGCGGCGCGGAAAAATACATAAGTGCTCCCAACTTCAAAAACTTGGCAGTTATATCTGATTCATTAGTAGCAATTCAGTTGCAACAGACAAAAATCGTTTTAGATCGACCCATATACGTGGGTTTCTCTATTCTAGAAATAGCCAAAAGTCATTTGTATCGCTTTCATTATGATGTGATGAAACGTGTTTATAAAAATAAAATTCATCTTTGTTATACGGACACTGATAGTCTTTTGTATTTAATTCATACAGAAGATTTCTATGAAGATATCAAAACACACATAAAGTATTTTGATACTAGCAATTTTGATGCTAGCAACATATTTAATATGCCCTTAGTGAACTGTAAAATTCCAGGATATTTTAAAGACGAAATGGGGGTGAGATCGTGAAGGAATTTGTAGGTTTGAGAGCAAAACTATATTGCATAGATACCCAAATTTCAACAATCAGGAAAGCAAAGGGAATAAAAAAGTGTGTTACAAAAAAACTTAATATTAATAAATACAAAAATGCTTTATTTCAAAATGAATGTTTTAGAGATAATATGTGTGTAATAAAATCAAAAAATCATAAAATTTTCACGCAAAAAATCAATAAGCTAGTTCTTACAAGGGATGATGATAAAAGGTGTGTATTAGAAGATAATGTTTCGACTTTGCCTTGGGGACATTACAAATTAGCATTTTAATGTGGCAGCACTGTAAAGTAATAGAAATTTAATGCAAACGTGTGAATTGTAACATTTTTATTATTTTTATAAAAACAATAAATGATGAATGTATGCCTATTGTTTTTCTTTCATTTACCTCCGCCAGCTAATTAATCACGTGCTTAGTAATAAACCCGCCTAACTCAAAACTATTAATATTTCCATATTTCAAGACGCACTCTTGATTTAAAATAAGTTGGCTTTTTTTATTTTGAGTTACGCTAGTTTTACACCTATTGCAATCGTATTATCATGACTCGATCGCTTCTACTGTCAAGTCAATAAGAGCTATCACAACGTTGATAATACGTTAGCAACAGGGAAACAATCAGACAATATAGAGTGAGGAGCCATTAATAAAAATTATTAAATGGGACAACCTCACACAAATTTACCCCAGTTCCAACTAAGCTCTAGGCTTGTGTTAGGGTACTAGACAACGATAAACATGCTTATATAAAGAAATAAATACTTAAATGCATAGAAAACACCCCAGACTCAGAAACAAATACTCATGCATGCATTACACAGATATTTGCTCTGAGCGGGAATCGAACCCGGGACCGCTAGCTTCGTAGGCAGGGTCTCTACCAACTAAGCCAGCCACGTCACCAATAGAGTGGCTGAAATATTGATTAACTTTAAGAATTTAATTAAACAAAGTTGCTATTCTTTTATTTCGTTATAATTGAGATTCAGACAAGGAATTTGATACTGTTGCAGAGAAACAAGTCATAACATGTTAAAACGAGTTGTCCCTGCTTGTTTAACTTTGGCTCAGCGCGTAGGAATGTGGCTACGTAAAGAGTTGCTGACGCGGCGTGCGCGCAATTCGACTTTATCTTCTTAGTGTATGACCCAAGTTAAATAATAAAAATTTAATGTCGGTTTGTAGTTCCGCTACAATACTGTTGCAGAGGAAACAAATCATGACATGTTATAACGTGTTATCTCTGTTTATTTAACTTTGGTTGCACGTAAAATAAGTTCCACATTCTATATGAACATCATTTATTAAAATAAGGTTGATAATAATATTAAACTTAATAAGGTGAAAGTACAACAATAATAATTAAATAGCAGGCAGACTTCTTATAAACCATTGTCTTTACTAATTTACACTTAATGAGACAAAAAATAACATATTTATAACGCCAAATTATTTATAAATAAACATAAATTAAAGAAATTTATGATAAAATTAAAACAACGCTACATTAATTACATTACGGAAGAAAAATAATAATAATTACTATTTTTCTTCCTTAATTCAAACTTCGTTGACAATAACTTATATTAATTGGCTCTACAAAGTAAGTAAATAACAATATTATTGGCATAAATTGATTTTATAATTCAGAACTATAATATAAAATAAACATGGAGATATAATAGAAATAAGTCACAATTATACATATATAACTAACACCGAAATTAATCACTTTCAAGTTTTTTCATAAAAAATTTTAACACATTTTCTGTGCTGTCCAACACTTCATCATACGGATCACACACGAGATATTGCGCACTAACTGAACGATCACTGTAACACTCGTCCATTGTCTCAATGTTTATTTTAATTAAATATCGTCCATTGCGAATGTTATTTTTAATTACAAATGATGATCCTTTTCTACTACGATCCTTTTTATTAATACCCGATTTGGTATTTAATGCTTTCAACTCCCTTTTGTCCCGCGGAGCGTCAGGCTCTCGAGCTACGGTTGCGTTACACATGTTTTCTCTACGGGCTAAAAGCTCTTGCCGCTTTTTTTCCACTTTTTCCATGTAACCGTCAACGTCTTGAGCATAATAAAAAGGATGATCCTCCGGCACATCGTGGAAAACGGGGCTGACATCATTAAAGGTCTTCGCTCACTATAACAACTCGACGGCTACTCGACTCAAAGCTAGATACTGAAATGTATGCCTTATGTCGTATGTCCTACAATACAATTTTAAAAGGTTATGTTCAGGCAGTGTACGACGAGTGGTCTACACATCGTTCACGTGTCGTACACTAAAGTTTATTCAAAATTGTACTGTAGGATATACTACATAAGGCATAAATTTCAATATCTAGCTTTGAGTCGAGTGGTCGTCGAGTTGTTATAGTGAGTGAAGACCTATATGCTGCCAAAATCAAGTCGATCATTCTGCGTGCTGTCTTCCATAATTATCTGAAATATAAAAGTGTCATAAGTTTTTATTTAATAAAAATGGCAATAAATCCAACATAACTGGATGAAGCAATAAAAAATAGATTTAATTACCTATATATTTTAAATACGCTGGACCCACGTTAGAAGCGAGACAAATGTCGACTGCGACTGACGCTCGAGTAGCAGCAATTTAGATCTCGGTGTATAATATTCTTCGCCTAATATAAGACAGGAATGTGTAATTAGAGAAATGATAAAGACTTACAAAGATAATTCATTGATTTAGGATGATTATATTATTACAAGTATTTATTTGATATTATATTAAATTACTGAACAGAAGGCGAAATGAAATTTATTAAACAGCCTGTGTCAATAGAAATCAGCAAAATAAGTGATGGATCACATTGCACTAATTATAATAACAGACATAGTATGCTTCTTCCCAACTCTATACGATGTATTATATGTGGACCATCAAATTGTGGAAAAACAAATATAATTTTAACTTTATTGCTTCATGAAAATGGGTTAAAATTTCGAAATGTCTACATTTACTCTAAAACAACTTTTCAACCTAAATATAGATTTTTAGAGGAAGTTCTTAAAAGAATACCCGAAATTAAACTGTTTATGATCCACGATGAAAAAGAGGTAATCTCTCCTCATGAGGCGATGCCCAATTCAATATTTATCTTTGATGACGTAGCTTGCGAAAACCAGACTAATATTCGTAATTACTTTTGTATGGGCAGACATAAAGGAATAGACTGTTTTTATTTAACGCAGACTTACTCTAAAGTGCCAAAGCAATTAATACGAGACAATGTTAATTTTTTGATAATTTTTAAACAAGACGATATCAATTTAAAACATATTTATCGTGAGCACGTAAATTCTGACATTAGTTGGGAAAAATTCAAATCGCTTGCCGCAAATATATGGAAAGATTCACATGCGTGTCTTATAATTAACAAAGATTGTAAATTAAATAATGGTCGATATAGAAAGTCATTCGATGTTTTTGTAAAATTTGAATAAATATAAATGATGACTAAAATAAAATCACTTTACTTATAACATTAAGAAACATCGGGGGTCTTTTTAGACCGCGTTATTGATTTGCCATGGAGACAGACATAAAAACACAATTAATTAAATCTGTAAAGAATATTAAAAATAAGTTAAAGAAGATGCAGCAAGAGGAGGATGATTTAGAATTAAAAAATAAGAAGATTTTGAAACCATTAACCGATCCGCTAGAAACCATGATGTTTCTTCATAATTCTCCTAAGCAAATAACATCTTATAATGAAAATAAGCATAATAACAAAAATATATTATCAAATGATGTAAACGCGGATTGTATCAAAAAGGATAAAATAAATATTCCCAACATACTTGAAATAAAAACTCCTACGAAAATGGAAAATAATGTGGCAAAAGTAAAAAGCTTTGAGGATGTCGATTCTTATTTGCAAGTCCCAAATAAACCTTTTAATGTTGCCTTTGGAGTAAGACATGACGGTGAAACACTTATGATAGGAAATTCACCTGCAACGCTTAAATCTTATGGGGAGAATTCTCCTAATACAATATCTACGATTAATGTAAATGATAAAAGTTATGAACTAACGCCAGGTTTAAAAGAGCTTTTATTTCAAAGTAAACCGAATTGCGACAAAATAAATGAAAAGGATAAAATAACCTATAAAGATATTTTGGTGCACACTAATGTCCATAAGAGAGGTTTTAGTCCTCAAGGTCAGATACAAGGTAATTCAGGAATGAAATACTGTCAAATTATTAAACCCCTATTTCAAGAATCCAGCACGGCAAAGCAAGGTGGTAATCTGCCTTCCTTAAAAAAATATAATTCAAATACGGATTTTGTATATTGGGATGATCCTAATGAGTTGATTGAACGTTTAAAAATTTTAATTGCTTCTAAAGATGCTGGCAATACTAACCATGATAACGAAATAATTTCGATTATAGAAGAACTAAAAGAAGCAGACATCATTAAGGAATAAAAAGACTTCAGAACCAACTGTTGATTCAGTCTCATTGTGTTGGTTGAACATGAATGTAGATAAGTTTGGACACCATGTGTTAAAAAAGCATAAAATGAATAATTTTAATGAACCTCCCTTGGCTTTCATAAATGTTACCGATTGTTTTGATGCAAAAAATAAGATAATTAAACATATCGGAAAGCCTATCGATCCAGAGGACTGCGCCACAAAACAGTATGTTGACAATACTGCAGATAAATTGTTTAATAAAATAAAATTAATTAATCAAACATTAGCTCAGCTAGAGACAGAAGTAAATAGCCTGCAACAAAGTATTGAAACAGTTTCATTTAAGAACAAATACAAGAAATGAGTAAAGCAATCGTAGTAAACGAAATACATAAACAAGCGCGGAAAAACTTTCCTCGAAGACATGTAGTGATGAAAGATATAGATGATTTATGGCAAGCTGATCTTATTGATATGCAATCTGTTTCAAACAATAATTTACAGTTTAAATATATTTTAGCCATTATTGATACTTTTTCTAAGTATGCATGGGTATATCCATTAAAAAAAAAGAGTAAGGAATATATAACTCAAGCTTTTTGTGATTTGTTCCAAAAAAATCGAATACCCAAAAACTTGCAAACTGATTTAGGAACTGAATTCTATAATAAAAAAATAAAATCATTACTTGAGTTACATAAAATAAACCATTACTCTACATACTCTACTAAAAAAGCATCTATAGTGGAAAGATTCATAAGGACTTTTAAGAATAAATTGTACAAGCAATTTAGTTTAAAAGGAAACTATAAATGGATAGGAAACACACTTTCGGAAGCAATTAATGAATATAATAATACGATACATAGAACAATAGCTCTTAAACCAATTGAAGTCAGTGAAAATAATAAGGATGCTGTATTACAGAAATATAAAAAGCTTTTATTAAAGAGGAGTTCAACAAAGGAAAAAAATAAATTTGCAGTCGGAGATTCCGTTCGTATAAGCAAATATAAAGGAACATTTGAAAAAGGATATACTCCCAATTGGTCAACTGAAATATTTACTATTACGAAAGTACAAAACACAAACCCAATAACGTTTATCATAGAAGATGCTAGACATCGACCCATCTTAGGATCATTTTATGCTCACGAATTGCAAAAACCTAAATATAAGAACATTTATCTTGTAGAAAAAGTATTGAAGAAAAATGGTCGAAAATTATATGTAAAATGGTTAGGTCTACCTTCGCAAGAAAATAGTTGGATTGATAAAACAGAAATCTTATAAGCAGCAAACATCATAGTTTAAGCGCATTTTAATTGCGCACTTGAAACTGGACAGAGTATTTCATCGAAACAAAAAATAACTTATTTATTAATAATTTATTTACAATTCAACAAAAATGGTAGGGTCAAAACCTAAATCGAATGGAAAAAACAAGAAAAAAATTGTGTTCACTCCCTCACAGAAAGCCAAGTCTGGCGCTGGTTTTAAAAACACTTTCAAAAATATTGTTTCTCTTACAAAAAAACATATTAAAAAGTTAAAACCTACATGTAAAAAAGCGGCTATTGAGTTAGCAGTTGCTGTTGCACGAGAATTGACGAGGGATTCAGATACTTCAGTAAACATTCCCCGGGTGATACCTGTGCCAAAAGTTGGAGGAGTTTTGCCCCTAATACCCATTTTTGCCGGATTGTCTGCTGCAGGTGGTTTAGCAGGTGGCGCAGCTGGTATTGCTAGAGCGGTAGAAGCTATTAAGTCTGCTAAACAACGTTTTCAAGAACTCAAGAGGCACAATCAAAAAATGGAAGAATTAAATTTAGGAAGAGGGTTGCATCTCAAAGAGCACAAGAATGGATTAGGAATTTATTTTAAAAATAAAAAAAACTAATGCAGAGGCTACCTAAACGAGCGTTAACTAACATCGACATTCTCGAATATTGCAAAGAAATTCCCAATTTTCGAGGAGTTTTCATGCGAGATCAGTTGCCAAAACGTCCATTAAAAAAAGAATGCGGAATTATTAATCTTGATAGTTCCCGGAATTCTGGCACTCATTGGGTAGCCTATGCAAAATTAAATAATTATATCGAATATTTCGACAGTTATGGTAATTTAAAACCACCTGAAGAATTTTTAAAATATGTTGGCTTAAATATTTTTTATAATTACGTTAACAAGCAAAAAACTCATCCTTTCATTTGCGGCCACTTGTGTATAGACTTTTTAAACTCATTTTGGGATCTTCATAAATAGCTTACACTTTCAAAAAACATTTTAGTCAATAACAATGTCTATTACATTCACAATCACTGGAAATGAATCCATTCTTCGATCAGAATTAAATACTCGTTTAATATTAGAAGACGATTACGAGTGCGGCTTACTGTATTTTTCAACATTTAATTCAATACCTAATATTACTGACAGCAACAATGTATTCGCTTACGGTAAACAGAAGGATATTAAAATTCCTTGCGGCGCATATGACCTGTCTGATTTATATGAATATTTAAAAAGTAATATGAACAATTGTCAGTTTAAAATCGTTCCTAACAACAATACTTCTAAATGTTCAATTTTTTGCAGCGAACCGATTAATTTTAAGGTAAAAAATAGTGTAGGTGCATTATTAGGGTTCTCAGAGATGTTGGATCCAAATAAATGGCATGAATCAGTCAACCCTGTATGCATTATTGCTGCGTCTGTGATACGGATCGAATGTGATCTTGTCCAAGGTTCCTATACGAACGGTTTGCCTACACATATAATTCATGAATTCGTGCTTAACAGTCCGCCCGGATATCAAGTAATTGAAGTACCTAAAAATATAATATATTTTCCTCTAAAGAAGAAACATATTTCGTCAATTACGGTGAAAATATTAGATATACAGGGAAATCTAATTAATTTTAATAACGAAAATATTAATATAAGTCTTCACTTGCGAAAGTCAAAATGATAATTTTTAACGATGATATCTGTAACAAAATACAAAGACAAAGTCGTTCTAACTCCACTGTCAAGCGCAACGTCAGACGAACTAGACGCAAAAAGGTTGTAGCAATAACAAAAAGTAATAAAGAGTTTCTTCGCGCTCTTGGATTAAAAATATGAGCATCCTCCATATAACCGACGATCCGCAATTCGACAATTCAATTGAAAGTTATGAAATCCATACTTATAACCCATACAATAACAGTTTTAATGAAAATGATGAAATACGAATACCTATCCATCAGCAAGATATATACGTATTACCTTCAGCTAGCGCGTTATACATAGAAGGATATTTTTCTATAACAGCTAAAGACGTGAGTGGTGTAAAAAAAGTGAAAAATGTTAAGTTGACAAATAACGCTATATCGTTTCTTTTTCAAGATATTAGATATGAAATGAATGGGATTGAAATAGATCGAATTAGAAATGTTGGAATCACTACTACAATGAAATCTTTAGTCTCAATGAATGGTGGAGAAAGTAAAGCTGCTGCAATGTGGGGTTGGAACGTGGACGGATTTGATGATCACAGTGGAAGATTTAGTATTCTTTTACCACTTAATAAACTATTAGGTTTTGCGGAGGATTACAAGAAAATAGTTATTAATAGTAAACATGAACTAATACTAAATAGAAGTAGTACAAATCTTAATGGTGTTGTAACCGAAAAAGATGATTCAGTGGAAGTTAAGGTAAATAAAGTTCAATGGCGCATGCCGCATGTTAAAGTTTCAGATCATCAAAGGCTTGCATTGCTTAAACATTTAGAAAAAGATAAACCTATGCAAATAGCGTTTAGAAATTGGGATTTATATGAATATCCATTATTACCAAAAACAACCAAACATACATGGTCTATAAAAACCACTTCGCAACTAGAAAAGCCTCGGTATGTAATTTTTGGATTGCAAACTAATAGAAAAAATAACAAATTAAACGATAGCGCTGTATTTGATCATTGTAATCTTAAAAATGTGACTTTATTTTTAAATTCATACTATTATCCATACGATAGTCTTAACTTGAAATTTGATGAGTACAAATACAGTATATTATACGATATGTATGCGAGATTTCGTCAGTCGTATTATAACCTTCCTATAGATCCGCTGCTTGATCTTATACAATTTAAGGAAAAAGCTCCATTATATGTGATTGATTGTTCGAGGCAAAATGAGCATTTAAAAACTGGACCTGTTGACGTTCGTTTAGAAATCGAAACAGAAAAGGATTTGCCGGATAACACTAGTGCTTACTGTTTGATTATTAACGATCGTTTGGTGGAGTACAGACCTTTGAGTAATATTGTTAGAAAGTTGACATGATGTCGACAGCAATAGTTGATGTGCAGGGGTTTAAAACGGACAACAATTCATTCATTGTCAAAGAAGTTGCAATAGCTGTTAATGAACAATTACTACACCTACTTATTCTACCACCTTGCCCACTGCACAATCTCTCTCCAACCGAACGTAAACAAGTATCGTGGATACAGAGAAACAGAAAAATTAATTGGAATGATGGATTTATACCTTACGAAAAATATTTAATGTATATCCAAGAGTTTCTGATTGATAAGACGATTTTATGTAAGGGTCTGGAAAAAGTTACCTGGCTTAAAACTATTTTAGATCATAATGATGTTATTAACCTGGAAGATATGAACTGTCCTAAATTTTTAAGTTTGTACGAAGAATATAGATTGTCAAGTGATGTGTTTAACTGTATATATCATCCAACTGTATGCGCGCTAAGAAATGTAAGAAAATGGTGTTTAAATAAACATGTTTTATAAATTCTTTTTATTTATTATCTTATAAAGGTAATTAACCCTGAGTTCTCAAATCAAATAGTATTTACTTATTGAATTACGACAACGTCAATTACTAATGTCAATTTTAATAAAATTTAATCAAACCAAAAGTAAGGTTAAGAAGGATAATGGGGCTACATACGAGTATATCATGAAAATGGCTGAAAGAGAGCAAACATGGAGAATTTATTTTAAATCGTGCTATCAAAGTTTTTACGATCGCTCGCATATATAGATCAGCGTTCTAGTATCGAAAGACCACCTTGTCCTTAAACAATTAGTATGGAATTGGCCACTCCAGAAAACTGTTAGCGGGACTATCCTATAACATTAGTACAGCAATGGTTGTGTGGAAAGTGTTAACAGGAACAAAGATGAATAAACAAAGATGACTAAACAAAGAAATAAATTTATGAAAAATAAACCGGAGTGCCGTAAACAAAAATATAAGTAATATAAAATTGAATTATACGGCACTCCGGTTTTTGCTTCTCTTTACAAAATATTTTGTTATAGACATTTTTGTATCTACATTTCGACAGTATCAGTCGAATGAACGAGGCGAGGATATGCAAATTTACCATTGAAGGATTGACAGGTCATTCGTTAGGTCACTACCTGTTGAGTTTATGGAATTCTGAATCACTGATCGATGGAAACTATTGGGGATCCTGGATCATTATTGGGGATTCTGGATCATCCGAGCGCAGCGAGGACAAATGATCCAGAATCCCCAATAATACCCTACTCCTACAGTCCTGATATACAGCGGCTCTACTTTGAAATCCGTAATTCGAAATTCGGATGGCCCCGTCACTTTTTTGCAAATAAGTAACACATGGAGAACAAAAGGAATAGCAATAGACGAAGTTCGAATTACAGATTTCAAAGTAGAACAAACAATCAATGAAACAAACAGGCCCATCAATAGGTCAATTTTTAATTTAGTCCTAATTCATTTTGGTCTATACATATTCACTTTTAGCGGAATTATATCAGGACAATTTATATTTTGGTCTGAATTCATATTAGGCTACATTCAGTTTGTGCGTACCTACTATTTAATTTTGCTCATTATTTATAATGGACAAAATTCTATTCTGGCTTAATTAATTATCGTCGGAAATAAATTTGGCTAAAATATTTTTCATTTTTTTTTTTTTTGATATTAATGAGAAGGCACACGTGCACTCAGGCCATCTGATGGTAAGTGGAATCTGAGACCCATAGAAATTTGAATTCTCAATACTATAATCCTAAGACCTCAAATGCGTTGCCAACTAAAATGGAATGCCTCTATTCTAGTAATTTCACCGATTGTCTTATCCCCACACCAGAACACAATAATGCGAACACTGTTGCTTGACGGGTGGTTAATGGATAAGATGGTGGTAGCGATCCGGACGGACCTTGCACCCCTGTGTTCCTACCACCACAAAATTTCACTTTGGATACCATTATTGACTACTTGACTTTAACAAAAAATAGCGCTTTAAAGCTTAATATTTTATAAACAAATGTTTTTGCAAACCTGTAATATTTTTCAAAGACCTATCCAACGACACGCCACACTATGGCGTAGACGAGAAAAGAAAATACATCCCCAAGTTACGAGTAGGAGAGGTACCCTAAAAAAAAAAAAAAGGTTTTATTTTACCACTTTGTTGACGTGACTAATATGGTATATTCATGCCAAATTACAGCGTTCTAGTACTAAAAGTCTCTGAGCTAGGCTGCGGACGGACGGACGGACGGACAGACATGGCGAAACTATAAGGGTTCTTAGTTTGACTATGGAACCCTAAAAAACCCGCCATGTGCGACTTGTTGGACTTGCACACGAAGGGTTCCGAATGTTCCGTACCATTCTTGTAGGCCACATTTTGTTTTCTTTTTTTATTGTTATAGTGGTAACAGAAAAACACACTACGTGAAAATTTCATGTCTACCCATTACAGATCATTAGATACAGCCTGCTGACAGAAGGACAGCGGAGACAGTAATGGGTCCCGTTGGCAACCTTTAGGTACGGAACCGTAAAAAGAACATTCTTCTTTTTGATGAGACAACGTCAGGGTGACAAAACAGTGAGGAAATTAAATACTCGAATCAAAGAACCAATGCATTTTAATTTTTTGATCATCTTATTTTAAACACATACCCAAAAGAAGGAGCATTAAAATGTAATAAAAAAAAAACAGATACGGGACTTTAAATAGCGACAGTAAAGCTACTTAACTGTCCACCGGCGAGCCTAGGCGGTGCCACGCTAGAATTTTAATTGCTAAGAAATTTCAATTCTCGTCTTGCATCGTCTTTCCTTGCTCCGCCGGTGGAAGGGTACCTTTAGACTTCGTTTTTTTTTGTCAGACGCTGTTCAATAAGTTATTTCAAAATTCATAAACGTTCCGTTCGTCAATTTTCGCCTTTGACACTGAGTAAATAAATAAATCCAGCTTCCCCTGTTTATAAACATTCATGTTTAAATATTTACTACAGATAATACTTCCAAAATTACATTCATTTATTCAAAAAAAAGCTCACATCTATACAGGGCCTCTATTCTACTGCGTTGTAAAGATATCGCGTTCGACGTGTTTTAGAATCGTTTATGGCTTGGCGATCGTCATCGTCGTATAATCGTCAATGATATAAGAGTTATCAAAACGTTGTCAATACGGAAACACGACAAATACGATATCGTTTTTACCGTGTAGAATCTCGGCCCAGTTAATACCTAGACACTGCACAATTCAGTAAAAAACAAATCTCAGGCACTTACGACATACACTTCGCCATCGGCTCGCAAACAAATCGCATTCAGGTGCTGATAACAGAAGCGAGTTAAAGAGCGTCCGTGCTCGCATGAAATTTTGGTGGGACGCGGTGCGTACTCTAGCAGCTGATAGGAGATTGCAAGTATACATTCTGAGAAAATTCTTAGGCAAAAAGGAACGGCCAAGACCGAAACAATCCATATTACCGCGCAGTATGCTGTAGGCCGCAGTCATTAGGTTGTTATTAGGCCTCACTTCGAGGGAATGAAAGCCAAGTGTACCTAGCAAAAACTTGATAGGATATAAAAATGGGTAGTGACCATTTTTTTTTAGACAGAGCTTAAAAAAGTTTTCTATACTTTTTCTATGAGTATGGAATAAGTAGATTCAAAGGGTTCCATATAATCGATGCCGCTTCAAGTTTACTTCTTATAATAGATGTGTAGAGCAGTTTAATGGCCTTTTCATCAAGAAAATCACGTGCATTCCTTGTAATAAAACCCAGCTTTTTAAAGCATTCTGTGGCTACATACCTGACATGATCATGAGTCTATAAGTCTGGTATCAAAAATAGCACCGAGATCCTTGACGGTCGAAACGCGCCTCAAAATTTGCGAACTTAACAAGGAACATTTTTTATATTACTTGGATAAAACTTTATTAGCATACAAATAAAATTTATTGTAACTCATACTTATTCATAACGCCAAGTTTCTTTAATAAAGTCAGAAACCCTTTCTCCGATCATAATAGTCGCGGCATTTGTATTAGCTCGGACTATCCGCGGCATTATACTTGCGTCCGCCACTCTCAGGTTTTGAATTCCATGGACTTTTAACTGAGGGCTTACGACTGATGTCACGTCTTCATAAGGACCCATTTTTACAGTCCCTACTGGGTGATACAAAGTTGTACACAGATGACGCGCGAAGCACTCGTAATATTCTTTACTTCTGAAAACAAAGCTTTTGCAGCCTTCCAGAGGCAAATAGGCTAAACTTGCATTTAAATGCTGCAATAAAGGTGTTTCTATTATCTTAGACACAAATTCCATGCTCTGAATTACCGTTTCCATATCGAAAGGATCCTCGAAATAGTTTGCGTAAATCAGGGGCTTGTCATAAGGGTTTGTACTTCTTAATTTTAATATCCCATGTGAATTTGGTTTAAGCAAAACTGACCAAAGTATAAGCAGGGGATCCTTGTTTAATTCATCAATTATAATTGCCGTGGGCTCGTCTATTTCATGTTTTCTGTATATATCGGAAACCTTATACGTTTGTGGCGGAAACAGAAGATGGTGAAACTGAATGTTTGGTATTGTATCGTCTATATCAAAAACATTGAGATAAGCAATTACTTCAGTTGGTCCTAGGTTTGAATAAAAACCAGTTTGCTTTGTTACGTACTCAGTCATGGAGATGCTCATTTGTTCTTTATCCAAAGATGGCATATCTATTTTCAGACAAACGAAATTAGAAACTACTAAATGATCTTGCAAATTATATCCAACAGATAAATCTTGAATAACAGGTATGCTTAACTCCTCTAGATGGTCTCTTGGCCCAATCCCGGACAGCATTAGTAATTGGGGGCTATTGATGGCACCCGCAGAAATAATTATTTCTTTCTTAACATTTATAATGCGATTTTCTTCTCCTATCTGAATTTCTATACCTACGGCGAATTCATTGTTTTCTTCAAAAAGTATTTTCGTTACTAAAGTGTTTTTCATGACGAACAAGTTACTTCTATCCCTAGCTGGTGTCAAAAACGCACGAGCTGTACTCTGGCGACGACCTTCGAAAGCTGTTGCCAATGTTTTCAAAACTCCTACCGTATCTTTTCCTGAAAGATCGTTAACAATGGGTAAACCTATTTGTTCGTAAGCATCTAACAGTAAATCACTAAAAATATTTGACCCAATATGTCTTCCTATATTAAGTAATCCGTGCTCATTATGAAATTTCTCCTTTTCGTCTTCTGTTATCTGGTAGTCATGTAAAGCCTGGCTTTTCTTAAAATACGGTAAAACATCATCATAGCCCCACCCCGTGTTACCCATGTTTCTCCATTCATTAAAGTCTTCTTTATGTCCTCGTACATAGAACATGGCGTTTACGCTACTGCTTCCTCCTAATGCTTTTCCTCGTGGCCAGTAGCACTGATTATTTCTCGAACTAAGACAATAATCTGCTGCAGGTTCTGTGCGATATTGCCAATCTTCAAGCGAGTGGAATGTATCGAAGAAAGCACCAATCAACTGTAAAAATAAACTGTTTAAGATCTCTGACCACGCATGCTTATCCAACTAGACTTTTCGTTTGATTTCAGCCATTTTTGTGAAAAGCTAACCACGGGTATGAATGATATAACTTTCTAAAATCTTAAAATATAACTTTATTTGACTTTTACGTAAATGTGTTTGAATTGGACTTTGTTTTGTTGTTTCTTAAATTTAAATTTTAAGAGATTGAACACATTTTAATCTTATTGCTAGAAAAATTTATGCCTACTAAATTTAGTAAGTATATTTTTGATTGCGACTTTACCTCAGTGCCCAGCTCTGGGTTCCCACCAGCTTCCACTAAAAGAATGTTCCAGTCTGGATTCTCGCTAAGTCGATTAGCTATAACAGACCCCGCTGAGCCAGCTCCTACTATAATAAAGTCGAAATCTGGATCTGACATAGAAATACATAAAAAATTTAGTTCAAGCATACAACAGGTATTTATTTTGAGTAGTTTAAAAATACATTTAGTTAGTTATACCTGCCAGTATTTCTTCAGTTCTGTCTAGTGGCCATTGTAATGGACTTGTCAAAGCACAATGGGCAGCGATAATTGTCTCAACTGCACTTACAAATGCATAGCCACTGACGCCCACGATGTCACTCGCGAGCAAAGGAAGAGATTCATTGCAAGGCCAGAATTCCATAATGCTTCCAAAATTACGCACCAAACTGCGAATAGTGTGCCACCTTTGATCAAATGGCGACAATTCGTCTTTATAACGATGTTAAATAAAGATGTGATGAAATTGACCGTGGCTAATGACATAGACATCAGCACATGATTATATTGTTAAGGTCATGGAGGCATCTGCGCTTTTAGGGTTCCGTAGTCAAACTAGGAACCCTTATAGTTTCGCCATGTCCGTCCGTCCGCAGTCTAGCTCAGATACTCTTAGTACTATGAAGCTGTAATTTGGCATGAATATACATATTAGGCATGCCAACAAAGTGGTAAAAAAAATCTTGAAAAACATTGTTTTCAGTGTACCTCCCCTACCGTAACGTGGGGATGTATTTTTTTCTATTCTAGCCCATAGTGTGGGATGTCGTTGGATAGATGTTTCAAAAATATTACGGGTTTGTAAAACAATTTTTGATTAAGGGATCCGTTTATGAAATACTAAGCTTTAAAGCGCAAATTTTTGTTAGACTCAAGTGTCCCCCCACCTACAGCCTAAACTACAAATGCTAAAAATCTGAATAAAATCTTACTTGAAAGCACATGTCATAATATAACGACTTTAAAAGGAAAACTATCACGACTAAGTAGACATCATTGGTTCTTGAAATATAGGCGGTAAAATTGTTTATACCTACTAAAATCATCTAAGATGGCACCAAATGACTTTAAATAGAAAGTAAGTTATTACTTGTTGATTTTTATGTTTGTAGTACTTAACGGCTTCGGAACCCTACACTGAGCATGGTCCGACATGCTCTTGCCCGGTTTTGTATTAAATGGTTCATGACATCCCGATTGTGCGTGTTTGAAATGAAGCCTTTTACTAGTTCAGTTTTTAACAATGACATTAATGCTGCCTACACTGCTCGGGCAACACAATTTTGGTCGAAGATAATTTTCTATATTTTTTTTCCTAAATAGCAATTTGACTTTCGATTACAGTAAAACGCAAATAATTTAATAACTATACAATATAAATTACTAGTTATCCCAAGTATTTCTGTATTTTTTGCGGATTTGTTTAGGATGTACATACATACATACATACATAAACTCACGCCTTTATTCCCAGAGTGGGGTAGGCAGAGCTACAGAATTGCCAACAACTCTAAAGACCTTGTTGATAATTCTGTAACCACATTTTGCACAATCAGGCTAAGATGTTTACCAGTGTATTAGTGACAGGTTGCAGGCCCATCGCCTAACAGTATCTACTACAAGCCTATATTCCCTTTGTCGCCTCTTACGACATCCACGGGAAGACATGGAGTGGCACTATTCTAACCCGGCAACCACACGGGGTTGTTATTTAGGATGTATCTACTATAAAAGTTATCTACGTAGCACCAGTGCATTTTTTAAGACAATTGTTTAGATTGTGTACATTTTAATCCTGTAGCTCGAGCACGAACAATTTAATCACATTATTCGAAAACGTATTTTGAACTTATCTGCGTAGTACAAACCCCTAAAACTGACATTTAATGTTTTATCTAACTTAAACTTCACCTTTATTACTAGACGACGATACGAAAGTCAAGTTCGATAAAAACTTGACGTCCTTTTCTGGCATCTGAAACATGTTTTCTATTCTACTGCATTAAAACGATATCGCGTTTGACGTATTTTAGCATCGTTTTTATCGCGGCCGCCATCATAAATGACATAAGAGTTATCAAAAGTTGACAATACGAAAACACGTCAAAGACGATATCGTTATTAACGTGTAGACCCAGCCCAGTACGTTTTAGGCCACCCTCTTTAAGATTACGTTATAACCTGACTACCCCTTTTCAGGATCTTTTATGGGCCTTGAAGTGCATTTCAGTATATGGCGATTTTTCTGCTTAGAGTGAAAGAGATAGCATGGTTAGAAAGAGACAGCGATACTGAGAACCTTTAAGGAGCGTGTGAAAGAGATAACACGATTAGGAATGAGACGGCAATACGTGGAATATTCTAGATCCGTAAGCCGGGGACTTCGTGATTGTAAACAAGGTCAAGGCCAAGGACATCGCTTTTGTAAATAAGATCGGAATGTGTAGAACCTTCCAGCAACGAATTCTAAATCGTCCTCGGCGGGTCAAAGTTCATCGGTCATTCCAGAAGGCATTCAGGAGCAGTGAAGTCTGAGATTGGTAGTATATTAAAGCGCAACCATTGCCGCTACGGGTCATTGTCTACTTGGAGAGCGATCAGTGCGGACAAGAACCAACCGAGCGATTATCTTAGTTTTCAAAGTTTATTGTGCGATCATTTTTGTTGGTGCGTTAATAGTCTGGATTTAATTATCGTTGTAATTTTACCCCCTACCCTACGTAATACTTTATGCAAAAAGTACTAACTAAGCAATAGATGTACCTATATAAATAAACATACATATATATGTATCAAATCACACCAAATCAAATCAAAATATTTATTCAGTAAATAGGCCCCCATGGGGCTCTTTTACACGTCGGTAATACGAAGTGAATTTACTAGCGCTTCAAATAAGACCATCATTGCGGAGAAGAAACGCCAAGAAACTCCAGCAGAAGGTCATTTTTTGAAACATACAGTACAGTAGGTAATACTTAAAAGTAAGATACATTACAAGTACGTAATAAAGTAATAAATAATAATTATTAAAGCTAGAACTGTATGTATATGAATATACATACATAAATGAATACAATAATATATTAGAGACTAAATACATATTAATTATGGGTCAAGCCACTACTATGCATAGGTATATTGTACTCAACATCTTGAAGACAAAAGAAAGCTTGCTTGGGCTCGCCTAATATGAAGTGGGAGCGCATTCCAGAGACGGGTTGCCTGAAGGGCGAAAGAGTTTGATTTGAAACCAGAAGAAATAGCGATTTTAAGAGAGCGGAAGGAAAGCAGTTCACCCTGGACTGAAAGTTATTAACTCATCTTATTCCAAATGTTCTCTAAATTGTTCCAGATGAATGTCAAGAGTTTTGATGAGCTGTATACACATTAAGGGTTTGTTCAAATAACCTTCCAAAAGTCAACAACTTAACAGATTAATGAAATTGCTATTCCCACAGCCGTAGGCGCATTACTTTAATCGCATATAAAGTTTATTATGCGTAAAGTTTAGTTGGGAATCAAATTACAGGTTACTGCTTCGATGGTTATGTTTAATAATCGTATAAAGATACTAAAGATTGCATCTTTGATTAATTGAGTGATTTATATTGTTAGTAATTATTTAGATACAGCATTAACTTTATATGTGTGAGTCATTAAGTCATTATGTGTGTTTAACTGAATAAAAACAAATGAAAACTTTAATTATAGTGCACATAGAAACGAACAGTTGACTGCTTAAATTATTGTATAATTAACTTTAAATATTTACATATTGACTTACGATAGTAGTTCCATAAAGTTAACAAATTAGCAGCTATTTACGACAAGGCCTTCTTCAAGAGTTATCGTTTATGTTGATTCGTGTTTGTTATGGTCACTTCTACTATCTATGCACGAACCCATAATTGTTCGGTTCCTCGTACTAAAGTAACATGTTTAAAAAGAAAAGATCAATTATTACTGGATGTATAATATTCACTAGGGTACATTTTTAAGTGGATTTTGACGAGGGTTTTCAAGGGTTTCAATTCATCGCAATTATATTTTTATTGAGGCTACGTGGTTTAAGAGGCGACGCTAATATCTCGTAGCTGTCAAATGTTTACCACACAAATTTAGATTCGAGCGGTAACGTTTCTGATCCCCTAAATCAAGCCCAATTTCCACTATTTTGGAATATGTTGTAGTTATTATAAAAATATAGGTTTGTACGTTTCCTTTTTTTATTTGTTTATTTCCAAGGAATATTTTCTAGTAAAGGAAAACGTACAGATCTAGTTTTTAATACTTAATATAATTTTCAAAAATCTAATAAATCTGAATACGCTACCGCATTTTGCATGGAAAATTTAAGCGTCCCAATCTTCTTAAAATACATTTGACGGTTTCAGAATAGCTGTATCAAACAGTAGGGCTAGCATAAATTGTATTTTCGCACTTGTCGCTCAGCGCGTTTCTATATATTTTACGTACTAGATAGAATGGCAGATCTGAGCGACAAACAAGTAGCGATCAACATGTGCTAGCCCTCCAGTCTCAGTTGGTCGTATTTAATAACTTATAAGTAAGTTACGAGTATAATATGTTTAGTTACTCAAAGAGGTTTTTTAGCCGATGACAGAGAGCATTTTTATATCGTCACAGAAAACATACAACGTTATATTTTGTCGTCATGTTTAAGTAACGAGAAGATAAATACTTTTAAAACAGACTAAATTATACTCTGTTATTTTATTTTTAAGTATGAAAAAATTAGATTCCGAAGTTTTGTTAACGCCTAGAAAAATACACAAGCAAATTTATCGCTTAAAAACTGATTAACTTCAGGCGAACTTTAAACAAAAGTACAAACTTTATTAAAGGTGAAATTAAAACTATTTCGGGATTTGATGACCAAAATTACTTCTCCAGAATTTAATGAAGCTTAGTTATGGTCGCGATGGTTATTAAAAGGCCATTAATTCTTAACAATCAGAAGCAAAATATGAAAGAGTTTACAATTTAACGGTTTGTCGCCATGGGGTTATTTCATTAATATTGTTCTGTTGCCAGCCGTAATCTTATAAGTCTGACTTATAGGTGTTATGAGTGTTACGGGGCTTCATTGAACGCGTGAAACCCTCTGGCGATGATTATGAATTATTTAATGCTTGTGTGCTGCGGATTAGTTCAAATCACATGATTTATTGATGCCTTATCTGTTACTTGTTGAATTTCTAGTGGGTGGAGTAGGTACCTTGTCAATAAGCAACAGTGTTCGCATTGCTGTGTTCCGGTGTGGGGATAAGACAACCGGTGAAATTACTAGCATAGAGGCATTCCATCGTAGTCCTCAGGGTTGGCAACGCATTTGAGATCTTAGGATTATAGTCTTGAGAACTCAAATTTGTATGGGTCTCAGATTCCACTTACCATCAGGTGGCCTGAGTGCTCGAGTGCCTTCTCATTAACATTAAAAAAAACTGTGCCGTGTATATTGTCTTCATGGCATAACAGGCATTAATACTTCATTTGTATTTGTTTTTGTGCAGTTAAAGATTAACTAAACAACTAAATTATATTTGCTTTGTCAATTACTCAAAGCCTAAATTCGAGCTGTTATTGTACCTTCCAGACCCACCGTACCCCTCGGCCGTACCACTGGTGGTACTTTGACCAATTATTACTACTAAAATCGAATTTAACGGAGTCGACGGAGCTCTGCTCTCGCAGAGCTCCTATTTCTGGGTAGTTTGGCCCTCCGGGCCTGCTGAAGAACTAACATAACCTAAACCTACCTCATATTTATGATACAATTTTTGGGTCAGTGGTACGGTTTAGGGGTACGGTGGGTCTGCACCCATTATTGTAGCCTCCTTAATTAATATTATAGAGTTATATTGGAGAGTTAATTATTTTCTTTAAGAGAGTGGGCTGCAAAGGAAATCCATACAAAATGCGATAACGTTTTTCTCCCTTAAACGTTGTCCGATTATTATGATTTTTGAATAAGTTGTAGATGAAGAAGATATTTATTAGAAAGGAAAAAAAAACAAAAGCGGAAACGTACAGACCTAGTTTTTCATAATATCTACAACATATTCAAAAATCGTGGAAATCAGATTACATTTAGGGGGTGAGAAACGTTATCGTCTGGAGCTAAATTTTTATAGATTATGTTTTACAGCTACGCGATTTAAGCATCGCTTCACCAATTCTCTTAATCTTGAAGACGCGTTTAACCTTGTTGATAACGACCCTGCTTACTAAGCTAGCGGTCTCGGGTTTGATTCCCGGATTAGGCAAACATTTGCGTGATAAGCGCGAGTATTAGCTCCAGAGTCTAGGATCTTTTCTATTATATGTATTTAAGTATGTATTTCTCCATTTAGTTATGTTTATCGTTGTCTAGTACTCATAGTAGGTACACAAGCCTAGAGCATACTATGGAATTAGGTCAATTTGTGTGAGACTGTGCATTGATAGATGATAAAATAATGTATTAATTAGGTTAGGCCTTACTTAGGTTTTAGTTAGATATGTAGCTATTATTGTATATCCTGTTGAGACCCGGTGTGCTATAAGAGGTACAGTCAAGTTCAAAAGTATGTATACACTTTAGTACCTTGTCACTTTAATCGCTTGGATAATTTCATATGGCAGTTTAAACTACAAGGTACTAAAGTGTATACATACTTTTGAACTTGACTGTACATAATTAAGGCAATCTAGTTTAAATTTTATTTCAGTGCGTATAAAGTTCTTTTTACGTGTTTCAAAACTGAAAATCGGATTTAAGAGCAAAGGTAATTGAACTTTATTTCCTTGCTGTTAGATTAAGTTTCCACTAACGAAAATCTCCCTGTTTTGTAGGTGGGCACGAAGGTAAGTCTGCCCTCATAAGCTAATGCTAAAAAGCAGTATCTCAAATTCAATAGACAAAGTAGAATCAACCCTATTCCGTTAGAATAAGGTTGCATTGGCTACAGCAGATTTGTCTGAGATACTGCGATTTGTCCTAGCAGGTCAGAAGTGTCCTTTGATCCTTTTCATTAACTTTTCTGTTTCTTTTCTGTTTTATGTTTAACAAATATTTGTAGGAAATATAAAACGCTTATGTACGCTGTGCTTACAGTCAGCGTCACGTCGTTGCGATTCGTTAATATCCTTATACTTATCATAAATCACATGCATTTTTCATAGCCAATCCACTTTTGCAAGCGTTGTTTATGCAGTATCTCGCAGTGTTACATGCATTTAAATTGGATTTTAAATTTTGATAAACATTTTAATAGTAGCCTGTTATAGTAGACTTGGTGATAGTTTATAGAAGCAATACGTCACGGCGAATGCGCCCATCAATTAGCTTGGAATCGTTAACATAGCCAATAAAACGATGAAAATTCACCACGTTATCTAATATTACTTTTTTAACATATTACGTACATGTACTCAAGTCCTCATCAAGTATTTTCATAAATATTGTATTATTAAGCCACTTTATATTCGGAAAACGTCATAAATATTAATATTTCGTCCCCGTTGGTTAAATTGTTCGTATGCTAAATAAATTGATGAGGATACTTGCGGTAATGAGGGAGTTCGCTTAATTATTGTCCTTGCGGCATTATACTGGGTGAGGTTTACGAGACTCCGTTTAACAAATTAAATGGTACAAAAATATTCAATATAATACGTAATGTTAGGCATGCCGATATATCGAAACATACATCGCATACTTGATGGGTATAAAAGTTTTTAAATAACTCTTAATTTATTTGTGTAGTCCTATACGAATGACAAAATGACGAAAAAAACCGGCCAAGTGCGAGTCGGACTCGCGCACAAAGGGTTCCGTACAACATTAGGCACTAGAACCTTTTTTTTAGTTTCATCTAAATTATCCGTAACAGACTGACAGACAGTTACTTTAACATTTATAATAGTAGTATATGTAGTAGTAGATGTATTTAAATATTTTTTATTATTATCTTATTATAATACTCATGCTTCAAGCCTAGAGCGTAGATCGGGACTAAGTCAATTTTTGCGAGATCTCACATAAATTTGTTTTATATACATACGAATACATACATATATAACTTACGCTATTATCATTTATTTTAATTTCCTTTAAATTTTCATACCTACATTAAATCATAGTAAGGTCATCCATAAAGGGCAAAAAGTTAGCACAATTTTATTAGTCCACGACTTGCTTGTTTCGGATCTCCCTTTCTATCTAGTCTGTTACGATAGAGACGCACTGAGAGACAAGCAAGAAAGTACAACTTGTGGCTAGCCGTACAGGTTAATTTGCATGTTAACACCTGAAAGAACATGTGTTAAATGTCTTCACGGAGTCCAATTAAATGCATCGGTAGTTACTTTAGTATCATGTACAGCCAGGTGATAAAGCGGTGAGAAAACAAGCAACGTGGTGACAAAATAAAAATATACCGTTTTGACTGAAATCACACCGTAATCGAAACACTGAATATGATAAACGAGCAAATCGCAAATCGGGTTGTATTCAATTAGAATAGCAACCCTAATTAAATGGATACTAAGAATATCTTCCTCTTATGGTGTAAAGGCGTTCCAAATTGGAAATAATTACACATTTCAAGCTGAAATATACAGCGCGTTTTTGAATTTACGATACATTTTCTCAATTGTTTTATCAGTTAATGAGAGCAAATAACTTGACACCCTTGTCAAGTGTTTTGTTTTCCATATCCATGGCTATTTATTTCTAAAATATGTATCAACACGGGCAAGGACTATCACTAACATAGTAACATTGCAGTGCAAGGGAACCAAAGTCTTTGCTTCGGTTAAAGTCGGTGAGATCTGCATCAGATCATATTAGAGCGAGTGAGAGAGAAATACAAACTACTAAGTTTTGCATTGTACTACTTTCTAGGGTTCCGTGCCCGAAGAGAGCCAAACGGGACCGTATTATTAAGCCTACGCTGTTCATCCGTTTGTCCGTCCTAACTTTAAAGAGCTGTAGTTTTTGACCTAACACAACTTGATATTTTTTTAGTATTTTTTTGTTTTACTTCAAGACTTGTTCTATTATCATACCAAATTTGATGCTTCTATGTTTTGCCATCTTTAAAATATGTTGAAAATAAACATTTCTTCTGCGGGGAACCTCCTTTATGGCTTCCTTTTTTGTTAATAAAACATAATCACTGTAATAACACATAATCTGTAAAAATAAACAACCGGGTAGGTAAAAGATACAAGCTTCAAATTTGATATGATAATAGTAAATACAAGCTTAGAAAACAAACAAATAAGACTAAAAAATAATGAAGTGGGAGTTGGGTTCGCGCTGATTCGATTTGAAATCGGAATATAATAATACCTATACGGCACGGAATCCCTGGTAGGCATATCTGACTCGTACTTGACTGGTTTTAAAAATACGCTGCGGTGTAATACGCAGCCATTTTGATTCAAGTCCGTGCTCTGAAATCATGTAGCAGTCAAATATATGTCATTTCCCTGTATTTTTACGGTCAGGTAAAATGACAAAAGTGGCTGCGGAATTGGCGCTTATTAACGATTCATTTGGTTATCAACCATTTATTTGTACCAGTTATATACAGTCAGCTAAAATATGGTGGCATTCAAAGCTCCACATCTCGGCTGCCCTAAGCTAAATTCAAGTATCTCAATTTTTTTCGATTTTTTTATTTTATACCATTGGGTTTCTTATCAACTCGGCGCATATTTCTACATTAAAAAAACTTTATATTTCCTTTTAGTTTTAGAGCTAGAGTCAAAAGTAGTAGTCAAGTATCTTAAATTTGACAAAGAAACCAAGCTAAAAAAATGAAGTATCTTAGGATTCTGTTGCAAAAGACGGTGAAATATATCAAAGAGCTTTATTTTCTATAAGATGTCAAAAAATTACATCATACGGCCTATAACTATTGGAGATAATCGATTTTAAAGTAAAAAAACGTTATTTCGTTCTCCTGTAAAATTTGCCAAAATAGACTTACTTGAATTAAGCTTAAGGCAGCCGATCTCTGTTTATTATATGACTATGAGTCGTAGTGTGGATATATTTTTGAAGCTTTGGATGCTACCATCATATTAATTAATTTGGATTTGGGTTTATTTTTCAATTGAAAATGGGAACTCACTTTTTAATTTTCGTCGTAAAAAGTAGGTAAGTGCAAGGAAACTGACTTTATTTATGGTCCCACCGAAATGGGAAATTTTTGGATAATTGATATAACATAGTCCGAGTAACTAGTTATTAAGGACAGTTTATAGGGTTTTTAAATGAATTTTAAAGCATTTTTCATACACTAAAGTTATTTATAAGAATCGGTGACCTTAGTCCTTAAACTACAAAGACAGTGAAGGTTTAATTTGAACTATCACCCCTCGTTTCATTCAACTTCGTTTTATCCTATTTGCATCGACTTCGTAATTATATTGTGGTTTTGGTAGTATAATAATAAATAACGAAACAAAAGTAAAATGTCATATTGGAATATAAGTCCCAGGTCTCGGTTTAGGTTTTGTATTTAGGTAAGTACATGAAAATGTCTGTGGCTCATGCACAACCTTGCAGTAAGGGTAAAATAATTTTCACCTAATTTGTTCCGGTAAATTAAAAATGTACAATAATAGTTTTTGTGCCAAAATAGTTTTTGCGATATCTAGTAATCTCGTAAAAGTCTAGTGTAGCTGTTGCTCGCGACTCCGTCCGCGTAGATATTGTTTATTGCTATGCCCTCGGGAACCGTCCAATTTACCGGGATAAAAAGTATCCTTTGTCCTTTGCAGCGACCACAGTTATTTCCAAACCAAATTTCTTCGAAATCGGTTCAGCGGTTTAGTCGTGAAAGCATAGCAAACAGACAGACAGAATTACTTTTACATTTATAATTATTAAAATATTAAGGGAGTGACTACAGAGATGGCGACTAATCGAGAAGTATGGAAGAAAATTACATGTTGCGCCGACCCCAAATAAGTTGGGTTACGGGCAGAAGAATTAATAAATATTAAGTGATTTCCCGAGACTCCATCAGCGTAGAAGTCGTTTATCGCTATTTCCTCTGGAACCTTCCAACTATTCGGGATAAAAAGTACCCTATGTCCTTCTCCGGGACTCAAACTATTTCCATACCAAATTTTATCTAAATCGGTTCAGCGGTTTATCCGTGAAAGCGTAACAAAGAGACAGACAGACAGACAGAGTCACTTTCACATTTATAATATTAGTATAGATTTACGTTGGCTACTACGTTGGGTTACTACATAACTAAAAATTACAAAATGTTAACAGCGATGGGAAATTACTTGGACAAAATTTTGCGAAATTAACAAAAATTCGTGTTCTACGGAGATTCGTGGTATTAACGCAACACTTTTTGGTAAATAAATATATAAAGATCAGTGAAAAATCCTACATACACTAACCTAGTTTTAAAGTAAGGTATTTGCCTTTACTATGGGTAAAAAAACACAACGACAAACATACCTACTTACTAAACTCAGAAACAAATACTCGCCCACATCACTCAAATATTTGGCTTTGCTGAACCCGGGATCGCCAGCATAAAGGATCCCTACCACCTAAGATAACCAAGTCTTCAAAACATAATCCGTGCCCAAGATACTTTTTAGTCGTCAAGAGGCGATATTGTTGTGTTAGCGCCTAAACATTGTTTCTAATTTAGCTTTTCCAAAATAAATCCTTCGACATCAAATGTCCGTTTACTTTCGGAGGGTCAAGCGAATTAATTAATGGCAGTGAGATTTCTCCAGTTTTTCCTGCAGTTGAGTCAGTGAGGTCGGTTTAGAGGGTTGAGCCACGTGCCCGTCGCGGGCGGCAGATGTCTCGTGACACCTGCCCTTACATCACCCGTCACTCTCTACACCACCTTAATCAGAATAAGTCTATCCCTCTCTCGATGTGCTTATTTTATATAATTTATACAAAGTGGCGGTAACTAGAATGGACCTTGAGGCGGTTATAATGGCCACTAGGCAATGGCTGCCTATTAATTGCTGGTATGTAGAAGTCGCTGTACCTAAGCACCTGTCTTTGAGTTCAGTTTTATGTTCAAGTATTTACGTTGACGATTAGGCAACTTATTAATCCATGACCTTCAATGTATGTGCTTCTAGGCACGCAATAAACTCATGTTGAGTGATTTGCCAATCTCAAGTCTGTCTAAGTAATCATATAAACTTTCAAGTTCTGACGGTTCTGAGAGGGATATCTCACAAAAGTTGTCAATAATACGGTCTTAAGCATCTCTTTGATCTTACATAATATAATCTGGCTCAAAATGGAGCCAGATTGCAACTCGTGTAAACAAAGAAAATGGTCAAGTTCCTTTGTGTAAGTGTGAAACCACTAATAAAGGCTAAAGCGAAAGTATCGTACCGGGGAACGGCAGGTGGAAGGGTCAGGCTTCACGCATTTTCTGAAAAAAGTACTGCGTATTTAGTTTTTATGCTTACTAAACGGTGTTGCACTGGTTAAATTTACTACTGGTACAAAAATTAAGTTATGTTTTTGATGCCCTTGTTTGTCTGTCTTCGTCCGATTTCTGGTCATCGCCTAGGGCTTGAATCAGATTTTTTTTGTTAATGTACGTTTTTTTTAAATTAAACGTTACCAGGACCCGTATTCTACTAGGTAAAGCCGTGTTGCCTTTGAAATGTTATAGTATTGTCAAAGTTACGATACTTCTTATGTATTTGACAGAAATGGTGACCGAGTTGAAAACAATACGATTACATGTTGAAGGCAATAAGGCTTAACCCAGTAGCATAAAGGCCCAGCTCTGCAAAGGATTCAAGTGTTCAATTACGCCTATTTGAACAATACCTATAAAAAAAAAACCGGCCAAGTGCATGTCGGACCACGCACAGTGAAGGGTTCCGTAGCTGGGATGAACGTTCATGGTTGAAATTCATATTTTTTTTAAATTAAAATATCAAAAACTACACTGCGTATCGTGTTCAAAACAATTTTGGTTGGAAGTATTTCGTATGTTCTACTACTGTAATTTTTATTACAATGTTCTATTTAACAGTTCAAAAGCTACCCACCCGGACAGAATTTTTACGACTTTAGAAGCGTATATCTCGCCAACTGTTCACTTACGTAAAATAGTCACTTAAAAACCTTAGTATCATTTTGGGAGCCCTATCTAAAAATACCCCACACGCTGATGTAACTAAAAAAAAAAATTTCGTCCCCTAGTTACATGTATGGAGTGCCACCCCTAAATATATGTTTTTTTTCAATTTTACTACATCATTGTATAGCGGTTCATAGAATACATCTATCCTCCAAATTTCATTTATATAGTGCCAATAGGCTCTGAGTAAAATGGCTGTGACATACAGACGGACAGACGGACGGACGGACGGACAGACGGACAGACGGACAGACGGACAGCCGGACAGACGGACATGACGGACATGACGAAATTATAAGGGTTCCGTTTTTGCCATTCGGCTCCGGAACTCTAAAAATAACAGCTACAACATAATACAATACAATACAAAACAAATATTCTTTATTGACCACCGCATACAAATAGGTAGAGCATGAAAAGTAAAATACAAATAAAACTTACTAAGTGAGTCAATAGGCGGTCTTATCGCTAAGTAGCGATCTCTTCCAGACAACCTTACAAAGAAGAGAAGTGTCAAAGAAACAAAAATAAATTGGTAGGCGGTGCAAACTAAACTAACAAATGAAATATGAAAAAAAAAAAACAAGGGTGCCTATATTTGGGTTTTGATCTAGATGATATACCTATAGTTAGGAAGAAACAGATTCAGTTATTCTGGTATTATTAACGTGTTTCTAACTTACCTATTTCGTTGCCAACTAAATGTTCGGGCCCTTTGAAGTAGTTCCAATTTCTTCCTTTTTGATAAAATATTAATTTTATTATTAGCTCACGCTTAACGATTATCGATACGAAAGATATGCTCGTTTTATAGTAAAGTGACGTGTTTATATAGGTTTCTTTTTAAATATGTGACATTTTATCACATGGATTTGTTAGATATTATTTCACTTACACACCTATTAAATTTATTTAGTTCTAATTAAGAGTCTTGTATATCACTACAGTTCACTCCAGTTTTGGGATATAAATGTCGGGATGGTTTTGCTACTGCCAAAATAGGATAGTGTAAACAGCGTTAAACACATTATCCTGTGATCGGTAAATTATCTCAATATCGCAGCTAAAACGAAATTATTTAAAATTATGATACCGACCTGATGTTAAAAGTAACACACTGTAATAATATTTGTAGGGCGTTTAAATAAATAAGACACCGAATACTCCACCTGGGCCTCTATTCCACTGCACTAAAACGACATTGCGTTTGACGTGTTTTAGTATCGTTCTTATCTCGGCCGCCATTACTGCCAAGTTGTTATCAAAACCTTGGAAGTACGGAAACACGTTAAAGACGATATCGTATTTACAAAATACAAAAAGTACAAAATACAAAATACAAATACCTTTATTTGTAAAACATAGGTGTAAACATAGATGTAATGGCTTAACAAGGACCACTATGTTTTGCCGTTAGGCATACAAATAGCTACAATTAGCATGCAGCATGCATCCTTACAGACTAAATATATATATTTTTTTTTATTACACTTTATCATTTAAATATTCTTCTATGGAATAAAAAGCCTTATTGACTAAAAACGTACACAATTCCTTTTTAAATAACAACATATTATCTTGTAGATTTAAAACAGTTTTACCGCGTAGAATCTCAGCGCTGTAAGGCTAGCACAGGATTTTCTCGCTTGTTGCTCAGTGCGTTTCCGTCATTGCAAGGGCCCTAGAGGAGAAAATCCACCAATAGGAGAACTTCGCTGAGCGAGGCTGGCTCTCCTATTGGTGGATTCTTTCCTCCACACCGCTCCGCTACCTAGCACAGAGGAAACGCAGCCTTACCCTTACTTAAAATACTTCCGAAAACTTAGAAAAATGTATGGAATTCACATTTAAGCTCTCGATGCGACGTCCGACAGCTGCTGTAAATCGTATACAAAACGATTTCAACGTTAACTTTCTCCGATTTTTTTTTAATGTAATGGGAAGGCGCTCTAGTACTCAGGCCACTCATAGACATTTGAATTCTCAAGACCGCAAACCTAAAACCTCAAATGCGTTGCCAACCCTTAGATGAAATGCCTTTATGCTAGTAATTTCACCGAATGCATCTTGTCTAGGGCGTAGGAATAAAAACAAGATTGGGGGATTACAGAGCGACGAACAAATCGTGGGCAACTTGTGCTAGCGCACTGTCTGTATGCCTGGCTGTATACATAACATCTTGCCTTCATTCCCAGAGTGGGGTAGGCAGAGCTACAAAAATACCAACAACTCTAAAAGAGTACTTGATAATTCTGTAACCACATTTTGCACAAACAAGCTAAGATGTTTACCAGTGTATTAGTGACAGGTTGCCAGCCTTACTTCCCTTAGTCGCCTCTTACGACAACAACGGGAAGACATGAAGTGGCACTATTCTAACCTGGCAACCACACGGAACCGGCAACCACACAGAACCCCCACAATATGTCAAGTACATATTCTATTTATTAGTTTCCTAACCAGGTTAATCGGCAAAATCCACGTGTTTCATGAAGTTTATGTATTAAAATGGTTTAGGAGTAAATACTATCGCGATGGTATAATTTTCAACAATATCTATTTATTTATTTCATCTTGTTTGCACAATATAAATAAATGTAAGAAGTACAAATGGCGAACTTAACGCCTAAAGGCATTCTCTACTAGTCAACCACATGTTTAACCGAGAACCGGTGCAACTAAAGTGTTAAAAACTAAGTTAAATTGAAATGGCTAATTAACATTTAAAATAAGTATATAATAAATAAATCATATATAGACATAATACTTAAACTTAAGTATGACTTGTCACTTTTATGCACCTACCCGAAAAAAGTTAATGTACTAAAAGTAAGTATACTAAGTTTACTAACTATAAAGTAAGTGTATTAAAAGTACGAAATAAAAATAAAAAAAAAACAAATTTATTAGTTACTTTTACCTCTATTCATTAGAGTACATTACCTTCTTTTTCAATATTTAGAAAATAGTTTTTTTTGTAAATTATTTATAAGCGTGTTTCTTCCTTCATATCCGTAATGGTTAAAAAAATATTTGAATATACATAAAGGCGCAAGGTAAACGCAAGTCCGTGGTCAACAAAGAAGAAGGATGAATTCCCAAAACATTGTTACTATTTTGTAATGAATGCCAACGGTAGTTCAACAGTTTTGATGCCCTAAGTGATCCAGTGTACCATCAAAGATCCAAATATTTGACAACACGTGCCGGCTACCAGCGTTATAAAATACTTAATTAATTTTTAATTAAACTCCTGGGTTTCGCCGCTGAATGCCGAGTGATCGACTCCTGCGCAAACCCGATCTCGGACCGCGCAAGCGCAGGTGCACCATTAAAATTTAATACAGATGTCGCGTGCATCGCCTTTTTACCTCACGACGCTCCATTATAATTAAAGAATATTATTTTGTCGTAAAACTGCAGACGACGGCCCGCGACCGCCACGCGACCAACGGGACTCCCGAATGATACGATTTCTTCATCAACCCTGGATAACATTAATGAACCATAAAAAGAGTAGACATGATTCCTGTTACTTAAGGAGTGCTTGACTTTTCACGCTTCTGTAGTGTTGATGATCTCCAAAAATGTTACTGGGTATTTACAGACAGTGTAGTTGATATAAACATCTGTAATTCTGTTACATTAAAATTTTGATTCGGCCAGTTAAATTAATTTGTAGAATTATTTTTTATTTTTTATAAGTAAGAGCTATTTGGCTAATATTGTAGAATATTTCGTTAGATTTTCTTATGACAAAATAGACCCAGAGTAGTTTTAGTAGGTAAGGTACAGTTATAAAGAATTACAAATAAAAATAATCAACTTTCGAGCAGTGTCGTTTTACCTGAAAAATACATTTATAAATAACTTGACATGAATAATTTGCATCAATAATTATTTTTAATTACACGGTGATGTGGAATAGTAAAGCTGAAGACCCAAACTGGTTTTCTGCTGGTTCTTTTAACAGGACAAGATAAGAGAGATAGTTTATCTTCCTAATTGAGCGGTTACTTTAACGGTTATTTAACAATAAGACTAGTTATTAATTATTTACTCTTACCTTACTATAAACATTAGCACATTAATCAACGCGAAGAGGGCAAATAAATTGTGGTCTCTTTCGTAACGATAGAGTCAAACTGATTATATCAGCCCGACGACTGCAAGTTCCGAGTTACTGACTTAATAATAAGTAAATGCATTAGCAAGTTAGTAGAAGAAGATCCTTGGACGTAGGCCTAGAGAACTAATACTACGGTGATCAGACTTCCTTATGATTGCAGTTGCCCATAGACGCACAGGGACATTGATTTAAATGTGGAACACGAAGGCGAGCGGTTCCCGCGCAGAGGCGCAGGCGCCGGAGGCCGGCCCGCCTCCCATTGTGGGCACCACAATGCCTCGTACCTCACGCTAACGAGCCCTCCGAGCCAACCAGACACATTTGTAAAAATCGCAATAAGCGTACCATTTCGGCATATTGTTTTGACATATAATAAATATTTGCGAGATTACACAGCGCAGAGATTACGAGGCTGATTTTAAAATCGATCGGTTGTTTCGTTTTGTTGGGATTGGCTATTGTTTTGCGGAGAAGCGGTAGGCATCCGGTGGACCGTGGAGTCGGCGCGGACTGTGTTACACACGGTTGCGTTCGGCAGCTCGCTCTACCAGGTGTTTTGGAACTGATACGATATCTTAATTTGAATACTCTGCTCATTTTTTTCTACTCGAATATATCATAAACTTACTAAACGCTCCATGGAAGTAAATCAGTGCCGCGTTGCCGGCAGCGCAGTGCGTTGCACGTCCGCAAATTGTAGGGTGCACCAGCAGTTAGCGCCTCGTAGGTGTCAGGATTGCCATAATTTGCGTCCTCGGCCCTCGCCCTGCAGGGCCTGTCGTCACGTGTTACCGTCTAAATACCTTTTATTACCGAGGAAATATACCGATTCAGCAGTAAAACAAAACAAGGCAAGTTACGCCCCTAAATATGACCGCCGAAGGTGTTAAATTTCTTGACATCAGATTCTGGCTTTGTAGTGCTATTACAGTTTTTACCCGACTGTCCAAAAGGAGGGCAAGAACCTAATGTGTTTGAGCGGTGGATTTGTATGCATGGTTTATAGTTTATTAGTAAAGGTTGAATGAACAAAATGATTGATTTTATTAGGTGTCATTTGAGTCGTTTTGGAGTCGCGTGTGACACTAGTAAAAATAAAAAAAATAAACCAAGTGTAATATGAAATACTAAAGTAAAACCTTAAAATTAATGCCTGAAAAAAGTCCGTCAATTCATTTCAATAATAAATAAGTTAAAATGTTACCAACTTTTATTGTGGATATTAACCATTTAGTGAAAACACCATGCGGAAGTGTAATGCGAGAGTGTAAACAAAATTCCTTTCTTTAAGTTTATTGATACGAAGTTGAGTTTATATCTAACAGCACAATTCTGTGAGAAAATGTGGGAGCTTTAGTATCGTACATAATTTAGTGGTTTTGCGAAAGACATGCGAGTGCCAGAACAACACAACATTAATTCACGGCACTCTTGGTGATCGTGTTGTCCCGTGTCACTTGTCCTGCCGATACCGACTGACTTTGAATAAGAATCGGTCGGCTATAACATGAGACCCGGCATCAACGAGATCGGTGAAAGATATTGATGGGAACAGACTAGAATACGCCACTCCACGCAAGAAGCCGTGCACAGACCGAACGCAATAATTTAAGGCAGTTTAGACTAAGCATGCGCTAGTAAATTATTCAACGATTAGGATTTTTAAGGAGACGGAGCTATTGAAGAGAACAGATTAAATCTTATTCAATCGCGAACGTGCTTTGGATGCGAATGTCTCTTGATTCTAAACCGATTAAAGTCAACTTTGAAGAGTCTTCAATGGCAGGCCGCTGTTTAAAATCAGAGTCCACTATTTTGTTCGAAGTATTTTTTAAATGTCTTCGATTGTGAATAGGGCGTTTTTATTATGGAATTAAAGCAAAAGTTCGGAAATTTGTTGTTGTATTACAAAAATTATAACTTTTAACATGTTTTTGACGATCACATTCAATTGTATTCTGCGGATTAGAGCGAAATGTTTTCCTAACGAGCTCTAAGGAATTCATAAAAATATGTCACTTTGAGGCTGTCCGAAGGAGGTGCGTTTCTTCACACATTAATAAGAAGTTTTGACTTTGAGATTATGAGCGGCGGCTATAAATTGTGGAAACATCAATATTGTATGACGAGATTAATGCCCATGTTCGGACGCCCATTAGGGCTGTATAATCCCATTGTGTTTTTTCTACAGCTTTGAGCTCGAGATTCAAAGCCGCCAAATTGACGTCAACTCGGAAGAAACGGTTTGAGAATGATGAATTAATTTACAATAATTGTGGATCATTTGAATTTTATTTTACATATCATGAGAACCCGTACTGGATCACCATATCCATTGAAATGAATTTCTTCTCCTATTCAAAGATTATTTTTATCATGTCAAGGGATTTGTAGGTCCGACGACAATACCAGGTCGAGTCAATCGTTTCAGTTGCTCCAATATTTCATTTCACGTATGGTTGGTTGTCAAAACGGGCTATTTAAGGCTGTGGTTGACAAGCGGGCTGCGTCCAGCTCTGCCTTAATGCCCGGCCATCCCTCATATCGGGGCCATTCATGAGCAGGGGCAGCGGCGCGGGCGTCCGACGACACTCCGCTTAGATTTATGCCCTCGTAATATGGCGGCTTCTGTAAATGGACGAGTTCTCACTACTCCTCGAGTCAATCCTTTGAATTTATTAGGTATTCGTATGGGAGATTTCTGAGTTTCCTTTAAAATGTACCGAGGTTATTGTTCCGTTGAAGATTTATGTTGCGATGGGAGTCACTTAATCAAGTGTGATGACTTTGTTATGATGTTTGTGCAAGGGTATACATTTCTAATTGGAATTATGATAATATTTAAGCAATGAAATGATATAAGTAAACTATCTGTCTAGTATTTATGTAGCGACAATTTAATTTATTCTTTGAAATTTTTGAACACTCTCATAGACATAGTTAGAGTTGTTAAAGGTATTCATTTCCGCGGTATTTGAAAAATATTTCTAAAACATATTACCTTTTGCTCCGATCGAGATAGCTGAGTAATTTAATTAAATATGAAAGTCCGGTTATGACGTCTATTCGTGCACAGGACAGGGCAAGCGCGGTTAATAGATTTCTCGGTCCTAAATTATATTGGTAGAGCGTACCTGTCATTGATTCTTTTATCACTTGGTGAAATACGACGCCCGTTACATTTTATTAAGTCATAAGTTTGGGCGGAACCAAACGCGGCGTGTGTAATTCCACGGGAGTTCTCACTGGATATCTCATTATAAATTCAATGCTAACTTATGTAATTATTAAATTCCATAGCTATCTATATTTTTATTATATTACGCTGCTTTATCGTAGCCGTTCAATCAGTAATGGTAATGTTCCGATCCTTGATAACACCACATCCGTCACGTACACAGCAACCAGTAGCTTATGTGGAATTTATGGAGGTTTTGTAAATGAACAATCATTCTGGTATCAAATAACGTTTGATGTTATCTTGGAATCATTAAGTATCCAGTAAACCGTAGAGGTCCTCACAATCGAGTAAGTTGTGGTGGACGCAGCAGATTTTAAAGCATTGAACGCTGTCGTCGTTGATAAATGCGACTCCTTGTAGACAAATAGCTTCACCCTCTAACAAATTGCTGAATATTCTCGAAGATCATTTCACTTATAAGGTAAAATGCAAACTCGCTCCACGTAATGAATATTAATAGGATACGTAGCTTCAGATGTCGCGCAAAAAGTACCTAGGGACTCTCCTAAGGCGCTGCCCCTTTTCTTCTTGTTAATTTGCGTTCTGAGGTAGGTAAATGTTTGCGGTGCCTAGCACGTTTACCATGAATACCATATTCCGTTTAACCTTATGGTCAATTTGAATGTAGATTGGTCTTCAGAAACGTAAAAAATAACATCGTTTCCAATCCAACTAAAGTCAGCTTTTGGTTAAAAATATTGTGGGACGCATTTTGCGTATTTGGAGGCAGTTTTTTGTTTTTTTAAAACATATTTTATTTTATACTTTTTTGTGATTATAATGCTGTTATGTAGTCCCACTTCTCAATTACTAAGAACCACCAAGCAACGCCTTGGGCAAGTCATACTGTGGGTACATATAAATATTACCATTAAAATTTGCTTTTTCACAGTCGCTCAACTATCTTAATCGAGTTATCTTATCGCTACCCTTGAAAAAGGAGGAAAATAAATTTCAAAATCGATCCACAATTGACGCAGAAATCGCGTAACAAACGACGCATAGCCGAATTGAGAACATTCTCCATTTTTATAGTCGGTTAAAAGAGTTATATAAAACATTTTATAAATTTAAACTTTTTCTTTAAACAGTGAAATCACACCATGGGCCATTTATTCACACTTTGAACGAACGCCAACAGCAAATGCAATATGTTTTTGTTTTTTACCAAATTAAACGAAAAGATTGAAAAGGCTGTGGAATCCGTGCGATATGCCGCCAGCTGCCGGCGGCGTGACGTTCCGCTGAAGGTTTATTTAATCAAGGAGTACCATACAAGAACCCCGGGGCTGAACTACGGAACCCATTTCTACCGTCTCAATCACAACTACCTCCGCAATTGCATATTGTCTTCGGGTAATAAAGAATTTAATGAAATTTCTTCACGGTTATCATCGGATTATTACATTGTCCGTCCGGATCCAGTAGTTGTTTTACTGTTTGCGCTTCGGAACAGTTTCTTATGTTATTCCATTAACGTTGTTGGGTTGGAAGAAAGTCCTGGTTTGCATAATTATTATGTACATTTATTTTTGTTGCATTGACACTAACTTCACAGAATTTCTCCGTGCGGTTAAATGATACTTTTACGGTAGTCATAAGTTCAGGTATTATAAACAGAAGATTTAGCATAAAAACTGAAATGTTAGCTGAAAATTATTTTCAATTAAACGAAATTTGGTAAAATGATATATAAAAAAAATATCAGGGGACAAGCTCACACAAATTGACCTAGTCCATAACTTAGGTCTAGGCTTAAACTATGGGTACTAGACAACGATAAACCTACTTATGTTAAGAAATATACACTTAAATACACAACATCCAACACTCAGAAACAAATACCTCCTAGCGCTCATCACACAAATATCTGCCCTTACCGAGATTTCAACCCGGGACCACTAGTTTCGTTGGCAGGGTCACTACCAATAGTACCAACTAGGCTAACGTGTTTTCAATGTTGTCATTATACTAAACGTTTGTCGATATTATAATTATTTACTTAAATTTATAAACATCAAACTCGTACACAATTGTCAAATTCGATGTAAACAGGTTTAAACACAATCAGTATTCGAAAGCTTTTCTTAAATTTAAAACTAATCTGACAGAGGTTTTTAAATTTATCTATGCGTTGCCAGCTCGAAAAATATTTACCGGCGGAAATGACGACTTTTATAAATTAATACAAAAGTGATCATGATTACTTTTAAATGTTTGTGTTAATTAAAGTATTTTGAACAATATCTTTACTAAATACCTTAAACCAAGTAGTTCTGAAGAAGTTAAAAACTGAAAAACCATAACCTGTATTTTATTTACTACATTTTTGCAAATAGCAACATAAAAAAAACTTAGTCTAAGTTTGTACAATGTAAGCAAACCAAACAAATCAAACCAATACGATACGATTTTAGATTTAGATTCTTATAAAAATTCGCATGTATCTCATTTAAACATTCATACTTAGCCTACTCAAGTTTGTAAGTGATGTAAAAATTTAAATGTACGAACCATATTTTTCCTTTGTTTGACTGCTGGTGATTCTCTACAGTGACAATTTTGACGGTACAAAATTGAACCAACATTTAATATCAAATTAAAATCTGAACTAACGCCTAAGGAGTAGATTCAAATTTTATCCATTGTTATTTTTCACGGTGATTTTTTGATGCCTTTCCCTGAGTTCGCTCGGAGGGTAGTATATAAAATTTGTATAACAAATGAGGGGCGTGGCGGGAATCCGTCACAGTGGCTCACGCGGCGTGGGGGCTAGATGGGTGGCCTCTACCTCCTTGACAATCTTACCGCTTACACACTAAATATGAAAATTGAAAAATGGAGTCACAATTTTTGGAAGCATTAATGTGAAAAATGGAGATTGTGATTATTTATTGCTTAAGGTAATATTAAAGCATCAATTTCGCAGCATGTATTACAAACTACATCAATTAGAAAGTATAAAATAAAAATTATACAAAATAATGAACTAAGATTAAAAAGTTAAGTTAAGTAATGCTATGTTAATCCTGATAATATTATAAATGTGAAACTTTGGATGGATGTATATTGCTTATTAAAACACGCCAGAACGGCTGAACAGGTGTAGATGAAAAGCACAAAGATAGATTGGACATAGGCTACTTTTTAAATCCAAAAATTGCCAAGTTTTCTCTATATAGTATGTAGCAAATATTTATTTTACATAGGTAATAACAATAAAATTGAAATTACTATTGAAATAACTACAATGTTGAATGATAATAGGTACTAAAACAAAATATGAACAAAAATGTCGTTAAAACAATTGAAATTGTTTCTTAATATTATTAAAGGTGACATAACATTTTCTGCTTCATAAAGCACATAAGATAACATAATTCAAGCAAATTCATAATATTTTATGTATCAAGCATGCACTTGAAAAATTCGAATGATTATTGAGTAAGGCATGCTAACTCACGCAAAAAAAAAAACTATGAAACTTTACCGGATACTTTTTGTTGCACAACGGATTTTTTTTCACCTTCGTTGTTTGTACGCTACTCTTGATCCGGTCCGATTTTTTGGTCTTGTCCCTCTTATGCGACTAAGTAGACAAGAAGTCAATCCTGACACATGGACATGACGCAACCATGAAGTTTCTGAATTCTAAACTATTAAATGAACAAACAGGTATTAACCTACATTTGTAATCACGTTCTCGAAATTGATGAAAATTACTTATTCAGGTTCCACCGAAAAATATGGTTACGAGGTATTTCACATATTTATATATAGGCGACACTATCAAATTGTGAGTTAATTAGTGGCGTCTACATACACCCGAGTAGCGCTAGGTTGTTGTTTTGCTGCTGTCCTTATTAATAATATTGAGAACTAAACTTCGTGGTTACATACCAACTGCAGGGACTAGGCAGATAACATCCAACCCCCTCCCCTTAAACTAACCTTTTTAAACTCTAAGGTATACTAAAACACTAATCAATTTTTCATACATACATAATATCACGCCTTCGTTCCCAGGGTGGGGTTGGCAGAGCTACAGAAACACTAACAACTGTAAGAAGACTTGTTTATAATTCTGTAACCAAATTTTGCAATATCGGGCCAAGAAGTTTACTAGTGTATTAGTGACAGGTTGCAAGCCCATCGCCTAACAGTACTACAAGCCCTTATTCCCTTACTCGCCTCTTACGACATCCACGGGAAGACATGGAGTGGCACTATTCTACCCCGGCAACCACTCCGGGATAATCAATTTTATACCTACTAATGTAATAAAGAGAATTTTGAAACTTTGTTGGTTTATTGTGTTACTTCCGGAACCACTGTAACTATATAAAAATGAATATTACCATTTGAATGGTACGTTATTCCAGATGGACCTAGGCTTAATATTTAGTACATTATCCAATCCGGGTAACTTCAGGACGGGACGCTAGTGAGTTTATAAAACACCCCTCGCTTATAAATTGATCGGCTCGCATCGGTTATTTTTTCAATTGCCTTTTACCCACCGGAGTTTTTAAATTTGAATATCAAACGAATTCGAAAATCTCACTCCATTATTTGTTAACCGCGGATATATCTAATAACAGATATTTTGCTAAACGGAGAGTTGGCCAGCGAGAACCCAGCCACCTTAGCCGGCGAAACGTGGTATTAAGCTATTACTTATCCAACCAACATGCTCGTTTTAACCAACAAAGGCGCGAGTGCGTAGGCAGTCTTGATACTTGAATATTTATTTTGTTACCATCTTGTTAATAATGTAAACATTTCTTACACGTGATAGATTTTGTCTTTCGTAGGTGTTTTGCATTGCTTTATTGCATAAATGTGAATATTTTCAACGAGTATTTTTTTTTATTAGCATAATTTGTAGCTTTGTATAGTTTCACGTGATGGTTTTACATGTAGACTTGTTCATTTTAGTTTTGCCAAACCGAGTCATAATTAGTTTTCGCTTTAGTATTTTTTCTATCAAAACATTTACGAGGTTAAGCAAATTGTGCGTTATCCAAAACGTTTGATCCAGATATGCAAATGTGTTTGTTTTATCGAAGTAAAAACAGTAGATATTAATTCGGTATCGGGAATCTGGCCGATGATCTCGAACAAAATGGATACATCATTTGCTATTCAAACAGCCCCGGGCTCGCTGTTTAAAGTTTCGGTTCTCGTTTCATCTGGCTGCTTGTTTTGCACGTTACATGTGTTTTATACAGCGAGGAACTACTCTGGTTTATGGAAAACCGATTTGTGGTTTAAGCGAATGTATTCATTTATTTACTCGGAATCTTGGAATCGGAAACTCAGGAATTTCCCTGAGACAGAAAATGTTAATTGTTGAATGTTAAAAAACATCAAACAAAATTACGGAAACTTTAGGAAGTGGATAATTTGTAATTTTGTTCTAATGTTGAAGATAATTCCTTTAAATTGGTTGCTTTTAGGTTTGTAAAAAATATATTTCCGTAGGATGTTAAAGGTAGCAAGACATTGACTCATTTTCGATACCTAATATAACTACAATTCTACAGATAGAAGACATGATGATGCTAAGCGATTATTGTGCCTAGACAAGATGCGTTTTGCGATCGTTAAGCCGCAAACGCACTGAGAGCGGAGACGGCGCGGTGCGGTGCGCTCCCATACCAAAAACGCCTCCGTCACGCTTTGGAAACGCTTTAACTATAGAAAACAAAGATTATATCTAGGATTGACGTAAGCTGTAATGGTATCATTCTGTTTATTTTGGTTAATTTCTGTACTCGTTATTTTTGGCAACGTATTTAAACCTCAGAAAGATTAATATCGGCCAGCAGTTTATAATGACAGTTATGTTAACCTCGTGAGACCATAATTAAGGCAAATTAGTTTTAACTATATTTTAATCATCATGAAGTAAATTTTTATTTAATTTAAATTTTAAAATTGCATTTGAGACCAAAAGGTAGCTGAACTTTATTTATTTGATGGTAGATTCAAATTCCCACTTACACAAATCTCCCTGTTTGTAGTATAGTGGGCCTCACGAGGTTAAACGATAGCTACAGTAAAGCGGTCAGTGTAAGGCTGTCCTAAAGTTACTAATAATGATTTCCAGTAAAACCAACACCAAACAAAATTTATGGCAGTAACTGATATCCAATATTAAGCCGTCAGTGGGCTAAAAATCATCACCGAACCGTGAAAGTCTCGACGCGATAATGGACGGCACTTTCCAGTGTGGTTTATGTTGTGTTGATTTTGACAAGTTACTTATAGCCTTTGCTTGTATTAAGTTGTTATGGCCTTATAACGAGCTGATGGTTATTAGATCAGAGTTTGTAGTTTGGATAAAGTAAAGATGTAATTTCATTAAAATTACTTAATGATTGCCCATACTGGCGATGCTATTGCGCTGATAAAACTGATTAAGGGTTTTAGATGAATGAGGCGCCAAAAATGTGGTACAGTCAAGGTTATAAATATGTATACACTTTAGTACCTTGTCACTTTAATCGCTGTGGCATTTGCATATGGCAGTTTAAGCATGACGTTAAATAGACAAGGTACTAAAGTGTATACATATTTATAACCTTGACTGTACTTGTTGTAATTTTCGTGATTTAGTTTTTAAACCGTTAATTTCAATTTAAACATGCAAGTATGTAATTTATATTGATAATTTTACTATAATTTTAAGTGTGTATGTAACAGACGGCGTGAGCTACTTTCCTTCATTAATATTGTCTGCCGTTGCCAGTCTCTGGCAATAAAAACGTAAACTATTAATAATAACACACAACACTATGTCTTAAAAAATATAACGATTTAAAGTAAAAAAAAGTTTCCCAGCGTATAAACTTAACTCTTTGGTAATAAATTGTCACGGTGCGTCAAACTCACGACCGGCCTACTGTTACAGAAGGAGCTGACCTACCTAACGATAGCAATTTTAAATGCACCATTTTTCATCAAATAAAGCTAAACCCAAAAATGTTAAATATGGAGACCACCCTGGATTCACATTTGAATTTATACGTAATCAAATTAGTGATAGAATTAATAAGGCATTAAGACTAATCAGGTAATGAGCGGTACTATAAACGTTGTCACAGCAGTTTGATATAACTTTGAAGGTAAACTTTAAATTAGAAAATATTTATGTAAGACTTATAAGCAAAAATCGCCAACTTGACTTGACAGAATAACTCCATTTTCAATAACGATGTGGAATAGTTTTACTCTAGTAAAAACTTTAAAAACTGGAGCTGCTGCAGTGGTTGCAAATAAGAATTGAAAATTTCGTGAGCTATGTTGGGCATAATGCTGTCAATTCAGCACATTAAAAAAGTTGGCGTCTTAAGGTTTAACTTTTTTTTTATGTTAAGGAGAAGGCACACGAGCACTCAGGCCACCTGATGGTAAGTGGAATCTGAGACCCATAGACATTTGAATTCTCAAGACTGCAATGCTAAGACTGCAAATGCGTTGCCAACCCTGAGGACTAAGATGGAATGCCTCTATGCTAGTAATTTCACCGGCTTAAAACTTAATAAGCACAAGCCTACCCCTTTTAGTCGCTTATTATAAAATAATTAAATCACCACTAGAGTAATACCAGGTAGAGATATCCTAGCTCGAGGACACGAAGCAATATTTCAGCTTTCCGACGTGCGCTTAAATGAATGTTTTAGTGAAATAACCTCATTTAAAAAGCCTCCTTAATCGCTCCACACCATAACGCGGCCGCGGTCTCTAATGACCGTCTTTAAACAATGAGTTATGTTAAATGGCATTTTATATTTCATTAAAGTAATAATTAAGTCGTTAATGCCTTTCACTTTAAGTTTTCGAGAGTGCGCGGGGATGAGCCATGTCTGAGCCTTTGACCGTACGCTTGACGGTTTTACGATTATAGGCTATTAATTGGATTTAAATTTGCGTCGCACTGCTGGGCGCACCGCGGATCGTGGAGAGCGATACTGACGTTTATAATTTATGAACCTATTAAAACAACCTTTCGTCATTATTAACAAGATAATAAAGTCACATTAGAAACTTTCTAAATCTGGGAACACACACCAAGTGTTGGAAAAATCAATAAAGTAAGATGTTTACTTTTATGAGGTAACCACAATGGGAGATACCACTAAAAAGCTAATATGTCAATACGGGGCACTATTTGTTGCGCAACAATGTGCAATTCTGGGCGCCGTCACGCGTGTAACCTTGTTAAAGAAAGACTCCCCCGTGGAGGATGGATCGGTGGCGTGCGGCCATTCACGTTAAGATGTCTTAATGCTCCCTTATTGTCCTTTAAAGAGATTGACCTTCTTTTGTCAAGTAGTTTGCCTTTTTGCGTACTTTTTACAATGCACCAGTGCTTATTATACCCAGCTCGGTAGTGTTCTATTTTAGTGACAGATAGTTTTTAGGGTTGTTTTAAAAAAACATTTTGCTTGTAACTAAAACTCTCCAACCCAAAGAGATTGCCTCTTACTCAGCATAAATATTGTCTTTCCATTCGCAACACATAAATTTTATTCGAAAGGTAACATCCTGTCAATGAACATCCGGAAAGGTGCTAACACAAATAAAAGTCCCGACATAATTCGTCATATTATTCATAAATAAAAATCAGTGCAAGATCAGCAGATGCGAAAGGATTGCACACATGCCGGCAAGGTGTGTTTGGTGCAGACTACGCTACGGCTTGTGCCGAAGACCACTTTACTTCGCAAACAATCGTCAATAATATTAGCTTTTACATCTGTCAGGTTACGCATTTCTTTGACCCTTCATTTTAGCATCCAGTAAAGTTCCTGCGGGTATCGTTTTTAGTACGGTTCCCAAATTCGTTTTCCATGTAGCGTTCAGATATCAGCGTGATCCGCGGTCGTTGGTTTGCAATAAACATGGATTATTGCTGCGACATTTGCACAGAAATTAGCTCGGCGACGGACTCATCCAGAGACGCGTGGCGCGGTGCCTTTTAAAACAAGCCGTGTTCCAGTTTAGCAATTAAAGTTACAACTTTATCGATCAAAGACTTGGCCAATACGGAGACCACCGGGCTGTGCGAATTGCACTGCGCTATATAAATATTAGCTGCGCTTTGGTCAGGTAATGGAACTGTCAGCCGATCGCGTCTTGTCTATAATCCACCGAATGAGTTTATTACGAGTGCGCTGCCCACTTATATGCAGATTCGATCTGGTACACGTCTGACAAATACGGATAATAGTTCATTAAATTTACAAGTTAACGAAGATTGCGGACAGTTTGCTGCTTCATTAAGAGATGGTCGTTGAGTTCAAGGGAATTCCGATTTCTTCGTATTGGTGTATACTTATAATGATATGCAGCGTTTTATTTAAACATTCTCGCTAAATATATTTGCCCTTTGGGACTTTATAAAAATCATATTGGTTGGCTAAATTGTAATTATCGATTATGTAGTGGACTATAAAGGATTTTCCATCTATTGTTGTTCTTTGTAAAGTTGTAAAGTATATATATTACAAAGGCTGTAATTATCGGTTGGAGGCTCCGTTGGCTCCTTCATGAGGCTTTGTGTCTGCTCGATGTCTCTATTTTGCGATTCTCTAAGGTGTGGGCTGGCTAAATGTTATTTGACGACGGCATTGTGAGCGCGCCTGTGGCGCTATTGTGAGCCTCCATTGTACGTAGATGTATCACTCCCACAATTTTGTTTATTATTTTGCGAATTCACTTACAAGAAACTTAGATTGAAAAAATGATCGATGGGTCTAATGCTCGTCCTGGGACTTGCCGTGAATGCGTGCGAAGTTATATGACTCTTGGGATATCAGAACACTATTTATTTCAAACTTGCATGTGAACAAAACCGTAATAAAAATCGAAGAGGAAATTACTACATACGATATAAGATACGAGTATAAATGAAAGGCCTAGCACATATCTTAACTGAAAATGGGTACGCAAAGGTTCAATTTAGCCTATGGGTGATAATGGGTTCATTTATTGTATAGTTTGCTCATCTGCAGTACCAGTGCTCTTCAAAACCATGTAATTTGCTTCTTTATTAATGTATAATTGTGACACGTGTTATCTTCATAATAGACTCTTTATCTCAATGTTCACTTACCGTTGTTTTGCATGTTTGCATTTAATGTCATTTTATTTTATAAAAGATAAAAAATAGCTGAACGAGGAATTATTCACTATTTTTAGAAAATAATCACCTATGTTAATTTAAAAGCGTGCAAAATTTTACAATTCTAATGATAAACTTGAAGCCCCGTACAGAGTATGAAATATAAAAGAGTGCCGTTATTCATATTGCACTGAGATACAGGTAAATTTGATATTTAATGTAGTTTAACTTTCATGGTGCTAGTTTTTGCCCACAGACAAAGAAGACAAAACAAATGCAGGTAAGTCAAAAGGAGTCAATGCAGCGAAAATGTACTTGAATAGCTTTTTGGAGGCGACACGTAGTCTATTAAATTCACATTTAGCGCCTTCTTCAATGGAGATGATTGAGAGCCTAAACAATTCATTCTCCCACAGTCTCAATGGCATGGCCCACATTCCTTGTGTAATCTTTTTAAGGTACAATACAAGGGACAATAGGGGGCCCTTTACTATTGAAGACCGTGTAAAACTGTCCGTCTTAGTTCTACATTAATGTAACTATGCAAAAATTCAGGGACGATGCCGCCCATAGCGAGGGTCCCAACACTGTCCACTTCAATTCCAACTACGTCTCAACCTAAAGGCAACCTTAAATATTACACAAGAAGTAACTTTTTTCAAAGGCTTGAAGCGATCGCCTGTTTAGTTTGTTGAAGGTATTTCTATTGGTTACGGTCTCGTTCTTAGAGCAAATACAATAAAATGCTTTGTTTCATTTTCACTTGAAGGACCATAATAAATTTTCAATAGTCTATGAACCACCGTATGGTTTCCACTTGTTACTTGCGTAAGGTTTGGTGCCATATTAAAAGAGAATAGAACGATGGCGCCAACTTGACTTGCCTCGTTGTTAGCTCAAGACAATGCTTTTTGATCGTAACAAGTACTACACTCTCTATGATTAATTTAGACGTAACAAATTACGCGCTCTGGAGATTCCGGTGCAAATGCCGGTAACTCATAACTTTCGAATCGATTCCCACGCTACAAAACTGCTGAAACCATAATGTTTCATAAACATTAATTAGGTTAGATGTTTAAGATAGCCTGAAAACATAATCGTTTCAGCAGAAATTAGCATTCGATGAAGGGCGGCTTTCAAAAAAAGTGTACATCGTTAAGGACAAAAATTAAGAAACTTAATTTTTTCCAATTCGTCACGAAAATTAACGTATCTAAATAAACTTAAACTCACAACATTTATATGACAAAAACACACTGCAACACAACCATCATAATCATTAACAGAAAAAAACCAAAAGGTAAAGGAATAGAACATGGAGATATTGACAAATCTATGGCTAATTTTCGAGAAAAAATAGAAAAGTTAAATTTTCTTAATTTTTGTCCTTAACCATGTACACTTTTTTTTAAAAAGCCCTGAAATGACATTTGATGGAAGGTGTTTCGATAAAATGATATACACCCGAAAATGCTCCCCTAGTCATGGGCCTACTTACAGAATACAGAGTTTCTTTTCTGTTTTCACTCATCTATCCATTCAGACTCACTAGCGTCACTAGTGACGCGATTAGTTTAAAAACAAAACGAATAGAAACGCTAGTTAGCAAACGCATCTTGGCTAGGGCCCCAGTCTACATTATTCTACATTGAGCTACTGCAGGACCTAGCGCCACCTATCTCTTTCATCAAGCCCTATAATACGTTAGCCAGATAAAAAACAATCCTAATACATTGCACCACCATGAAATTTCTGATTATTTATAATGTTGAAAGCACTGAAAAAAATGTTAAACTTAAATGTTGCATCTACCTAACGTTGAAAGTTCCTGAAAAAAAAGATCGTTTTTCCTTGAGTTTTTGAAATTTCTTATTTTTTGTTTTTTTTTCGGGTTTAAAGGAAAAATAACGCATGAATAATGGCAATTCATTCATAGTCAAACACTCACACTCGTCACCTATTTCAATGTTTTATGCTTTCATATCTTCGATGTCGCCCCTTTGTAGAGTGCAAATTAGAGTGAATATAGATTAAAAATAGAAAGCAGGAAATTTCAGTGTTTTTTTTCTATAAATATCCGAAAAAAACGAGTTGTTCGAAAAAAAACGGGTTTTTTCCGGTCTTTTTCAACGCTAGTTGCGGGAAAAAAAAAATAATAACTATATTGTTTTACTGTTGTCAACGTTATTAATACTCAGAAACTTCATGATTGTGCAATATGTCAGGATTGACTTCTAATCTGCCTCGTACTGCAATTTAATAGTAACTAAAGAAAAGTTTATTTATTTCAAGGCTGTGACCGTCTAAACAGAATTAAAACACGTCTTACTTAGAACAGTCATCTGAAATATTATTCCCTGATTTACATGAATATACACTTTAGAAAACGTTTTCCAACGCAGACTTAGTAGTCGCATCGTAATAAAAAATACGAGGTCCTAGTTTATTCCTTATCGACACATAAAATTATTGTTTTAATGCATTCCATAAACCGTGCGATGCGGGGCAGATGACTACCTTGAGCGGTTTTAGTTAAAAGCAATCGAAGCTCGTTCCAATCCGAATGGGAAGACGAATCGTGTTAATGTATATACAAACGTTACATTTTTTGGCGCCATCTGTTTTGCAATTGAATAGACGAAAGAATTGATACTTTAATTTTATAAGTTTAAACACCAGAACAAAGGTAACTTAAAAGTTATGTTGAATTTTTCGTAATTATGATTCTGTGACACTACAACGATCTAGTAATACTTTACATTAAAATTCAATGGCACGCGTACGACGTCTATGCTCAGGCTCTATTTTTTTCAAAGACCACTCCAGGTACGGCAGGAAAAAAACGTAATAATAAATCTTTCTAGGGGAGTGAGGGGTCCCGAACCATTTTTTTGGCCAAGGTGCGCCCATATAAGGCGACGCGCGCCCCAGAGCGCTCATTCATTAGATCGCTCGTCGAACTATCAAAGCTCCTACAAGCCCCATACCTGTTCGCGTCGTTCAGTACCAATCCATCGGTTGCTAGGATCGCACGTGTTTTCAAAATGGTTCACGAAATTCAACACAAAATTTCGGATTACGGCGCGTATTCTTACAAGCCAGATGCGCCCAGGATGATTCGTATAGCACCGGCTCCGGAATATTCGAGTTTGGAGACAGACGTGGGACAGAAGAAGTACAACTACAAAAGCAATCCTTATTCTGGCGCTCAGGCTGCTTCAATCGCTAGAAGAAACGCCAGGGAGAGGAACCGTGTGAAACAAGTGAATGATGGATTCAATGCTTTACGGAAGAGGCTACCGGCTGCTGTTGTGGCAGCTTTGTCAGGAGGGGCACGTCGCGGTTCCGGAAAAAAACTCAGTAAAGTGGATACTCTAAAAATGGTGGTTGAATATATCAGACATATGCAACAGCTTCTTGAAGAAAGTGACGCTGCTTTAGGAATCAAAAGAGCTCCAGCGCCTACGATGGAAACGTCTCTTTCCTTTGAGGTAGATGAGGGTATCTTTGCTGGTAGAAGTTCCCCTTATTCTGAGTCAGTGCACTCGCCTGCTGCTTCGGAATGCTCGTCTGGTGTCTCTTCGTCGTATTCCTCGGGCCATGACGGATTCAACAGGCAATATATCACGAACTACCAGACACCTACAGAACAGCTGAGTCCAATGGAAGAAGATGACCTTCTAGATGCAATCACTTGGTGGCAACAAAAGTAACGTAGTAGTTTTAAATAGAAGGGTTTGATCTAGTCATATTTAATAAAAGATGTATATAGTAATTGCTAGGCTGTGAATGTTTATCAAGTAGCCATTAAAATATATTTAATGTATAAGACTGATGTGTTCCCGTCCTTATTATATTCGCGATTAGAATAAGATAGTTTATGAAAAAAATAAAATAAATGCTAAAATTAATTGCTGTTTTTTTGTTAGTACCTTTAAGTAAGTTAGGCTGTTATAACTTATACACTCCAGATGATTATTGCCAAATTAAGTAGTAAGTTCTACCACCAACTATATCATCTTATCCAAAATCTCTAACGCATCTAGCAAAAAAGATGAGTCAGGTATTCTTTAACGACATGTTAGCCTAGTTGGTAGTGACCCTGCCTACGAAGCTAGCGGTTCTGGGTTCGATTCCCAGTATAAGCAAATATTCATGTGATGAGCGCGTGAATTTGTTTCAGAGACTTGGATGTTTCCTATGCATTTAAGTACTTGTTTATTATAATAAAATAAATAAATAAATAATCACAGAACAATGTCACACAAATCGACCTAGTCCCAAACTAAGCTCTAGGCTCTAGGCTATTGCTCTCTTTAAGTATGTTTATCGTTGTCTAGTACCTAAAGTCCAAGCTTAAAGCTTAGTTTGGGCCTAGTTCAATTGGTGTAAAATTGTCCGTTATTTATTTCTGCGCTCCATGTTGGATAAGATATTATGGTATCGGTGCTTATGTATAATTTATGCCATTACCCACTACATTACTACTACTACTCTACTGCTTATCTTTATTTCATGATTCTAAATTACAAAGTATTCCGTGGACTGTGGATTCTACACGTCTTTTAATGTGTAAGTAACTTTTTTTACCCGACTGACCCAGAAGGAAAGGGGCAATATTTTTCATGCGTAAGTATTGTGGGTTTGTTATGTATGTATTTCCATTCCATTGTGATCTCCGGTAGCCTAAACAGTTTGACCGATATTGAAGACTGAGGTGTCATTAGATTCGCCTTAACATCGCGAGTGTCATTGGGTAAAGAAAAAATGTAAACGGTAGGTAACTAACATTATTATGTAGACGACATAATCAAAACATGCAGTCGGGTATTTAAAACTTGCTTTCTGTTATTAATAAAAGCAGTATAACTAAATCTCTATTACAATTGAATAATATAAGATTTTTAAAAAAATCATGGATGATTCTCAGTGTATACGTTGAGTTTACGTACCTATAAAGCCGAGTATTTTTATCAAGCTACTATTTAACTAGTTTCAAGCTAAAACCAATACTCATCATCAATAAAGCTGTCATTAAAATCACCGATAATAATAATAAAATATAACTTACCAATAATACTACAAGATAACTTACCGTTCAGTAAAGCTTTATCTCTGCCAAAAAGACCAAGCCACAAAACTAAACTGCGTAATCCCGACCGTGTGAAGTGCAACAGGGCAGTAATATACGTATCTCTGCAATTGAAAAAGGAGCATTACGGTCCACATCGGCTTGATTAAGCCATCGAAGCGTGGACATCGCAGGCGCATTGTTATACAAGATTAATGGTGTTCGCTGCGATAAGGAGGTGGTTGCTAAATGCATTCACATGTGCGAATAAAAGGGCTGATAAGGGGAGTAAAGATCCGCGATGGGTAAATGTGTCGTTCGCGACACATTGCTGGAAAGGCAGAGGATCGTCTTAAATATAATTAAACATCACAACAAAGACGTAATGCATGATACCGCCTTTGCGCTGTAACATGCTTATAGATGTATTTTGCTTTTTAACATGATTAATCATTAAGTCAAATAAAAGTGGCTCAGCTTTAGTTAGAAAAATAAATGTTATTTTATCATAATTATTTAAATCACCCATGATTTAAGTTAATCATTAATGTCCTGTTTTATGCGCATGCAATAAAATTCTTATAATTTTAACTTTATTTTTTCACTATCTAAACACTTATCTAACTTATCAGTGTCATTATGATCAAAATCTATGGTTTCGTTAATTGTTATTATGGGAACTATCTGTAGATATTTCCAATAAAATTTATTTAACATCGTCGGTAGCTGTAAGTGCACAGGAGTTTAATCGACGCCGCCGATTGAGCTTTACGATTATTCTCGATTCTGCTAGAAAACGAACATTAATAATTGCAATTAAACCAAAAGCTTGTAACTCCACTCGGCCTGCGGGACTTTACGAGCGCGAACCATAGGGTTCCCGGCATACCCATGTTGCTTACCAGGAATGTTAGTTTTATTTTCTATCCTTCTAATGTATCAACAAAAACTTGGAAAACTAAATCAGTTTGTTAAATTTTGTACAAAAAACGAATTAAATCTACATATTTTTGTATATTTTCAAAAACTACAGTCCAAACCTGCCTAGTTATTTAAGGACTAGAATCTCATTCAAAAAACTCATTGCGAAATTTGTTTAATAGAAAACCATAAGTTTCAATCCGTGAGTCGTAAATCTTAAAAGTGAAGCTGTTGAAATATTTTTTAAAGCTTGTATTTGCCTTTTAACATGCCATCTAGATCGACTTTTTAATATCACCTAGACCGACTCAGATAAGGCTCTGCGTGCTCGCATTAAACTTTTCGAGATTAGCAAGTAAAATATTTTTATTTAAGTAATCTAAATGTTTCCGTTTTGTCGGTTGCGCAGTAAAAAATGCATTAACGTATAGAATGATTTTGGTGAATTCCGGAAACCATTACACCGCATCAGATTTGGCTTTGTGTTGTTATAATCTTATTATTGAGCACGTGAGCTTTGTGCTGTTCGTGATTTTTGCGGAAAGTAAACGATATTCGTTAAACACGAAGATTAATGCAAAATCAAATACAAGTAAAATAAGTACCTACACACATTATCGCAACGAAAGTGAGTCTAGTTTTTATTACTTTTGAACCTATTGGGTTAAAAGAAACAGTGAATAGAAGAAGCTCGATAGCCAATAAATATGCCCGATATAAAGATTCTTTAAGAGCCTTAAAAGAGAGTTATGAAAACAATGAATGTTTGTAAATCTTTTGGGTCAAAACAACATGGAACTTTAAAAAAACTATAATCCTATTGCGCGAAAAAAAAACAAAATTCGTGTGAAAAATAACGTTTTGACTAAAGAAAAAAATGTTAAGATGTGTAAAAGTTAAAAAAAAATGATTTCTGATCTAGTTGCGTCAGCAAACAAAGAAGAATTCAATGCTTTATCTTCAACGATCGGAGTCGTTTTTGCACGGACAGTATCTGTTCCTGTTATCGCTTACTCTGTGGTCACTATTGTTTGCAGATTTCACCAAAATGGCCTCTTAATCTGTTATAATCCGATTGTTGATGTTAATGACTGCCGTCTAACTTCTTTCATTGGGCTCATTCATTTGTAAAGTTTTAATTAATTTTACTTTCACCGCTTTGAGTTGACCATTTGTTTGAGATACCTGTTTTCAATCATTGTTGAGTAGGTATAAAGAATATTTTTTACGATTAATTATTAAATGAACGGTCAATTAAAAACATTTATGAACTGATTAACGATGTTCATTAGTCATTACATTATAGTGTACCTACTACAAATCGATTTGATATACATTGCTGACTTTAACTGCGCTTCCCACGGTGGTGTACCTTAACTGCAGTATTCGTGTAGTTTTATTACATAAAGAAATAATTAATACCGTCAGATGAAGTAAGGCCGTCTTATGCAAATGGTTTATGGCCCGTTCGGCGGAAGGGGACCATGGATCGTCTACGTCACTACCAACACTGAGATTTATAATACGGGCACGGAAAATGTAAGGACTGGAAGAGTATTTAAAACTATTAATTAAAAGGCGTAGTATGTGTGGTGTGAAACTGTGTGATAGAGTAAGGAATGAAAACATCAGAGAGAAGTGTGGTCTGAAAGAAGATGTAGTGACTAAAATTGAAAATGGCATGCTTCTATGGTTCGGTCATTTGGAAAGGATGGATGAAAAAAGATTGTCGAAAGAAATTTACAGTGCTAAAGTGAGTGGAAGGGTCGGAAGCCCTAGGCGTACTTTTTTGAATCAAATCGGGGAAATACTGGAAAAGGGCCGAATCTTAAGTACCCGAAACCGACGTGCATGCATGACTCGATGTATGAATGTGGAAGAAGCGAAAGAGCTTTGTCAGGAGCGTAGCAGGTGGAAAGAAGTGGTCTCTGCCTACCCCTCTGGGAAACAGGCGTGATTTATGTATGTATGTATGTAACTAAAAAGGTACTTTATCCAATAGAGACACTGTCTTGTAAGAGCATTTACGCACCTCATCATCTTTTGAATCCGAGAAAATACGCTTTAATAGTTTGGTATCCCTATCTGAAGGCCGGTATTTTTTTATGTATTGCAAAATGCCTGAAACTAATTTGAAGAATTTCAACATGCAGCCTTTTTTTCTTCATCATCATAAATCAGCTGATCAACTCCAATGATTCGCCTAGTTTTTCCCGCGATCATTATTTAATCGTCGGACCACTGCTTTCTTCATAGATTTAGATTTTAGGAGGCATCGGAAGTTTTACTAGGTATATACTTACAAGCGTTTTGTTGGTCAAGACCTCTTCCTCATTTTTATTACGTCCATTGAGAAACTGGCACACTTTCAAAATTTATTAATTATTTTCAATCACATCCAGTTTTTGTAGGACGTACAAGAAATAAGGTTAGCAGACGTATCGATAAATAATTGTCGGATATCGGCTTCCTCTGCCGGCGGCGCGGGCGCAGGACGTGATAGATGCGCCGGGGTCAGGGGAGCAGTGCTAACTGAAAATTAAAGCCGCTATAAAATTGTAGGTAAGTTTTAGTGTTATAGGTTGAATTCCATTTTAAATGATTGCAGAGACTGGAGCTCAATGCTACTTAATTTTTCTTCATCACGAAAATATGTAACTTGTTTTGAGTAAAGATATTCAAGAAAAGAGTTTACGTATCAATACGAGTAACATTACTAGTGTCTTTTAATTTCAAAAGTGACATTTGATTATCGGTGATTGTAAGGGTTTCCTTATCTATTTATATCAAATAGACGATGATTTATTAGTGTCAGCAGGTTTTATATTCTTCAAATCTTATATACTTCCGAAAACTTCTAGAACGCAAGCCATGAGTTTTTTTCTTAAGTAGCTTAGGTATTCTTAACGTATAGTACTTAACTTTTCTGCTCAGATAAAACACGTTAACCTTCCTCCTCTCCATTCCTTACTTAGCCCTCTGCAACTGAGATAACTTTTTTAGAAACATTCTACTGAGGTGGATTATTAAAAACTACGTCTGAAAACTAATAGGTCAATGATAAGAATTGTATATTTAGTGTATAAGTAGCATGATTATTCAATTTTCATTGGGAATTTATAATTAAAATGTATATAATGGGCTAATAAATAATAAAAGAAAAACTTGAATAAGTTAAAAAAATCAGGAAATTTATCATAGGTTAGAGTTTATAATGCCTCGAGTCTTTAGAAGAAGTTACTGAGCGACACAGAGCTATTTCAGGGTATAAGGCGATTTTTTTAGCGGTCTCTGATAGACGTCACGTCAGTCGCAAAAGGCTAAAAATGCTAAAGAGCATAATTTGAATGTGTTACACAGAAAAGAGTTTGCTTTTTTAATCGTGTAAAAAGTTTAATGAAACTTTTGAAAATAATTACTTGCTCTAGTGCAGACTAAATTCAAAAATAATTACCAGAAACTTATAAACACCTGGCTTACAAAAAGCAGTTGCTAGAAATCAATTACAAGACGAAGGCGTGTTAAAACTTTTATAGCATAATGCACACCCTGGCCATTTATTACCAACACCGTGCTACATGTCGGCAGTGTATCGAAAAAAATGTCTTCTTCATATTGTAAAAAGTCAGATCATGTATTCTCAAAGTTGATGATTTTAAAAAACAAAACTTCTAATAATGATTCGGCGATCAAGTCGTACCACCACCGCCTCCAATCCACCCTGTCGTCTTGCTTCTCTAATAATCGGTCAACATCATTGGTACATTGATTCCGGCGCAATATCCCATATGAGTAATAGAAGAGACTGGTTTACAAATATTTCATACCATAAATATAAACTAGACGTTTGTTCGACTAGTTCACAGGCCAAAGGTCAAAATATAATTCCTTATATTCCTCAGCAAAACGGATTCTCTGAGCGTGCCAACAGAACTACTATTGAGAAGTCATGCTTCAAGACTCAACCCAAAAGGCTTACTAGGAAGAAGCGGTTAATACGGCTATTTATTTGAAGAAACGTACACCTACGCAAGCTCTACACAATAAGATTCCTGAAGAAATTTGGATAGGAAAGAAAGTGAACCTTTCTCATCTGAAAGTTTTTGGTTGTGAAACGCATGTTCTTATACCGAAATAAAAAAGGTACGAAGCTTGACGCTTGTAGTTTACACGACAGAAAAGCAAAGGTTATTTTCTCTTAGATCGCCAAAACCCTCGAGTTTAAATAGTCGCAAGAGATGTTGTTTTTATAGGAGAACAGATTAGTAGGTACCCACAGAACCTTTTCAAAATCTTCCTTGCTGTGAGATGCCAAAATCTTCATCAGAATCTCTGCAAGTCTATCTGCCAAGTTTAGAGGAAGAACCTATTCAGCAAGTTCCAGCTTCGTCACTTAGTTAATCATCACCTGATACTAAACCGGAAGCATCACCATCGGACCAGTCCGAATCAGTTACGCCACAAGTAAATCCTGGTATTTTTTAAACTGAAGTCATCTCTGAGCCCTTACCTGAACGGAGATACCTGACACCCTAATCGAGACAAGCGTCCTGATTAATTTTAGGTATCAGGGGTCTGTAAATTAATGATGTATATATAGGTTCTCTTTCTGTGCTGGTATTTAGTGTGTAAAGTTTATTTGTTTTTTTTTTTATAATATTGCACACCCTGGCCATCTATATTCCTTCTATGGCTGTCTTTAATAAAAAAATATATGTCTATCTGTAGTGTTTGCTGTATTAAATATACTTATCTTCTTGCGCTCTACCAGAACTCTGCATTATTATATATTTAAAAAGGCGCCTACATTGACGATAGCTACTTGACCGCGAATCCACAAAGTATCTAGTTACACGCCCGAGAATTATGAATAGCGTGCGATATTCGATCCTGTGTTTTGCTACCAAATGATTAAAATGTTCATAAACCTGAAAATCATTTAACTTGTTATACTTTTGAGCGGTGTTTTTTTGGTAAAATTGCACAAGATGTTGAAACGTTCAGAGTAATCGGAAGATGGACCTTTATGATGTGCAATTTGAGAATGATTTCCGCATGAAATGAATCAAATAAGTAACACTCATCGTTTGCTGTTTTTTCGTATTTCCTCCGTTGGCTTTTTGCTACTGCATTGCGGTTGCATAAAAACTTTGGAGAGCAGGACGCTTTCTTGTACTTGAGATATAATTGTTGCAATTTCGAACAGACCTTTTTAGTTTACTTGCGATGATTTAGGGCGCGGTGGAGGAGTATAGGTTTGAGCCATTTTATTTCCTTTTTTTCAATTATAAGTTTAGGTCGGGTGCTATTTCCAGATTTTTTGTATACTACCTCATTTTATTATGAATGCTAGTTTGAGCTATTAACAACCTTATGGCAAAAACATTCACATAACACTAATTACTAGTGGTTTTTTATACAGAGATGAAACAGTCGCTACTGTTTTAACTTTCACTATCCCTACTGTTTAATTGCGGGGTATTATTATGAATTATTTGTGTGTTTTTAACACTTAAATCATAAAACACTCGCCTTCATACCAAAAAACCCTTAATGTCAGTCTAAGTAATGCATTACAAAGAATGCAGAGACGTTCTTGTTTGACTGTCAATCAAAAATCTATCGAGATAACACATCTGATTAATTTCAGTTATTAAAAAACATATTAGCACGCACCTTTCCAAATTCAAATATCCAGCGTACAAAAAAGTAATTCCTTAAGGGGACATTTAAGGATCCTTAAAAAATGTCGGCGTGAAGACCATAAAAGGGATTATAGGTTGGAAGGCTTAATGCTCTAGGATTCAATTAGGTGGAATAAGCTTAAGTGGAGAGTATCCGCTGTTATGACAGCAGTCAAATTATCAAAAACTTAAGTCGCTTCCGTAGTATTAGAGCAGTAAGGGTGACAAACCCTTTATGAAATTAACTTGATGTTTAAATTGCTGTCCTTATTCTTTAAATAAAATGAGCCATCATTTCCTCTGAAATATGGGAAGAATAAAATTACTGTTATCTTTCCCTCATTCGAACCTTTCTTTCTTTCCATTTAATACAAATATTTTAGTTTGGCTTAAAAGGGACCCATTTTTAACTACAGGTTTGTTTTGAAATTTAGCATGCTGATACAATTCTGGTGTTAATACTCTAAAGCAGTTATTATGTAGAACCCCTAAAAAATCCATTATGGCTTATATATACTTGTAGATACATCGAGTTAGACATATATTTTAAAAAGAGTTGTTTTCAGTAATATAAATAACAGGCGGTAAGAAAATGTGTATTTTTTTAAGCACAATTGTTTTAGCATATTTTTCTGATAACACTGACAAGTACTTATGTACTTGTACAGTTACACAGACATGGCAAAAGAAGAGTCAAGTGCAATTACAGATAATGCTATCTAAGATCCACTGACGCGTGTCTCTACATCCGCGAGGACACATCATGCGGGTAAAGATAACGTGCAAAGAATACCTACCTTGTTCAGTCTTATCACTGATGCATAAAGACTATAATAATTTGGCAATAATTCTAAAAATTCTGGATACGTTCCTCTAAAGTCTTTGTTGACAACATTTAGAACGTGACCAGTTACAACAGATCCTGGCTAAAGAGATAAAAGTAGTGCGTTTATTGAAAGCGTGAAAAGTTTTAACGACATTTATGCAGATGCGAAAAAAGTAAATAGTAAAGAAAAACATACATAGGTACCTACTCTAAAAAAATATAGTGAGGCAAGCGCTAACGATTCAGGCTTAAATCAACAAGTCAAAATCCCAATGTACAGATTACTAGTAGAGACAGAGATAGTGAGTACAAAGGAAGATATAAAACATTTTGTAGGTAGAAAAAAAAAACCAATGGCTCGTTTCATCTAAAACAGTGCAATAATTTGATGCACCGGTGTTTCGAGCAGCCAGCATAAAACATATTTTTTCAAGAACCAATAACATTAAAACTGACCATAAAGAGAATATTGTGGGAATACAAAAATAATCAATAATGCATGATCCCGAACGTCGCAAAAGGCAATTTCTTTCAAAATACCCACAGTGACGTTCCCACGACGTGCGAATAGCTTCCGCATCAGGTGCTTCTCAAAACGGCTCCGAAATAAATTCCCGACTCAAAGGGTTCCCATATTATTATTATTGTGATTGACAATCGCCCTCTCCACTACCGACCTTTTTTCTGCCAGATATAAAACTAATATTGAAAGGTTCCATCCTCTTCCGCTAGTTTTTTCCGCGCACTGCATTTAATTTTACGAAAAAAGTTACTTTATTTGACGTGCTTTTAGCTCGAATATCAAGTTCATGGGAGGGAACGGAAAAAAGTAAGGCAGAGAATGGCTATGCGATAAGGCAAACAGACATACTTACCACCCAAAGGTGAGAAAAGAATTTTACTTAATTACTTTATCTAATTAGATACAGGTTACACTGTAATGCTTACTTGGTCATTTAGTTTTGTAAAACAATAAGAACGTCTATGCTACTGTAATGTAAACTTTCTGTTGTTGTACACTAAGTAGACTTTAAGATGACTAGAAGGCAATCTCATCGCGTGTGTTTGATACTCAAAGTGTCACCTCCGTGATGAATGACCATACGTTGATTTAAAGGGGTACGACTTGAATGAAAAGGGAATTGATACTGAATTTACTATCTTTGTTTGTGTCCAAGTCCAATAAAACCATAAAGTTGACCAAGATTCTTTGAACGGTGTTGTGTATACAAAAACTGCGCGACATATTCCATGAAGGATTAAAAAAGATATGGCCGCCATAATTAAGACGAGGTGCGAAAAAACGATCTCTTACTAAGATCGAATCAGAACATGTAAGACAAATCGCTTCCAACTATGTCAACCCTTGGGTGCTCAAAAGACAGCGCTCGGGCCCATTTATCCATTTTTTAGCTCAAGAGTTACAATTAACAATGACAGCGGTCAGGTTGCGTACAAAAAAGCTACCGCTGAATAAGACACATTTTCCACCTTTTTTTTTAAATTTTATACGGGGACAACGTTGAAGAGTTTTATTGCATTTAGTATTTTGTTCATATCTAATATTTTATGAGCCCGTCCAAGTGGCTAGGCGGCAAACATCGGTTTCCTTTGTATTTCTTGTGTGTGATCTCGTTTGACAACAGTGCTAACATTTACATCCATAAAATATTTTGACTTCTCTATATTAGGAACTTGGACATTGGTGGGACGAGTTTCATTCAGTTTTTTAAACTATTTTATAGATACAGTCGACAAAAAAGGTTTCTTCGTTAGAAACATTCCTCGCTCAACCCTTTCCAGGTTGTTTAATTATCAGTTGTCTAGCGTTAATCAAAGACGTATTATTAAAAACTATTAGGGATTTCAGAATGCGTCATTGTAATTTGGCTAATACTGGCTTGTCATTCCCTAAGTCCTTATTTCTTTAAAAGTATGATTAGTAGAGACTTTCTAAACTTAAATTAATTTTTAAACGTAATATTTAAGGCTATGTAATTATTATAAATGATTCAGTTAGTTGCGATCTGTTATTATGTTTTCAAAGTGAGCTTGCAGTGTTATGGAATCATCATGGAAACTTAACATTTTATGTAAAAAGTAGTAAGCATTCGTAAAACCGCAGAATGCAATTTTATTCAGAATTTAATATAAATAGAAAGCCTTCGTTGTTTTTTAGATTTCAACAAAAGACCAATGTTATTTTTCTTTCATATCAGTATTTCCAATTCACAACTGCCAAATAACGATAGCATCGATGCGTGGACGGCTGTCAAAAGTTATATTTATTTTCTTTAGAAATTCATAGAATCTGTGCGAATTGAGCATCGAGATGTTTGCGGTGCCGCATTATGCGTGCGCGCACAATGCGCACAACCCTTTGGCGACACAATGCGCGTCACTAATCTAGATCATGTGCGCCATTGTGGCGCGCATTGTGCCTCGCACCCTGCGCGCAGCGGGGAGAGAGCGGGATATCTCACTCGATGTCGATTTATAAGAAATTACTGCGCTCCGGGCACCAGGTACTTGCTCCCACGGATGCAAAAGGACAATGCAATAACTTTGCACTCCAAAAATCTTACAAACAGGAAATGAAAAATATTATTTTTACACTTCCTACTGTAACCATTGTGTTTTTTGTGAAGCTTCCGAATTAGTAAACTTTCTTCGTTCACAAATAATGCCTGAACAGTAGCTTTCAGAGAAAAGCTCGATGATTAGCATGCTCCTGCGCACTCATCAACACGTAGCATCAATTTCGTCAATTATGTAAAATATTGGAAGAAGTTGTGTGTTCAACTGCTTATTACTTTTTGTCCTCCGGCTTGGACTAACGGGGCGATCATTTTGAAGCATAAACATAAATGGAGTCGTTGAGTAAAGTAATTTCCTTATTAGGTGTCTACATCACTTTTATACTCACCTTCGTTCACCTGCGGTATCGTAATCAACAATTTAAAAACAATGATCTCTTAAAGCTTACGTTTGGCTTTAATTACTGCTAATTAAAATATATTAGCTTTTTCAACATCTCATTTCTTGAAAACTATGTAAGTGGTTTTTAAAACTATCTTTTTATACCTACTAGGTAGGTTCTCGTTATGTGATCGCTACTCGATTCGTTCCTTGTCCCGGTGTGTAAGTCGGCCCAGTTCGTGTGCCCAAAGAACATTTGAGTGTCATCGCGCCTGGACATAACTTAATTGGTTGCAATAATGTTATATCGTTTTCGTAACTACTGCCTTCAATAACAGTAAATGGTTATAAATGATACAGTACGGGGTTAAGCATTTTGTGTTACTGTTGTTTGTAATTCAGTAACTAAATTAAAATCATGTTATTGTGATGTTGAGTGTGCGAAAGAAATGATAATTGTTAGCTTTTTAGAGTCATTCGTTAAAGACAAATTATTATATCGAAAAAAAATTGAATTGTCAATGTTAATATATGTATTTTTTTCAGCTTACATCTCAATTGTATAAGTATTTGTTGTTACAAACAAATAGATCCGTGATGCGGCAATCTAAACACGATCTCATTGAGATGTGATCTTGTCTTTGTGCTCATTCAATCCTTTAGCGTGAAGAGACATGTGGGATGGGAACGATTATGATCATTGTCGGCTTTTTATTTAGTACTTAGGAGAACGTCTTAAATAAAAATGTTTTATTTACAATGTTAAAACATAAAATGATCACCTTTGACTCGTAACATACATACGAGTAGATTGACCAGTTTTTTTTATTGTTTTTGGGTTATTGGCAACTTGTATAAACGTCAAACAGCTTAAAAAAATTACTTATCCTAGAAAAAACGGCGAAACTGCCTTTTATGATTTGACTTGTAAATATGCATTACAGATATGTAAAGATACTTATAAAAATTTAACCAGTTAAATTACTTAAGTAAAGAATTTAATTCATTTTGCAATTCAGCGCAACTTAAAGTCACATAGGAACATGTCAAAATCGATAATGCAAAATGAAGTGTCGAATAAATAAGTCAGTAAAGTATTCCTTGAAACAGTTTTTAAATTACCGTACATTTGTTAAATAAGTGTACTTATACTAATTATCATTTGTCGTAAAAAGGTTTTATTAGGACACTATGACAAATTCAATTATTGCAAACACAATGAAACCAATAGCTAGGGGCAAATTTGGGTATAATAAATACAAGACTATCGAGTATCACCGTTTATAAAACTTTGACACATGCTGGATAGAGATCAAAGATACAGTTATATAGAGGCAATTCGATATATCTAGTGGTTTGGGACGACATAGGTCAGCCGAGGTGTGATCGGATTGATGCTTATCTACCGATGTAAGACAAATTGGTTCCGAGTATACCAGTGTCACTGAACATCGACTGGTGTTCAGTTTTTAATTGATTTATTCTTTAAATATCGATGTTAATTGGAACGAGGCTGCTGATAATGTTAAAAGAAGAGCGATCATTATTGCTTTTAAACCACAGTTATATTTTTGTTATTCTGGGAATCGGTGATTATTTTGACGTGACCGTTTTTCAATATTATCATTTTAATGTAACTTCACTTAATCTTGCTTGCGTTGGTATTCTACAATGTATTTAATTTCTTCATGGAAGTTTGGCCGGAATTGGAACCGACATGCAATAACATGTGATAATGTAAAAACACTTAATTTTATTGAACCGGTATCACTTTAATAAATGAATTCGGGAACATAAGACGATAATAAATTACCGTTACATATGAGCAACAATGTCAACATTGTCGATAATGTTATATTTAGCTACAGCCTCAGAACATTTGTTCACAAATAAACATAATAAGAACACTAATTGAAAGCTAAACCTGAACCAGTATCACTTTAATAATTGATATTGGAAATATGAGTTTTAGTAGGTAACTTAAATTGTTGATGACAACGAAATTATCAATATAAAATGTAACTACAGGGTCAGAATATTTGGTAACAAATTAACATTATAAGAAAAGATATGGAAAAATATTCTTAATTGGCGTAAATAAATAAAATACAAACCTAATGTGGTCGATCCGCCATGTTTGGTTTTACCTCTTTTTACAATAGACATGCGTATCTTTACCAGATGTGACTCCATTTTAATCTTCATCTTAACCCTTAACCTGGGTGAAGGCTTCTCCAAGTAACGCCACGCCCCCATGACTATTATGTGCCATCCTGGGGGCCTAACATGGTCGTGTTTATCGATGTACCATCCTGGGGGCCTAACATGGTCGGGTTTATCGATGTGCCATCCTGGGGGCCTAACATGATCGTGTTTATCGATGTATCATCCTGGGGGCCTAACATGGTCGTGTTTATCGATGTGGATAAACAGGGATAACGCTTCCGGCACTCTCGTACTGACATACTGGTCGGAAAGTGACAGATGTGTTATCCATGTTTATCCACATCGATAAAAGCGACCATGCTACGGGGCCTGAAGTATTTATCTTACAATGTCTGAAACATTAAAAATCAATAGAATATAAACATTATTAATGTGCTCATGCAAGCTTTACTCTCCTTCAGATACAAAATGTTGTCAAGGAAATTTTAATCTTCATCTTAACCCTTAACCTTGGCGAAGGCTTCTCCAAATAACGCCACGCCCCCATAACTATTATGTGCCATCCTGGGGGCCTAACATGGTCGTGTTTATCGATGTGCCATCCCGAGGGCCTAACACGGTCGTATTTATCGATGTACCATCCTGGGGGCCTAACATGGTCGTGTTTATCGATGTGCCATCCTGGGGGCCTAACATGGTCGTGTTTATCGATGTGCCATCCTGGGGGCCTAACATGGTCGTGTTTATCGATGTGGATAAACGTGGATAACGCATCCGTCACTGTCGTACTGACATACTGGTCGGAAGGTGACAGATGTGTTATCCATGTTTATCCACATCGATAAAGGCGACCATGCTACGGGCCCTGAAGTATTTATCTTACAATGTCTGAAACTTTAAAAATCAATAGAATATAAACATTATTAATGTGCTCATGCAAGCATTACTCTCCTTCAGATACAAAATGTTGTCAAGGAAATGCCGCTGTTTTCCACTAACAAAAATACTCGTTACCAAATTTCGCGATTCTCCGCGTAATAGAGTTTCTAGTGGTGTGCATTATTTGACTTAAAAGGTATTCATATATACAAGAATATTGTTTATATATAAAAGTGTCAGAAGACATGCCGCTGTTTGCCATATATCCACTAACAAAAATAATCATTAACAACTTTCGCAATTCCCCGCGTAATATCTCAGTGTTTCTCATGGCGTGCATATTGCACATGTATAAATCTGTGTAGCCTAGGGGGTGGACGCTTCCTTTTTACTTTACCTTTGTTACGCTTGCCAGGGATTTATTTCTTATTCGCGCGTTGAGTCGGGCTTCCTGGGCGGTTGGCGGTGGCCGCCGGCTGTCTCAGCGACACACTGAAAATGATACTGGAAAGTCTAAGATGCTCGTCTCGAAAAACTTCAAACTAAACGTCAAGTCTTATAAACCTGTAATTTCTGTGTGACACGTCTTAAAACGCTTCTCTTTCTGTCAGTAGCTCTATTACGAAAATTTCAACTGTGGCGACCTAGCGACATCTAGTGACAACTTGTAACAAACAACTCGCCAGCGCCACCTGCGTCAAACGCAACTAAATCTGACAGTGCGCTACATCGCGCTAACGAAGTTTCTTCAGTCGGTTGACTTATATACCACTTCCAACTTCATCCAAACGGACTTCGGTCCCCAGGCACAACACCCGCCTGGAGAGAGATCTCTCTACTGTCCTCTCTCTACTATATTGGTGACCCACGACAATGGACATTTACGCAACCTGACGACCTTCAAGCACTATGACGCAGTCTCACAGCAAGCCAGACAAACCACACTGTGCACCACTAGCATTCTGATATATCTCCATGCCTGGTGTCTACAGTGTGCACAATACTCTCAATCAGCAACGCGACTCACTGCGACCTACTACGAGTACTTCACGGAGCAGATACACGACTCACTGTGTACTCTCCACTCCACTCCTCTTCTCCTGCTACGCTCGCCAACGCGGCTCTGAGCCCTACTGGAGACATCTACTACTGGCACTTGCAAGCGGCATTTTCAACGCACAGATTGCACGTCATCTATCACCATCAACCTCCGGTCTCAAAGGGGGGCTGGTGTGGCGACCTAGCGACATCTAGTGACAACTTGTAACAAACAACTCGCCAGCGCCACCTGCGTCAAACGCAACTAAATCTGACAGTGCGCTACATCGCGCTAACGAAGTTTCTTCAGTCGGTTGACTTATATACCACTTCCAACTTCATCCAAACGGACTTCGGTCCCCAGGCACAACACCCGCCTGGAGAGAGATCTCTCTATTGTCCTCTCTACTACACAACCATAAGTCACGTGTTCGATTTGTCTTTACTATTCGAAAACGTGGTCTGAATCTATCCGTAACACGAACGCCATTTACGTTTCTACAAATTGTTTGACGTCAACTTTATCTGCACTACTCGATGATGATACGAAAGTCAACGTGCTATCAAAAGACAATAGGCATTTTAGTAGAGATATGCGCCCTGCTTATCTTTGCTCTATATAATTTTATTTTTATTTTATTTATTTTATTTTTATGTTAACAGAAGGCACTCGAGCACTCAGGCCACCTGATAGTAAGTGGAATCTGACACCCATAAACATTTGAATTCTCAAGACTATAATCCTAAGACCTCAAATGCGTTGCCGACCCTGAGGACTACGATGAAATTGCCTCTATGCTAGTAGTTTCACCGGTTGTCTTATCCCCACACGGGAACACAACAATGCGAAAACTATTGCTTGGAGGGTGGTTAATGTATAACATGGTGGTAGCGATCCGGACGGACCCTGCACAGGGTCCTACCACCACTAAATAATACCTTTCCATAGATATACGTGTAAGTTATTGCATTCCTTCATTTAAGTACTAAATACGGACAAGGGGAGCTGATTCCCAATATTCCAATCGCCATAAACATATATTATTGATGACGATTGGTAAAGTTACTTCCTCGATTAAAGAAATAATTTGAGCTCGAAGTATGAGTTGTTAAATTGACCATTATCTTTATTTTGTACCTATTTTGAGCGGACAAATTTACTTAATACTTGCGTTTAAGACAACAATACAAAAAAACATTAAAAAGGCGCTAGCATTACCTAAAAAAAATGCTTAAAGGGACAGATCCTGAAAATCTACAACTTATTTTTTTTTTACTTTTGCAGAGTCTTATTAATGAGTTTAGATTTCTTCGACTTTACTTTTAAATTACAAACCTGATCGTAAAGCCGGAAGAAGAAAATATGAAATTCCACATGCATGTTGCATTTTTTTTTTCGAAGACTCTGGAAAGTGCTGTGAAAGAGACTGTATACGAGAAATAATTGTCGTGTAATTTATCATAAGATATGAAGCTTTAAAAACTCATAGTTCAGACCCCTGCAAAACCACTCTATAATCGTCACAGCTGTTGTTACATGTTTAAAATATGAGGACCTTATAAAGTTATTTGCATTTATTTCGTAAGTTCTTCTATCTTTGAATTAAAATACTATGTAAATAAAATTAGGATGCCTAAAAACAATCAAATTATTAAAAGAAGTTTTAACAAGTTTTGATTCTATATAAAATCTTAATAAACGGGTCAAAACTTAGTGCGTTTTATATGTTTTTTTTTACATTTTCTCCTAAATTGTATAAATGAAACTCAATTCTGATTATCATGCATGTTTTCTTTTTGAACCTTTTCAAAAAATAAACCATTTTTTCGAACAAGAAAGAACTTTGGTCAGCTTTAATGCCACGGACAGTACAATTTGTTTACTGTGCGTAACGTCTGTGTGTCCCGTCTGTGTTACTGTTGGCATATCAAGGAGCATTTTGATAATCCGCAAGTTGCTGCGAATTTCCACTTGCGCACTCAAGTTCAACATTAACTTTATAATATATATTACGGAGCACTATAATGTTTGTTTGACTTGTAAATTGCTTAGTATCATCAACTTTTATGCATTTTGGATTCAAAATCAAAGTTGCGTTTACAATCTACTGACTGTCATTAAGATTTGTTTTTTTTTTACAATGACGTATCAATTTGTACCGCATCGAAAATTCTAATTCCCTAATAAGATGCAAATCTCTTATGAATACTAACCAGCGGTGTCTAATGGTTCCGACCGATAAATCACAGAGATCTCAGGATAGCGTTTCCCTCATAAAATGTAGCAAAAAATCTAAACGCCGACTAAACAGTGGCCCTCCACCACGACGCTTCGGGCACCATTTTTGTCTTCATTTATTTTTCTTGTACAATTCTATAAGTATTCTAATATTTTAAAAGGGTATTAGAAAAATACTGCTTTGTTCGAAATTGGCTTCCAAGTTGATTGATTGGTTAGATTTGTTTCAAAAACCACACAGAAGTCTCTGTTTGGACTTTGGGTCTATGTTAATTTTCATTTTTGTGATGAAGAAATACAAATAAAGACATGTGAACTAGTAGCGTTCAAGAATATTCTTTTCTACTCTTACAGACTGTAAGACAATGAAAAAAATAGGGAAAATTTTATTTGTTTACAGAATTATTTGATTCTACTTTGAACCCAGTTGGAAAGACTGAAAATACTGACGAATATAACGTCTATTTTAAATATGACAAATTATAAAAAAATGTACCTCGTAAAAAATCGTTGGATTATATCACAAAAACAGGAAACAATACTTACGATGTTTTCAGTAATTCTATTGTTATTATTGCACGGCACATATCGTACACGATATTATACTCCGACATTATTATTTAAAGCACATAAATCTTGCAGTTATTGTGTGATTTATTGCGGGCCTTTTGGCGGTCGCGGTAGGCAACGGATTCCCACGTCTGCTGTAATTACGACCAGTGAGGTTAGCATTCACAAACAAGGTCTACAGAAGCAGCATCTTGTTCTTACATGTACTGGTATCTTTATAGTATGACTAATTACATAGTGTCATGTAATAGTAGTTTACGTGACGGTTGCGTATTGTTACGAATTTAACACGAGTGTTATAATGTCAATTACGCACAGACGCGCACAATACTTTATCTAAACTCATATCTATCGATATTTTTCTGCAATTGGAACGATTTTTAGGATTCGAACATAAGCAAAATTTGAAAGTCATTACAGTATTGGTGGTAAGGTAGGCGTCCCAGAGGTCGACATATCGTAAGGAAATATTTGTGATATTATTTTTATTTATACATCTACGCAAAACATTTCCAAGTGTTTCATCATAGTTGTTTTATATGGTGACCATATCGATATTTCTGAAAATGAAAAAAGGTCAGGTGCTTTAAATTGAAAATAAGCTATTTATTTCAAAATTTGCGTGTAAAATATCATAGCCATAACATTTCTCATCGCTAAAATGAGGTGGAGACAGAGGCAATGTTAATTTTATCTTATTAGGCGCAATTCAACAAAAAATACTAGTCTGTACTAGTACAATACAATAAGTACAATACAAATACTCTTTATTGAACACAAAAAATAAAAAAATATATATATTAAAACAGAACATGGAACAGTACATTTAAATCATAGGTATACAACAGGCGGTCTTACCGCTAAATAGCGATCTCTTCCAGACAACCTTGTAAGAGAAATAACTGAGGACACAAATTCATGGCAGGCGGTGTAAACTAATTCGTTTAGAACTCAAACTAAATAACTACAAGAAACAATTAAATTATTTCAATTTTGAAATTAGAACTATTTATAAATAGACTAAATAGACTGTTGAACACCACTAGGACCTCTACCTTAGTTATTTTATCACTAGAGAAACGGTAATTAGTGGCGACAACACTGGTTGTTGTTGTTAATGAGGCGGTTGTTGGAGTTTACGTTATGTTGGTAGATACCGGTTGCTAAACGGATTTCGGCAAAAAGGATTGATGATTGATATCAATGTGTTGAGTGAACGATAGTATGGAAACAACATTTTTTTATTTACAGCAATAGCATTAATCGAAAGTAGAGTAAAATAAAAAAAAAACAACTTTATTTGTTAATTAAAGGTAATATGAAAAAAATGTGCTAAACCAAGTTACTGGAGACAAGTTTGGTACAATTGAAGAATGTACAGTAGATACTGAAAGTATTGCCGATTTTAGAATTATGATCTAATTGCGTGCCAAAGTTATACAGGGTGTGCCGAGACATGACGTGAATGTTAAGGCTTGAGAAAGCCCCTTTTATACTGTTTCCAGACTAGTATAGTAGTATATTTTTGTCAAGTTCTGGAACATCCAGTTTTTCGAAGTTTTTCAGTTGCGCAGTTTTTCGAAAGAAAAATTTATAATATGCTTACCTTGTTTTACAGGTACTTAATTAGGTTTTTTCCTGCTGCCTTTGTAACTGGGCATTATAGGTATTCAAATATTATTATCCCACTCTTCACAAAGGCACAACTTTTATACGTGTGGTCTAAATTTGAACTCGCTTCAGAAAACCATTAATTATGGAAGGATCCGATAGATTTTTTGCACGGCGTAATGTACCGTTCTACACATCCCCAAGCAATATTTGATAAAGCCGGGACTCTTATCAGGGGCCAAGCCTTTTAGAATTGGCGCCACACAGATTAAGATATCCACCCTTAACATGTTCATTAAAAAGTAAAATTTCTTCCACATAAGTCTTATCAACCACTTAAGTAAATGACGATTATATTTTATCAAGACTTTTACACTTCGGATGGGACAAATTAAAAGCTTTATTGATTGGCGTAATAAATTTATCAATACAGATATTACCTTAATAGGGAATTATGTAATTATAAGTATTTTATCTTATGATAACGGTGAACTGTATTAATTCCATATTAAGGGTTTAATTTGCGGTATTATTCAAAGAGAAAAAACCGTTGACAGCGTAGTTAAATACTCATATTTGAAATTTATAAATTATAAATCCTTAAACCCCATTTTATACGAGAAATATAGGTATTTCATTTTAAACCTTACAATCATTTCATCTTAAAACGACGAACTAAAACCTAAAGAAGGCCAAAGTGTTACACTAGTAAAAAGTGTTCGTATCTTAACGCCAAAGCGATTTGAGAGCGACATCGAAAAGTCATTAGAATCGTCACCGCAAAATGATAAAAGGTTAGATACTATGAGACTCTCACGGTCTTAGTGATCAGACAGACAAAAACTTCCGTCTCGTCGAAATGGTTTGGGTTTAAACATACATTCAATGCCAAGCGAATTGATTTCCATACAAAACGGACCCACTTAGCTGTTGCTGGCACTGAAAGAGTTAACGCACGATGTTTTAATTTATGCGAAAACAGTTGAAGTAAACATTAACTCCAGATTTTAAATTCTTCAAGAAACAGGCGGGGTTGCAACAAATCATAGTTAATCCTCAAAAACTCTCCACGGACTTTTATGGTGAATTTTTCCAATTACATTTTTACTGGATAATAAATGACGTATTTCATTATATGCAGCATATTTATACGTTTGCATCGAAATGTCTACTTCTGACTTTAGTAGCGGAGATTTATGTCTGAATACAAAACTTTTATTGAGGGTTCCCTCGTTAACACCGATGTAAATGTCTCGATGTGAAATATCTCCGATGCAGTGGCCAGCGTTGTTTGCTTTACGCCCGGGCCATTGTCATTCAAATATCGGAGTCTAGTCTCTCTAGGTAATAATAAAGATTTTACAAATATTTTGATTGGAGAGCTTAACACTTTTATTATGATATCGAAGCGGCGGAATTGTTGTATCGTCCTCTTGGAGTTACAGACATTAAAATAGGTTACAACGTACCGCTGTTTAATGCTGGCACTTTTGAAATGTTTAAAAAACTTCGGTAACTAGATATTCACAAAAATGAAATCAAGATACGACTTTAGTTGTATTTTTGTATGTTTGTAATGAATAAACTCAAAAACAACTTTACTTTGAAAATTCTTTCACCAGTAGAATGCTATATATATTATCACTGAGTAACAAGGCTATTTTATCTATCTATGCAGGCGGAGTGGCGGGCAAAAGCTAGTATTATATAAAAAGACCAAACTGTCTATTAAAACCAAATTACTACAAGTTATTCACACTCAGCTGAAAGACGTCAACTGTTCTTGGCGTGCATTCTTTTTACGCGGTTTACTCGTGGAGACAGCGAGCTCGTATGGCTTTGTTTTCTCGATCTCTGTTCAACATAGAGCCCTATTTAGGACAATACACCTAGCACCTAGAGAACTAGTAGTATCAATCGGTCGGTCAATGCTAAAAGTTCTGCATTTTCTATCACGCACATTTCAAGCATATGTCACGTTTTCGAATTGCGAATTGCGTATACTATATAAAACAGTGTCCTGTGTCTATTTGTAGCATGAACCCCTGAACCAAACGTTTCCAAAAATTATTGAAGTTATACAGTATACTGCACCTTCACTACTCGGTGACGAAATGAAAGTAAACGTCAGTGTCAACTTGCTATCAAATTTTAGTACTAATTGCAACTACACGGGGCTGATGCTCGTACTTCAGATACGTTAACGTTAATTACTCCATAAATGGTTTAATTTGCACTCACATATTGACAGTCCCACCCTTCTATCCCTTCTGAACTTCCGGACTAGATTTAACCCTCGCAATCCCTCGCCTAAAATATTCATACTTCAAACGTACATTAACAACACTTTCTTCTATAACCCAATCACTAGAATGTGCCGCTCATATAATGACACTGTTGCGCTCCATTCATCTTTGGATATTTTTAGAAGTAAGTTACCTACATTTAAGAAAGACATCCATGCATATTTGTACAAATAGAAAAAAAATACTAACTACATTAACTTAGTCAAGTAATTACAATTAAGGCCCTATTATTTGGTTATGATTTCTTACAATTAGTTTTACTAACTTTCACTAAACAGTTTCTCATGATTTACTAACAGAGCTAACCCTCAAATCTTATTATTCCATTATATAATTACTAATTAGCCATTATGTGCACACATAGTTAGGAGTTACAATCTAGATCTAAACTATACCACTGTATCGATACTCTGTTCCAATTTCGACTGTGACTTGTTTTGTGAGCCAAATAAATAAATAAATTCGTACTCGTGCTACTGTTTTATGCTACTTAGTGACCGATTGATGGTTCGGTAATGCACCTAACTAAGATACCTACTATACCAAAGTTTGTAAATATGAACCACCAAACACTTTGAATCCTAATTCTGAACAACTTCTTTTGATCATGTGTGGTATACTTATAGTTTAAATTTTAGTGAATTGTGCGTAACTAATCCTACCACTTTCATTCTTAAATTGCTCAGTTTGTTGATGGCTGAAAATCGGGGCTGCGATTATAAAAATTGTACCACAGGCTGAGCCTGAGCCTTTTGCCACCTCAATGTTTCGTGTCTATGTATTGTATTGTGCTTCTGTTTTGTATTAAGATCCTGTTAAATGTTTGGAATGTCTGATTATGAGATACCTTTGGTGTAGTTTAGTTTATTTTTGTATGTGTTTAAAACTGTAATTTAAGTACCATAATTATACTCGTTTTATGTGGCAATAAATCTTTTTTATTTTTGATTTTATGATTTGTGTTTTATTAAATACTTTTTCGTCTCCACTAAAATCGTTACCATAATAAAACCGTAGAAAATTCCACTCGAAATTCTGCTAGTTTAATCACCTGGCTCCTCGTCACGTGTCCTTAAATCTCAATTGTGCAAATATCAGTGAATGGGGATGAAAGTTTCGGATTGCACAAAAGGAAAGGGTGAAGTTTTTGCACTATTTTGGCGGCGCTTCTGTCTATTTGACTGTGAACCACGTGTTTGGTGATCACCCTTTGGTGTACAGCTTTCCACGGCATGTGGAGATAGCACGAGGATGGGCATCTGTCGAATCATTTGTCATATGTTGTATGGATGATGCGTTTGTCAAGGTGCGTAAGTTTTAGGTTAGGTGCAAAATCAGAACAATTATATTGTCATTTTTGAAAAAGATCATGGCAAAGGTGCTGATAAAAACAAGATATAAATAATTAGGCCGTAATTGTTTCGTCGTGATTTTCAATACCTATTGAATTAAAACCGGGCAAGAGCATATCGGACCATGGTCAGTGTAGGGTTCCGAAGCCGTTAATTACTACAAACATTAAAATCAACATCCATCCCCACGTTACGTGTAGGAGAGGCAACCTAATTGTTTTTTTTTTACATTTTTTTGTACCACTTTGTTGGCTTGACTAATATGCATATTCATGCCAAATACAGCTTTCTAGTACTAAGAGTCTCTCCGCTAGGCTGCGGACGGACGGACATGGCGAAACTATAAGGGTTCCTAGTTTGACTACGGAACCCTAAAAACGGAAACCCGTTGCTTTAACGAGTACGTTGTCTGGTAGTAAAATTTAATAATATTCATCATATTTAACAAGTTCACTGTTAACGTTACATCTGTAATAATGATCTTTTTTTGTAAACTGATGACGTCGACTTACAAATTAATTGAGTGTTTTGGTACTGGCGTTTTAACGAACAAATATAATGAACTCTATTAAAAATTGACATGTTACTACTAATTGCAATGTTTCTTGTTAATAGCAAATTAGACGAAATAATTTTAGATATCAAAGTGAAAAATTAAAATTCTTAGGTAAGTCAGCGGTGCTGGGTTCAAATCCCGGTAAGGGCAGATATATTCGTGTGATGAGCGCGAATATTTGTTCCCGAGTCTTGGCTATTTTCTTGAATGTTTATCGTTGTCTAGTACCCATACAAGTCTAGAGCTTAGTTTGGGATTTGGTCAGTTTATGTGAGATTGTCCCCAGATTATATTAATATTATTATAATATATAAATATATAAGTTGTCTTAAGGTGGTAGCCCTAGATGAAATTTTTGACCGCTCGACGCACACGAAAAAGATTTTTGAAAATGGACAAAATGTAAGGAATTGATAAGCGCTCGATGCGACCGTCCGACAGCTTACGTTAATCCTATATATTTTCGATAACGATAACGTTTTCGCCGTGCCTCTTGGCAAGGGCCAAACTGCTGAGCTGATAGACTTGAGCATTTGCTGCTAAACTTATTGAGTGAATGCATTAGTACAGTTCATTATATTAATCTCACCCTCACCCTCGCTTTCCCGTCTCACAAATCTAAATCCTATTCCAAATCCTTTTCTGTGCACTCTGTCAGGTTGTGGAATCGGCTACCAGCGGGTATTAGGCAATCACAATCGGTAGATTCCCTGAAAGGCAAATTAAAAAAGTTCTGGCTTGACTCTATTTCCTAAATATTGTATCAATTATCCAAATGTTGATATATACATATATTTAGTTTATGTAAGTTTAAGTTTATTTATTTATTTATTTATTTATGTATAATTACATATCTTTCTATCAATTTATGTAAGTATTTGAATGTATTAGTTTTATTTTTATTCTATGGTTATTTTTTTTTGTTTTTATAGTCTTTTTGGTTAGTTTTTGTTTTTTGGGTGCTCTTAATAAATTTGTACACCAGTTTACTCGATGCACAACCTTTCACTTCTCTCAATCTCTCAAGGGTTAGCTGGAAGAGATCCCTTAAAGGGATACGTTCGCCTTTGTACATCTTTTATTTTTATTCATTGTATTGTTTTGGTTTTTCTTTTGTACAATAAAGTGTTTACATACATACATACATACATAAAAGAATAGAAAAGAAAAATACAATTTTATTCTCTACACACGAAAAAAAGTAAAAATCAGCAATAAAAAGAGTAGTGAGTGTGTCGTGGCGGCCGTGAGTCGGACACTGGCTCAGCATAATGCTGAGGTGTTCAACACCTACAGCGCTGATTTTCAGCCAGCGCCGGTTAAGTACAGTTTAATAGTTTAAACACATTTTTTTTATGTTGAGGAGCAGGCACACGAGCACTCAGGCCACCTGATGGTAAGTGGAATCTGAGACCCATAGAAATTTGAATTCACAAGACTATAATCCTAAGACCTCAAATGTGTTGCCAACCCTGAGGACTAAGACGGAATGCCTCTATGGTAGTAATAGCACAGTTGTTGACTGAAACAGATTGATTGACTTACAAAACAATGTAAGATGTAGAGGTACCTCGTAGTCGTTAATTTTTACGAACATGCTTTCGCGAAAATAACATTTCAAAGTAAAATATGAACTTTTAATTGTCTCGTGCCACTTTCAACAATCATTCGCGATTCCAGGCCGGATGTCGAAAAAATTATACGTGTAGTACAGTCAGCTGCAAATAAATCTTCACGGTAGCCGAGTTCCACGTGTTTAATAAGAACCCTAGCGAATAAAATGTTTAAATCGTTTCTTTTATGTTTTTTTAAGGTTCCGTAATCAACAAGGAACCCTTATAGTTTCGCCATGGCCTTCTGTCAGTCTGTCGTCTGGTCGCTGTTAAGTCAGAGATTTTAGCACTACAAAGATGTAATTTGGCATAGTTATACATTTAAGTTACCCTTTGTACTTCCCATACAAGTAATACAAAGGCAATTTGTCCCCCTCCTCCCAATGGATGGTTCTACATTTTTTTTCTTTTTTTGTAATAGATGTCTCTTTCGTTTGTCCAATAATGTATACATACTTTACAAAATGCAAAAAATATAAAAAATATGATGATTTATTAGTGTCATTATTGTATAGAAAAATAACTCTAAAACAAAAGTGGTAATTTTGGCATGACGCGCGAATTAGACCCCGAAATAAAAAATAACTGAAGTACTCAATTGCAAAATTTACGCATTTAAACATACTCGAATTCAAGTGAAAACTTTTAACGTCATTTGAGACTCAAATACTCAAATGTTTATTGCATTCTATAGTGTTAGTTTACAGATGTTAGGCTAACTAAAAGTTAATGCAGTAATCATTAATAATGACTTAATTATGGACCCTGTTAGGCATAGCAACATTAGGAGAGGGGGCTTTTGATCTTAGAATATATTTATTAATTATATTGTTCATGAATTATACTTTAAATTACCTTAAGTATTACTGTGTATAATATCGTATTATTAATTTATCACAGAATAAAATAATAATTTCGTATGTTCTTAATATAATAATATTAATTTTAATTATTTATCAATGTCTCTATTTATTATTTGTGTGTGTAAGTTATGATTTTATTTATAGTTTTATTGAGACTGTATTTGGTACTGAGTATACCCGGTTGACAGATCGTGTGGCTTGTGCCCCTGCGCACCTGAAGTCGCGGGACACCTTGCTCGCATCTGCCCTGGGCTCCATGACATTACTGCGATCTGTTCGCGACACTCATCACTACCTGTTTGCGGGCATTCACTTGATAATGAATCCATTGCGATCTGGACATACGAGATGTTTTACCTGAAGAACCAAAGTGTAAAAAAAAGAAAGAAAAAAAACTGTATTTAATTACATTTAACACAAACAGATGACGAAACTATCGAACGAACCAGTGTCAGATGAAGCAAAATGGTTCCTGCTCAGCATGTTACTGGTCTAGGCCTAATTATATCTATATTTTCAGTGGATTTATAATGCGTAAAGTTTTCAGGGTATTCGTATTATTCAAGTATTTTTTTTATATATATTAATGACGGGAAGGGACACGAGCAACGTTAACTTACTCTGTTTTTTTTTAAATGTAATGGGAAGGCACTCTAGCACTCAGGCCACTCATAGACATTTGAATTCTCAAGACTATAATCCTAAGACCTCAAATGCGTTGCCAACCCTGAGGACTAAGGTGGAATACCTCTGTGCTAGTAATTTCACCGGTTGTCTTATCCCCACACCGGAACAAAACAATGCGAACACTGTTGCTTGGCGGGTGGTTAATGGATAAGATGGTGGTAGCTATCCGGACGGATCCTGCACAGGGACCTACCACCACTAAATAAGAGAAACTTAGCTGAAAACGATGATATAATCGTAATAATAAAAAAAAAATGTTCATTCCTGATTGATTACGTTCCATTTTGAGTAGGTAGGTAATAGGTTAAAACGGTCTAGTACCCTGTTACAGGACGACTTATCGTGTGAGCCTAGTTTGCGTGAGGAAATTATTATTAAATTATGAGTTATTAAATATATCTTTTATTTCAATTCACTATGATATTGGATATAACAAATTTGATTTTTATTGATATAGTAGATTTCCCAATATTTAAATATGTTTATATAGTTGTGGCATCAGAAATGTAACCTGGATGCGAAGGACGTGTCCAAAAGATCGCAGCCTTTTGTGTGATTCAGTTCCTTTAGGATCGAGTATGATTTCACCATAGTGACTTTTAACGGCACATTAAACAAAGTACAGTAAGTCATTTTAATCTTCTAGCTTCAACGCCTCGCGAAAATCAAACCTTTGTGCTAACTTATCTGTGGACAGTAGCCGACCACCCAAAAAGCGTTAGTTCCCAGTAAATTATAAGAATCAATTTCACGGTATACTATTTGCTAATGCTGTGAATGACATGTTTTGTAAACAAGTATAGATTTAACGGCAAGTGAATGCGAACAATTTGTCTGTTCATGCCAAAGATCTTATCAGGTTTTTGTGTTGTTTGGATGCAGATCCCGATCTTGTTGGCCACAATATAGATTTATATCTTTTTAAACGTGCTACATTTGAAACTTTTGGATATTTTGGTGGTATTATGACGGGATTAATATACATACATGGCTCTTGCTAATTGTAAGTATGGCGTGTTTTAACATAAACTTAACTTATACGAGTAATAGGTTGTTTTCATTAAACTGTACATGGTTAAAAATCACGATCGCGTCCTTTGTGTCACGAAAGTTAGCCATACAAACTGTATTGGTAACTCTCGTTACACAAAGGAATCAATTAAGTTTTGATTTCATTAAAGCCCTAGAACATATTTTTTTTTAAACGTCCCTATTCTCCCTTTGAAATTCGGTAAGTATTCGTATCATCTAGAAGTTTAGATCATGCGGCCAATTATATCATCTACATATAACTTAAATTAATTAAAATACGTTTAGTAAGTATCAATTTCTCCAAAGATGTTAACCATTTAACAGACGATTAGAGCGTTAACAGTTGTCAAAATGTATGAACAACATGTAGTCGATTAACATTGATTAGATTTAACGTCGTATGGTGAAATTGGTAATTAACTTATTACATTTTAAGGTCCTAGCATCCATCGACTACCTTGCAAAGTTTTGCTATATCTTTTTTGATCCTCTCTCACAGGTACAGAGCAAATGATGGAAACTCAGTGTGGTTAATAAATTAGCACTCGAACACACGATGCTAGATTTTTTTACAGCGCATGCTGTAAATAAAATTCCATAACGATGCAAAATTTTAAATTTCGAATGACAATGAAATGTACAAATCACGCGACGACCGCTGTCATAAAAGATATTTATTTTCTTTAGAAATTCATAGAATCTGCGAGTTGAGTATCGAGTTGTTTGTGGTGCCGAATAATGTGCGTGCACACAATGCGCACAACCCTTTCGAGGCACAATGCGCGTCACTAATCTAGATCAATGCATTATTCTCTGTTGCTCGCGGTTTTGAATGTATCATTTGAGAACGATTTTTGGGAAAAAAATGGCGGAACAGCAGCAGACTGCAATTCGAAAGATTTGAATTGGGTTAACTATTGTAATTATCATTTTACACAGAGGAGTTCATATAAATCTGATTCAAAATGGCTATAAAATAACTTATTTATTTATTTATTTATTTATTTGAAAGGAACAGTAACAAATCACAAACCAACACTTTCTTACAAACTAATACACAATTAACAAAAGGCAATGTTTGTAACTTAATGACAACTGCCCACAGCATTTGCAAATTGCAACATGAGTGCTATAAAATGATTGTTAAAAGCCAATATACTATCATTAACCTAATTGCTTACATTAAGCGCAAGTGCCGCAGCGGTTTTGAATGCGTTAAGTGACATTGAGAACATGTCACATTTCGAGCAAATATTATTGAACGTGCGACACATGCGGATGGTAGGACTATTTCCAGAAACATTGTTATTTGTAAGAGGACAAGCAAACAATCGTGGATGTCGGACGGGTCTCTTACTATATTTAAAGTAAAGTTCTTGGATTGTGTTAGCATCTACTATAAAGTTTACAATTTTATATAAAAGAGTTACATCAGCAACATTTCTCCTATGTTCTAGAGTGCACATATTAAAAAAACTTAATCTATTTTCATAACTCGGAATGGATTTGCGTTTACCAATTTTCATACAGGCAAATCTAAGTGCTCGAGCTTGAACAGACTCAAGTCTCTGGTTATGTACAACGTAGATTGGGTTCCAGATTGAGGAGTTATATTCAAGTATACTACGCACTAGGGACTCATAGAGAACCAATATTGTCTTTCCTTGCTTAAATGGTTTACTTACTCGGGTGACAAAGCCTAGCATTTTATTCGCCCGAGCTATAATATTATTATAATGCTGTCTGAAGGACAGCTGTCCATCATACAAGATACCTAGGTCTCTTACCACATCTACACGATCAAGGGAGTGGTTGTGAAATCTATAATCATATATAATAGGATCTTTGTTTTTGGTGAATGTTATACACTGACACTTTTTTGTATTGAGGGGCATGCCGTTGAGCATACACCAATCTTGCACTGTTTTCAAGTCCTCTTGTAGTAGACAGCAGTCCCTTAAGTCAGATACTTTGCGATAAATTTTCAAATCATCAGCATATGCGAGGCATTTGGAAGATATTGAAGTTAACAAATCGTTGATAAATATTATGAACAGCAAGGGCCCTAAATTGGAACCTTGTGGTACTCCAGAAGATGGTTGAAATGGTATTGAGTCGTATCCATAAACAGATACAATTTGATTACGATTTCGGATGTATGATTCGAACCATCGAAGTAAACTGCCATGAACACCTGCGTCCCCAAGTTTGCTGATTAACCGTTCATGACTCACGCGGTCAAAGGCCTTTGAAAAATCTGTGTAAATAGAATCGACCTGCAACCTATCATTGAAAGCGTTACATATATAATTAGTATAGTGAAAAAGGTTGGTAGTTGTAGATCTACCTGACACGAAACCGTGTTGAGCGTCACTTAGAATACGGCGAAAGTGATAGCATAAACTCTCATATACTATAGATTCTAAAACCTTACTAAAACATGAAAGTATGCAAATAGGACGGTAGTTGCAAACATCTTGTTTATTTCCAGATTTATGCACAGGTATTACTCTTCCAATTTTCCATAAATCGGGAACTACGCCTTCTGAAATTGATTTTGTAAAGATTATTTGCAGTGGTTTTACTAAAGCTGAAGCGCACATTCTAATAAATAGTGGAGGTAATCCATCTGGGCCGGCACCCTTGTTTATATCTAATTTGTTTAATCTTTTCAAAATGATTTCCTCGTCTATATAAATTTTACTAATTAACAAATCATGCGTTATTTTTGACGAAACAGAAGTTTGTGTTATGGTAGAGGCCGATGTGTTATAGACCGAAGCGAAAAATTGAGAGAACAAATTCGCAATATCTTGGCCACTCGATGCCGTCCTATTTGTATACTTCATACAATCAGGAATATCATTTGTAATCTTTTTGTCCTTAGTATAGCGCCAGAATGCTCTTACATTGGTTGAAATAGTGCTTTCTATTGAAGATATGTAATTTTTATAACAGAGATCAATAAGGTTTTTACATATAGATCTTAATCTAGTAAAGGTATCATAATCACGGGGATTTCTGTATCTTTTATAACGTTGAAGAAATTTGAACTTTTCCTTTATATTTTTTATTAATCTATGTGAATACCAAGACGGGTAGTTCTGAGCCTTTGGTTTGCCCTTTGGTGTATATTTATCAATGATTTCCCACAAGTTGTTATATAACATTTGTAGAAAATCATTGCAATTCAAATTAATATGCGATCCCCAATCGATTTGGTTAAGTTCATCGATACAAGCCTTGAAGTCAGTTTTTCTAAATCGATATCGAATGTTCGACCTGTCTTCCCTCAATAAAACTGGTTTATGGATTTCAATGTCTAGTTCAAGAGGGGGGTGATGAGAGTCAATTCTGCCAATAGATTGTGTATTAGAAACTCTTAATCTTACATTCTCACTCGCGATGACTAGATCCAATACTACGTTATTTACATTTGGTATACTATTCCTCTGATATAAATTGCAGGTTGTTAATAAATCGATAATTTTAGTTGTTTTAGCACTATTGTCAGGCCCTCGAGGCACAAGGAAGTCATTACAAGCTCCGGCCGGTACCCACGAGAGTCCCGGTAAATTGAAATCCCCAATTAATATCGTTGCGCTGTTATTATTAAGTAAACTCACTCCTTCGCATTTTCGGGTAAACTCGTCAATAAGACTTTCAGGAATATAAGATGGAAGATACACTAGGCCCAAATTTAATGTTCCAGATGTCAATTTTATTTGTATCCATAGATCTTCTACATCATTCTGCCACTCGGGTTTATGGGTTATTTTAAGCTTTTTGGATACAGCCATGAGAACTCCTCCGCCATGGCCTTTACAAAATCTAGATTTAAATGAAGAGTCACGATCTCTACGCAGAACTGTGTATCGATCATCAAAATATTCACGCGAGTGTATTGAGTCGTCCAACCAGGTCTCACAAAGGCAAATAAGATCGAAATCCAAATTCAATACCGAGGTGTAAATATCTTGTACTTTTGTTCTGATACCCCTCACATTTTGGTAAAATATACTGAGATTAGCCATTAATAACAAAAATAAATACAATAAATTAGATTAGGTTGACGAAACCACCAGAGACTAACGAACAAAATTTAAAGTTTCGTGGCTTTTTACCAGGATCACTTATATTTAATATTTAATATATTTTCTTGTGCTTTTACCACCTCCTCCTTATCTTTAGATATAAAACGATTTGAATGAATGATTTAATTTGCTACCGCTGGAAGCTACTAGCACTAAATATTTTAATTCAAAATTATTATGATAAAGGTGTTACGATATAAATCAATTAGAAACGAGCTATTAGTACCTAGGTCTGTCGGTGGTGGTTATCCTAAGCATGCTTATTTATAATAGCCTTGCCTGGGGCCTCGGCGTCCGATCCTTTGAGGGTGGCCATTCATCACGGTTCCTAAGTAGACAGTATATCAACCGATATTCAGAGTAATTAGCCCTATGGCGACGGACCTCCTGGATTTATTGTTAGGGCGTTAATGCACCGACAGCCGTGTTGCCGGCCTTTGTTCTCCATGCCCCGAAATTCAATTGGATTATTACTGGCCACTATTAACCGGCATCGATGTTGCCAGGATTTCGTTTTGTGGTAGTAACGCACGCGCTAATAAGGCCAGTTTAGAGGTTGTTGTTTTGTAAAAATCACGTTGGATAAGATGCCAGTAACATGGAGTAGTTTCGGTTGAGAAAACTGATTTTTCTACACAGATTTGTCATATGTTCATAGAGCATCACTGTTAACTGACCACTAGCGAGCCTTATTGTAAGGTGACTAGATTCACAAATGGTCAGTTAACTGGTGTTGCTAATGGTATTTACGAGAGTAAGTTTTTTTTTCATCAACACCGCTTATGTATTTAGTGTCTCTATTTGTGACCAAGCGGAAGCATTCATTGTGGAAATGCATAGATTTGAAAATAAATCATTAATGTTGGTCAAAAACTAATAAACATAAGTGGTAAACGTAGGTAATTCAACCAGAGTAATCGGATAAATTTCATTGATAAAACCGAAGAGTGTATGTAACTTGTGATAGCGAGTAAGATTTGAACACGGCCGCCATGATCTATCTTTGATTTGTAATTTGGTTTAAGCTTAACAATACAAAAGAAACGCGTAGTTTTTGTTAAATATTCAATCAATAGCGTGCGTATCTAAAGGATATCCTGAATTTTCGGTTACGTAAAAGCACCTTTTTGGAGGTTTATCGCACTAATGATGTTTTACGATGTATCTCTACTTCGCGTTATCTCTCACTGTCGCCTACGGTAGCAAGCGTCTGGCTTCTGTCTTTACGTCCATTTATCTATCAACTATACCTTAGAAAAGTGAACCCTATAGTCTAGTGTATAACTAGTTATTCCGTCGTTTTAAATAGGTTTGTTGGTAATATTTGGTATCGTCTTTCTGTCGGTCTCTTTGCCGCTTTTCATATCTTCATCAAGACTTAATTAATTGGTGGGATTGCGGTAGCGGCATGTAATATACGAGTAGGTGTTTTTTTGTGCAACTTCTAACTCTTTTGTTATGTGTTATCTGGATGATAACGGCAGCGAATGGCCCTAAATAGGGCTGTAAAGATGCCGCTAATTCTTTGGATGAATATAAAAAGTAGCATTAATGGTCTTTTAAGCTTTTAACGATTGCTATTTGCTACGTTTTAAGACAACATGTCGCGAGTTTATTTTGTTACTTATATAGCCGATGATAAAACACAATCGTATTAAAGTTACAGGTAGTGTAACTACTAAACAATAGTAGTAACACTACCTATGCAACTAAAATAAGTTTTTGTACAACATAATGTAACAATAGTAACTATTGTCATCTAGCTTGTCCTATTGTACATTATGTTCTGAAGGTATAATTATATTATTACGTATTGAAGAGTGCATTTACTGACGTATGCTTGTTGGTATGTTCCTAAATTAAACTAGCACTGCTAAATACATGTCCCGGGATTCTGGAACTTATGTTGCTGTTGGAAGATAACGAGAGGTCAACTTTTGAAATTAATGTTGACATTACTGAAAAAACAACCAGTAATAAGGGAAAATACTTGTTTCTAAGTCTAGGATATTTGGATGTATTTAAGTATTTATTTCTCTGTAAAAGTATTTTACCCATATCATAAGCTCTATAGCTACACTTGGGAGCAAAGAAATCGAGCCATTTAGTTCTGAATTTCCATAGAAAGTTGCCAGATTTCTTTGCCCCCAAGTTTAGTTTGGGACTAGGACAATTATGCCCCCTATATTTATTTATTTGTAAATATAAAAACAGGGCCACCGTTTAAAACACTATAACTGGTTAAAGGTCCCTAGCAATTATGATACTTTACAACAATATCGAAAAAGCCGACGTTAGATTCATCCCGTAAAGCAAACAGTCGCTTAAAATGATTGCGGGTTGTCCAAACATGTTCATGGGAAACGCGACAAAAAACTCGAAAACAAGCAGACAAAAGAACACCGAAGATAGAGAACTTAATTTAACACCCGAATCAAACACACACGCATTGTGTTTGTGGTGTTAACCAACTCTCCTTTGTTACAACTCCGCCCCCGCTTATTATCAGATACTAGTGGCACGTCATTTTTTACCAAAACAATAACCTTTTTTATAAAAATGGTCGGTAACACGCTCGAAAACATAAATAATAGGGAAATTTGTCAGAAGCTCTAACAATCGAATAAAACATAATTTACGTTGACGTATTAATCTGTTCTATTCTTTGTAAAAACCTTACCCTGGGAAACGTCTGAGATGGGTAATAAAACTAAATGTAAACGTAATTATGTAAACATTAACAAGTTGCAATTTAGCGCTATAAACTAAAATTAAAATTAATACAGGTAAGTCAGTACTTATTTATATTTACCGGAAAATTATACTGTTCCCGTAGCGGATGGAAACTGATTAAAATGAAGTAATTGAACTCATCTCCTAAAAATAAAAATGCGTTAAACGCAATTAAGTCATCACATGAAACGAGCTGCTTATGTCTCACAGTTTAAATGAAATGTTGTACATTTTCGTCATTAGCACGTACACAAGGCATCAAATTATTTTTAGTGATTAAAACCTAGGTACCAAGGGTAGCACAGTAAAGTAATTAAATTACCTCCTTTAAAGTACTAACTTAATTATATAAAAAAATAAGGAGTTTTTAACGGCACGCTTCCCATCCCTTTGATGGCTACAAATCATTATATATTCGGATATCTTAATAAAAACTTCACAAATAACAGTTATTCGTTGTGTCCACGTTGCGATTAATAAAAAAATAATGTCAGTATATCCACCCACATTGGTTATAAATTAATAGAATCTGCCCTCATCGTCGTGTCGTATAATAATGGTTGATTTCGTTCGTGTGAGGTATTTTTTATTATTTTTAGGAAACATTTCCTCGCGATCGCATCTCACCCCGTTGCGCGTTGGTTCGCGAGCCACTCTGACTATAAATGATTGTAACATTTCGTAGTAAACTCGCTTTATGGTTTTTGGGACGGCGAGGGACGTGTTTGGTTTGACATTTGACATGGTTATGTTATGAGGGTTATGATTATGACAGTTGAATAAATGGTTGTAGCGACAAGTAGAAAATCGGTTTGACATATTGTTTCTACAGGTCGAACTTTAGTTCCCAATTCTGTATTTGTCCTAAAATTCAAATGTTAAAAATGGATTTTTAAAACTGCTTAAATTCACAATTATTTTTAAGTCAACCTAATTTATTATCTGTTAAAACATATTGAAAAGTTAATGGAATCAGAAAAAGGGCCTTTTTTAACTTGTGAAACAATTAGGAATTAAAATTCGGCCTTAAAGAAAGGTTACAAGTGACATATTTTAATGGTACTTTATTATTAGGTATCTCATTATAATAACGAATATACAATTAAATGCTAAAGTAAACTGATACTATTTTTACTACCATCACGATAGTAAAAGCTACCTATTAAACTTTTATTCAGTTATATTGCATCTACTCGTAGACTACTTTTAGTGAATTTTCAAAGTTTTATTTCTAAAAAGAGAGAAATTTTTGCAACTTTTCTTTATTGCTGGATTGAAAAAACCGTAGACTGATGTAAGATAAAGCTTTTTTAAGAAAAATGAAGTTTTTCCTTCAATACGGCTTAATTTTCGTTAGAGCTCTGATCGGGTATCAAAGCAAAAAACGTGTAAAGTCTATGCCAATTGAACTTGGCAAAGATGTAAACAAACAAACTTTTTGACAATAATCTCAACCTGTCATCAAGCGTGTTTTTATTAAAGTTAACGAATAATAAATAGTTATTTCACCTTCAACTTAATATGAAAATAATGATTCAGTTTATTAATCATTGCAAAGACCTCACTTGATTTTTGAACGAACGTGATTATCGAGTAATCATGTTTCTTTTTTTTTTACATCTTTGCCAAGTTCAAATGACATGGACTTTAGTGTTCCAATCCCCGTGAAGGATTTAAGCTACTTACAAACATCATTCAGTTTTAATGAGGAGGAATGAAAATCATGTGACGAGAAGAGTTTTAAATATGATTGTGGAGGGCTAATATAGTGGAAGGGGGATCTAAAAAGAGGTGGATGTAATGTGTGAAAAGCGTGATTTATGTATGTGTGGTTGAATAGTAGAGACTGCTTTTAGGCATTAAGTCCGCCACTTGTACTTCTTACATGTATTTGTATTTTGGAAAGAAAAATAAATAAATAAAAGCTATATGCAAAACAAGAGAGTACTGAAATGACGGCTGAAAGGGACGTTTTAAAGAAAAAGACGTGTTGCGCCGACTAAGAATTATTTTGATGAAGGCAAGATGATGATGATACATAATTAGGGTTTGAACTTTAATTATTTACTATACAACCCTGTCGCAAAAAGCCCATGATTAATTTTGACGTAATCTCTTTCTCGTTTCTTGACGCTGTCATTATAGTAGGTTTCTATGGTGACTCAACAATTTAAGTTTTTGACTGTATTTAACCCTCAAGGCGTGGACTAACTAACTTATCTGGTTTTTCACAAAATGGCCGCGTAAGCTATTGAATTAAAAAGATCTACCATACATTGACAACAAGGTATATAAATATCAGTAGACTTTTTCACAAAACTCCCAAACTAAACTCTAGGGCTTGTACAGTCGGCCTTACACCTAGCTGCACGCATGCTGCATTGTTTGAAGATTTGTTAAACAAGTCGTCGACTAAAATTTTAATTACAATCTGGAAGATCGAGAATTAGATTCTAATTTAAAATAATTACTTTCACTCCTGTGTCGAGTGGTTTATAGACACTGTCATAGACTTATTACAGAAGAGATCCATGGATTACACGCGAGGATAATTGTTCAGTAAAGTAGTATTTTCTCGAGAGTATTTAGGTACTAAACAGAAGCACATGAGGTTAACTCCATGCGCTTCTGTTAAGTAAAGGTTAGAACAATTCTGTAAACTTAGTTAAATAAACTAGGAATTATACAACCCCCAGACTTCAAGTTGTCATGTAATGGGTTATCTAATTTGCTTATCTGCACGGCACGAGCCGCAATTTCGGCTTCGATCCCCAGTTAAAGTAAATATTTGTGTTAGAATTACGAATATTGGTTTCTCTGAGTCTTTGAAGTTTTTATGCTTCTATTTTATAAGAAGTATTTGTTTAAGTATATTATGGCGTTGTGTAGTGCCTGTAATAAAAACCTAGAGATAAGTTTAACTCTAGTTTAATTTGTATAAGGTTGACACCTGAAACGTGGTGTCCCCTTGTTTCACCGACACTCATTTCATAGATCGTATCACTTCGCAGAATTTCAATTTCATAGAAAACTATTTGCTGCTGAAACCTTATTGTTTTTAGGGTACCTCATCACTTTTTCGAATTTCATTTCATCGAATTTATCATTTCATCGAACGCTATTTTCTGTTGAAACTATAATGTTTTAAGGGTATCTTAAAGATTAATTACGTAGGTTAGGTATGGTTAGATGTTTAAGATACCCTGAAAACATTATGGTTTCAGCAGAAAATAGCGTTCCATGAAATGAAATTCGATGAAATGATACATTCGATGAAAAGTGTTTCGATGAAAGGTGTTCCGACGAAATGATAGATACCCTGTTTTTCGGTTATCATAAGCATGGGTTACGGTTTGTTTTGGTAGACCTGTCACCACCAAGAAATAATTTGAAAACAAAAACCATTAGGTTTCAGCAGAAATTTTCTATGAAATGAAATTCTGCGAAGTGAAACGGTCTATGAAATGAGTGTCGGTGAAACAGTGTACAACCCTGAAATGTACTTATCTCTTGTTATCCTACTTACGTAAGGTCGGCATTGTACTCGTGTTAATAATTAGCTTATGTATGTAGTTTTAAATTGGTTTGTGTGCAATGAAGAGCTAACATAAATACAAACAGTCAACCAATAAAATGATAAGCATACTTATTACCTTCTCATTGTTATTGTGAAAATTGTCATTTTATTTTCAATTTAAAGTTATTTATGGGATTCTAGTTGGAACACTGACATGGAAAAAATCAGCTTTATTTTTTTGTCCTGTTGATTTGGATGATTAATAACCTAACAGCTTAAAATTTTTGCTTTAATAAGTAGTTTAACTTATATGTAAGTTAATTTATTTTTTACAAACTTTTATGTTTACTGGTTAGGGTTTCTTTAGTCACGATTGATTTTCAAACAAAATAGTGTCTTAAGGATAATTTTGAATTTTGCGTAAGGATTGTAAAAAAAGCCAACAACTTACAATAAATAATTTATTTCTAACCTTATTCTAATATTTACAGTCAGTTTCGGTGAGCATTTATTATAAAGCCTCGCCTATAGTAAACATACATTTAGTTTGATTGTATCATTAGGTACGAGTTTTTACATCTAGACTATTTCTAATTGATAAGGCTTAATTCATTAAGGCACTTTGACTAGAGATACAAAAAGTCTTTTCGTGTTCACATAAATGCATAAACTGTATTAATGCACATGCTTTCCGGAGGGATTCGTCCTTGTATCAGTTCTCACGACCGATTGACCTGCAGACAAAGAGAAAACAAAATAAATAAAAGCTTATGTGACACACTTGCGGAGCGGGCATCATTCACGATAAGAACAAGTGAATAAGATAACCATGTTCATTATGGAATTAAACATTATAAAGATGAAACTAAAGGTCGGTACAATAATGTTCCATTATTTTTGAAGAAACTCAACAATAAATTTCTCTATCTTAACAATGATGCAGAAAACAGTCATAACCTACCTGTATGCTATTTTTGCTGCCACCATGAAATCACGTCGAGTAGTTCATCTTCGTCCATGGGTCCTAATTGTTGTTGTGTGGTCACCTCGTATCGGTCCACTGCTGAATACGCCGAGGACACACCAGAGGAGCACTCAGAAGGCGCTGGGGAATTCGCCTTCTCAGAACAAGGGGAGCTGCTACCATAGAAAAAGCCATCGTCCATATCCAACGAAGTCATCGGCTGCGCATTGCTATTCGGGATATTTTCTCTATTTTCTTGATCTCTTGTAATTCCGAGCGCAGCGTCACTTTCGTCTAATAGCTGTTGCAAATATCTAATGTACTCGACTACCATTCTCAAAGTGTCAACTTTGCTAAGTTTCTTGCCCGAGCCGCGCCTGGCGCCGCCAGAGAGCGCCGCGACCACGGAAGCGGGCAGGTGACGGCGCAGTGCATTGAATCCGTCATTCACTTGCTTCACTCGGTTGCGCTCGCGGGCGTTACGCCGGGCGATCGAGACGGCCTGCGGCCCCGTGTAAGGGTTAGTTCTAAAGTGCACTTTCTTCCTATACTGCAAATTCGGTGGAGTATCGTGCGTCACGTAATTTTTTTCAGGAGCCGGCGCAATAGGAATGTTTCGCTTTTCCATCGTGTTCTTCGATAAAGTACCGGACGGATACCCTGAAGAAACTACTACGTAGTTGGTTTGTCCCTGGACGAGTTGTATTTCTTGGAGCATCGTAAGTGCGCGGGCGGTCAGGAGGGCGCGCGGTCGGTCCGCGCGGCGGTCCGAAAGGCACTGAGCGATAAAGGCTGCGTGGGAGCTTTGGCGCGAGCGGCGGGGACGGAGCTTCGCGTTTAAGTGAGCCGCCGGCGCGCGCGCACGCGTTATATCACCTGCGCCGGCTGCAAAAAATATAAATTTTAAAATTCTCTTCCCCTATTATTTTCGATCATCCCTTCCCTCGGTACGTGCGGGTCCGTACCTGGGGTAGTGAGGGGACCGCAGCCCGACCAGACCAACTAACGCGTGCCCGGTTTTTTCTGCGTTGACCACTGAATATGGTTTATTGAAAATATTTTTTTGTAAAACTTTGTACGTCGAGGAGTAAGTAGACAAATGTTCAAAAAGCTTAGCACGTGCTACAGGTACCCATTAGGTGAAAAATAAGAAATGCCGAGGTGCTTATGTACATAATCCATTGTTTTCATTTTAGTGACTTGTTTCTAATACCGTATCTCCGTGAAAACAGCTTCCAGTGAAGTTATTACCTAATCGATAAGACTAGTTTACATTCATAAAATGGGGTACCTATTTCCTTTGTAATTTTGGAATTACAGGTGTTCATAGGTCGTGGTTATAAACGTCAAAGAAGAAGATTCCATGATTAATTTGAAATATTTGATTTGGTTGATAGTGATACCGTGTTCAGGCTACTTTTTTTGAATAATATTAACAGTTTACACCAGGACATAAACGACTTTATAATTTAAAAAGGTGCACGGGATTTCAACACAACCTAATAATTGATATCTTTTCAGATTGTCAGAATTATTGACTCACTTTGCTTATAAACTAAACCTAATGACATTCCTGCCAGTGAATTATGCCTGAAGTTATGTCTGATAAGCCCTTTGATATCGTAGCACATGCTACGCTTTCCCGGCGCTGCAAGTGGCGGATATCACAACACACCACATAAATCCACATTTCTTAAATCCCAAAATTTATAATGCTTATGAATGTCAATAGGCATAGATATTTTTAATTCATTAAAATATTTTGAGTTGCAGTGGCGGTGTGCGAGTGAAGCCGCCGCGGTGACAGAGTGGCCAACCATCATCAATTAGACTCGGGGCAAGCACGCTATGAATTACACTTCTTACCGATAGTTTGTTTTATTCGTCGGCCCTTTGATCAAAGCCACCGGCTACTGTCAATCCGATTGCGTGAATCGAATAACTCTCATTCGATTCGTTTAGCTTTACTAATTGAATCGAAACTGCTCCGCGTGGTATTTGTTTTCATTAGTTAACACTTAAGCGGTATTATGTTAGCGTCGAGGAGTGGATGCCTTTATTGGAAGTTATAGCGGTTGGGATAGAACCTCATTACTGTACTCGTAGTACGCTTGCAGTAAACAATTGCCTTGCGTTTGTAATGTGCAAGTGTTGAAGTTAACCCCACTCGTGACTAAACTTCAATATCGTTTAAGCGATACCGTAGATTATCGAAAGGTTGGTTGGTAGGTCGCTCTTTGTCTTATTTTCCTTATTAAATCGGTGAATCTCAAAAATATTGTAGTTAAAATATCAAATAAAGCTCAACTAATAACTCTTTAATTGTTTTGTGTGACGAAAATTAACGATGTGGTTGTATGACTCACTTTCGTTACGCAATGGAAAAAGTTAATGTTGTCTTAATTAAGTCCTTAACTACGTAATTAAGGACTTAATTGGGTCATACACTGATTTAGGTTAGCGTCTTTCCTGTGGACACGCCGAAAGTTAACGTTTTTAAGGCCTAATTTTCTGGCTAAGCCCATTCTCGCATAAACGGCGTCAGGACTGCTTTATACCATCATATAAAAACAAAACATACATGCACACATTTTTTTAACTTTTGACCACAGGACAGAAAACTTTTGTTTTTAAGAGTACGTATGACCCAAATATTTACAATATTCTTGAGATTCACCTAAATTATTTATTTATTTTCTTTGACGATACGTTAGCCGAGTTGGCAGTGACCCTGCCGTTGAAGCTAGCGGTCCCGGGTGCAAATCCCGGCAAGGGCAGTTATTTGTGTGATCAACGAGATTTTTTTCCTGATTCTTGGTGGTTTTCCTTGTATTTAAGTATGTATTTTCTGTATAAGTATATTTATCGTTGTCTATCGTTACTCATAAAAGCCTAGAGCTGAGATTGGGACTAGGTCAATTTGTGTGAGATTATCCCCTGATATTGATTTGTTTACTAATAAAAAGCAAGCTTTGAAAACCCGTAATTAACCATGATTATTTTTGTATATGTTAAAAAAGGTTTTCCTTGTTCACGCATAATCACGATTGTCCGAATGTATGATTTTGCATAATGCTAATTTCGCATAATTGTTATTCTACCCATACCTTTGACTTTTTGGAAAAGTTATCTAATAAACCTAACCTAAACTACCCTATACTACCAGTATTACACAAGACAAAACCCAAAAAGAGAAAAGTTATGCGAAAAAATAAGCATTACTTTACTCATTAGCATTACCTACTTTAGTTAAAATACCAACCCTTTATAGTCTATGTTACTCTAACAACTAAGACGAATCTAACGACACATCATATGTTAAAATCCATTAAACTGTTTAGGGTGCGGAGTAACTAAACATACACTGAAAACCATAACCCTCTTTTTGACGCAACCGGGCAAAAAGAAAAGAAAAATAAACGAAGTAATAACAAAACCTCGCGTTCAATATTGCACAGAGAATGTCAATGGATACTGTTTATTTTTCTTTCAATAATGTATATTGAATTCAAATAAGATGTCACCCAGAGATAAGATCAAACTACTATAGATACTTGATTTATCTACAAACATAACTCTTATTATTTACATAATAATATCAATCCCTCCTACCGGGCAGGCGGTTACCGTTTCACACTACTGGGGACTTTGTTACGAAAATAAATCATAAAACATTTACTTTTCCATAAGACTTCTTATATTTTGAAACCCTGTTTTTGGGTTTTAAAATAATCGGCCAAGTCGGACTCGCGCACCGAGGGTCAAGTAAAACCGCCGCACAGTAGATATTTATTATCTTTTGATATGAATATGACATCGCGACCAAATAAAAATAAATATGACTTGTGTTCCAATCATACCACATTACGCCTGTATCTTTTCCTTTTTTTTAATACAAACTTACCACAAAAGTAAAATAAAAATACGTTGAAATTAAAACTTTTCTTGTCTCCCCTTATTATTTCCGTTTTTGTTTAGGAAATATATCGCAATAATACATAATCGTTAAGGACATTAAAGCGCTATGTCTTACGGATAAAAAAATACAGCTCTTTGAAATTAGGATAGACGGACGGACACACGGACAGACAGATGAACGGACGAAAGGATCACGGAACCCTGAAAATGAGCATGAGATTTGAGAACTCTTTTGGAATTCTTTTTTTGCTTCAACTACATATTTTATCGTCGATGAAATTGCAATACCGCGTAACTAACAAATTCAATCAGTTGCAAAATAAGCCTTACTGACTTACTTGTTACGGCGTATTTTGCGACTTTTTCGATTTGTTAGTTACACGGTATTGCAGCTTCACCGACGTTATGTATGTTATGCAGCAAGTGCTTATCGTGTATTTGATTTAAATTAGCTCTAGTGTAATATTCACAAGTCATCCCTCGGGGTTACAACCCCATGATTGCACCGGATATGACCTGCAGGGAGGTGTAAATATTAAAACTTTTTTACTGAACAATTATGATGAATCATTAGACTGGGTTCCGTTAGGGTTGTATGAGTAATCGAAGGGCGTAGCATGTTAATAGTGAACTGTACCCATTTGAATGCTTTGGTCTAAATGATGTAAGCTTTAGGGTCTTTTTTGCAGACAACAATCCCTCCGTTGATTGAATTGACTTTTATTGACTTCTAAGTCGCATCAAATAACAATACTGTAAAGAAAAACACCAAATGTTAGGAAAATAATACTCGAACACAACAAGCTTCAAATAATAGACAAAACACAAACAAAGCAGATCTAAAGGAACTCTGACAAACTCGTTAGTTCCTCCTCATCAGATACAATCTTTTTTTATTATAGCGAAGGAAAACGAGCACAAAATCCACCTGATGGTGAGAAAGGATCACAGACCAATAGAAATTTTTACTCTCAAGTCCACAATCTTAAGACTGCAAATGCGTTGAGAATTAACAAGAAATGCCTTTTCGAACGAAGCGCTTTCATGAGTACCTACTGCAAAAGAGTGGAACGCGCTTCCAGCAACTGTATTTTCGAATGCATACAATCTGAATCTTTTTAATGCTAGGCTTAATAAACTCCTTCTGGGTGAGCTCACTTCATCGTCGACTAAATATTCTTCCTCCAAGAGCAAGAGTTAGTCAAGAGCAAACCCAATATCAATAAAAAAAACCGTTTCACCGTTTGTCTTATCCCCACAAAGGAACACTGCTGCTTGGCGCTAGATTGAAGGATAAGATGGTGGCTGCGATCCGGACAGACCCAGCACTAGCTCCTTCCACCACTATAACCCTACCACGCCTCTTTAAAGACACTGCAATTTAGTCGGATAGTTGGAAAATTGCTGTCAAAGAAAGCTGCTAAAGTTGTAGGGTCATTATTACCTATCAAAGATCATTTAATTTATTGAAAGAAATAAAACCACAAATAAATTTGCTGTAGAAAAAAGACAAAGAGACGAAATTAGCCCTTGAAAACTTCATATATCATGATATATCAACAAACAATAAGTTTAAATTATTATAAAGTGACTTGTTAACGTCCATTTATACTATTAAGGGATTACCCAAAAAGAATAACACTAAATGATCGCATTGAGAGGGTCGAAGACACGCCATGTTACAAATCATACCACCCACACGACGCGCACTTGTTTATTTCTGTCTATTGATGAAAACTGAGTTGTATAGGATCATTCACAAATTATCAAAGATGTCCAATAGCTCGGAAATGTGGCGTTCAGAATAGTCTAGAAACTTAAATGGTAAATTGCGCGTAGATACTTAGTCCGCAATATCCTTGCCACTTTATTTCATGTTTCGTAAAAAAAAGTACGAGTATTGTATACAGTTTTATCACCCCTCATTTTCACACTGGACGTGGTAATTTGTACTAGCGTGTTATTGTTCTCATGATAAGTGACAATTATTGAACCCCCACTGAGCAATTAAGGAAAACAAATTATGTTTCACTGATAAAATTTGGAGTATTCAATCATTTGTTTAAATGTCCGAGTCAGCCATATATCAGTAATAATATTTTACAAAATTGGGTAAACAATAGGGATGAACAGAGACATGTTGCTGGTGTCAACAAGGACCATTATTCTCTTTTAAAACGTAATTAATAACTTAAGTCCCAAGACACCAAAATTATTCTGGTAGCAAAAACCTCCATTTTAACAGCATAACTCAGATGAGAGTAGTTAAAGGTGTTGAGTGCTGAAAAAAACGAGATATATACCTAAGTATGCTGAAACTAAACTAGCAACTTTTATCCTCGACCTCATTATCAGCTTTGAAAATTTTCAAATTCTAACGGAAATCGAAAAACGTTTAAAACAATTACTGCAAATAAAACAATTACCGGTAAAACGAATGTGAGATGAGGTGCGTGGGATTGCAGGGTGATGGTGCATATGGGAACATTGTCATCTGCCGCGTCACGCGTGACCGGTGTGGGACCCGGCGGGTAATTGCTCGATATGTTCGTGTTTTGATCGAATGTCTAATAAAACAAACACATTAATAGTTCGTACATGGAATATAATTTATCTCTGTAAAATTGACTGAGCACTACGCGGCCTATGACGTGTTTTGGTAGTGTTTTTAACTCGGCTACCATTGTAAGTAAATAAGAGCTATCAAAATGTTACCCCAGTAGAATACTCGTAGAGACCCTGGCATTTGCAAAAACAAATCGCTTCCTCAGGATCGCTTGATATGTATCACACTGAACTCGCAACCAATCAAACGATTAAATTTAGATGTTTTGGTTGTGCTAGGATCGCCGTCATTGATTTTCTCAGTGCAACCACTCACACATGTTTTTTTGTATGTTTGGTTTTAAACCCTATCTTTACATCATTTTAATAAATTGTCATGTCACGGTTTCTTCTTCTTCAAAATCATTAATAACCAAGTGTTAAGGCTCGGTAGCTCCCACACAATTTAATTGTAGTTCCGAAGACTCCACCAACAAGACCTATTAATTCCGCGTTTAAAAATTAAACCGCTCTATAAATCATAAATGCAAAGCTAGCCGACTCAGATAACACAATGGAACTACCTGATTCCTATCCAATATCATTTGATTAACGACTTGTTGAGTGACTCCTATTCATCGCGACGTCAAAGAGTGATGCTATTAAGTATTAATAAAGAGAATGTTTCACGTTTCACCTCAAGCGTGGACGGTTGTGTACAATAAAAAGCCCGAATCATAAAGCAAGCATTCCTCATACTGGTAACGTCGGTATTGTGGGACGCGGGATACATCACACATCGAAAAATCTGTATCACAATGTAAAAATTGCCGTCTCTAAAATCAAGGTGGGAACCACGAATTTGTCTCGGACAAATAAATTTAAATGTTTCTTAGAACTGTTATCTTATTCAAAAAGTGGCCGAAATGCAAATAGGCTGTCTTGTAAGCTTGTAAAACAGAGCAATCTGGACATTGGATCTGTGACAGGGTCCGTCGCCACCTACGGCCGGCGTCACTCGACGTCTGTGTCGCCGCGACGTGACGTATCCGACTGGTCGACACACCGACACCGATGGCAACCGAGATATCGCCACTGATTCTGCTTTGCATTGTGACTATTGTGCGAGAATCGATTTTGCTGCGATTCGATCGGATAAAAAACGAAACGAAAGTAAAAATAGACATTGTTTCCCATGTCTGTAGCTGTCGTATTTATACCGTTTTATCGTGTTAATCAATCAAACATAAAAATGTTCTCTATTACCATCTGAGAACGTGCAGAACGACTTCATAACGATGTGACGTGTTGCTTTAAATGGACACGTTATATTTCACGTAGGACTCTTGTAGGGATGGTTTACGTAGGCCAATAAATAAGGCTAGTTTAGGAAATTCGGCTCGTTTGCCGACAAACGAGACTATTCAATTGGTTTATTGGTTTATGGCGGCTCGTTAGCAACGGCGATCAGACTGCCCTAAATAGGTAACTAATTAGTATTGTTTCCCTATTTAAGTACCCACAGATTTAAAGTAGATTTATTACATCAACACGCGTTTAATAACACGGTGGTTGATGAATGGTATCATTAAAAATGACACGTCGTTGATTGCCAATAAGGTTTGATTTGCATTTATTGTATCATAATCTGATATGATATGCGAAATTAAAGGTGGAAGCCGAATCTCGTTTAATATGTGCAAGTACCGTTGAGGCGCGTGGCCGGCGCACGGCGCGCGCGCGGACGGGTTTGCTGCTTAAACCATACCTTAATTACGGCAAGGCGTTATCGAGTAAGAATGTGCACACGCGACATAGGTATTAATTTTAATGAAAGAAGTGTGCGCCCGGAGAGCACCTGCCCGAGTCGTCGGTTTACTGAAAACTATGCGACAGGGGAAGCAGTGGAGATGGTGTTGGTATAAATAGTGTTTTACTTTTAGAATTCCTTTTGCTTTAGGTATAAGTTTGATAATTTGTGGAGTATATAAAAGTCTAGAACGTGTTTTGTTAACAAAAATAAATCACAAGTCATTTTAAGCTTCAGTAACGGTTTCATTACCTATGTATGTATGTTATGAATCTTATGAATAATCAATGCTTGCCTTAATAAATAAATACACTTTGGTGAAAATTAGAATGTTACAAAAATAATTGAACTCAAGAGTATTTTTTTAAATAAAGTCGTAGGAAACGAATAGACATGATATAGATGTGTATGTAAGTGCATATTTTATGTAATACTGCCAAAAAAATTGTTTAAGGGTATGTAGTTAGTTGTCTTTCACTATCGCGATAAATTGCGAGAGTAATATAATAAATATTTGCACGGCTCTTCTTTTGAAGCGCGTGTCATTTTCCTTAAGCCAAGTTAGTAACGATACCTTGCTGCCTTTAAAACATTCCAGCAATGGCGACTTCATGCCTTTTATTTTAATAATTGTATCAAAAAAGAAAAAGGGCGACAAAAGAAACGAGTCTTTATAATTTTGTGAGCAGGGTTTAGTTTCATACGCAAGTAAATTGCTTACTGATATCATTATTGAATACCGAAGTTGGATACTAAGTGAAGTTACAATAATTAGTTCTTTTCAAAATATTACACCGAAGTTAAACTTAACTAGTAGATGTGAAAGTGACTCGTTTATATTTGATAAATTAAATGTTATCATAAACATAATTTTTTTTTTACATATATCTATATTAGACCATAAAATTATAATAACATATTTTAATTACTTAAATGATCAGATTAGGGAGCACCTGCTACAATTTACAGCAATCACAGGTGCCTCGTGTTTTGAATGTTTACTTGAAGCACGTTGATAGTTTAAATTTCTGATTGACGATCGACGTTTGCAATTTGCTGCAGCACGTTCAGAAACTAGGTCAGGCTGCACCGTAATTTAAGGGAAAAGAAACGTTCGATTCGAGTTAAATACGTCGAATCATTTGAAGGCGCCTTAAGATGTTGCGACAGGTTAATTTCAAGAATAAATTGATGCTCGTCGCCATCCGCTTTTATGGTTCCCCGTGTTTATGCGAAAGGGTTCCATAATAGAGGCTTAGCGGGTCCCGGCCGGCCCAGCTGCTCGGGGCGGGGGCAACGGTTCCCACCTCGCTCTCTTGAATTTTTAGTACACCAGTTCATCTGTATACGGATTTTTAATAATCATGTGACGATGTGCCCGTGAATGCCTATCGAACTGGTTCGGAGTTCGATGCCCATACAAATATTTTTGTGCAAAAAGTAATTGGGCCCCGGTCTGACCGAGGCACTGCTCCATTCACTGAAATGTTGGTCTCGTTGTTGTTTAATTGAATAACAATGTTTACTTCCCGTTTTTATAAGTCATTGCCAGTTGTGGCCAAAAAAAGTAATAAATTAAGTCGTCATTTAAGCCAAGCAGGGCAAGCACTCGAAACTGAATCGATACTTTATATAACTACGTAACAAAAATAAAATCTGATCACTTGCAATCTAAATAGCGTTCAAAGACCCTCAGGCTTTAGTTTTGTTATCCGCATATTTTAAGGCTTAAACTATGTGACTTAACGTAGCAAAAACAACAAATGTAAGTGCTACCAGGAAAATTAATAAACATAAATACGTTCAAACCGAGTCAGTACGTACAAACTACGATTACCGTAAAACTGAGCGGCAGATTCAGTCGTGATAACATGACAAAAGTATCAACGTGTTCACGACAAACATTTATCAGGAGTCGCCTAAAAAGAACACCACAACGTTTTAAACTTTATTCATAAGATGTAAGACACAATCGAACGCATTCTAGTCGCAAGGTTATGTTGTGGAAAGTGAAGAAGTTCGATGGATAACGATCTAGACGCAAGCAGCTAAACTCGAACACAAGAACATGCCTGTAACTACTGCTTTTATTATGCACTTTTTCTTTTGCGAAGGTCGTTTTACTTCTAATTAATGGTTTCGTCGAGGTGTCAGGGGTGCACGGCCATTTTGAATGAGAGCCGATTGTGTCGGCTGTTTATGTAGGCTGAAGTGTAAATGAAGCGCCCGCCGTGAGCTACACACGTCACTGTCCTGTCCGACTGAACTAGCCGAGACAAAAATACGTACAAAAGCTAATTCTGGACTTGAGTCACATATTTTTAAGCCTACGACGAAAATGGACATTGTGGGTTTCACCTGCGGCGTAGTGTGTGTAATTTGTAATTCAGAACGCTGCTCCAGTTGATGTTGTTTATGCGCGTTAACTAACCTGTTAGGGGTGGTTACCGAGCTGCTGGGATGGAGGAATGTGTATATAGGCTTTTATTTACATAATTGATTTATTGGAACGGTAGCTATTTAAATCAGTAGGGTATTTTTAGTTATGAAGCGAGCTTAAACAATACGGTCGCGTGACATCGATCGTATTCGATACCTCGCAGTGCTCGCAGAGTAATGAATTCGTGAATTTTAAACGTCTATTAGTATCCCGCAAATGTAGCTTTTTAAATAAAGACTAAAATGCAGGTGTTTTCATGGTTTCTTATTTGTTTACTCAATTTCTGATAGATAAGGTTCACGTATTAAATTGTACAAATAAAAACGTTTCATACTCTTATAGAATTGCAATGAATCGAGCCGTTTTCCTTGTCGCGTTTGAAAAAAGAAACACTTTTTCTAGAGGTGCCCAGCGTTTGAGTCTTAAACTTGACAAGTTTATGGGCATACAATGTAATACTTAGTTCTTTTACTCGGACAAATAAGGGGAAACGCATATTTAAAACGATGCTTTATTGGTTTAGTGCCTGCCTTGCCTTGGTTATATTGAGTAACTAACTTCAGAATCAGTGTGAGATATATTAAAGTGTGTGCGAATGTGTGTCTTTATTTTTATAAAAAAGTAATTTTTTGCTTTTATATTCATTATAATTATCTGAACTATGTCAGTAGTTTGAAGTATCTTATATAAGGCAGTTTCCTTCTTATTTTTATTGAGTATACTTATGCGCTATTTTAGAAATTGCATATAGGTTTGATTAAGTAGGTACGTACTATTACAAAATTACCAATCGTTCGAAAAGCTTGTAATGACTATCTGTCTTTTTGCACGCACATGCACGTGATATCTACAGAGAAAAACACTTTTACTCAACTTTGCTTAACTTTTTACCCCCTATTAAGTAAGTCATTGTGATACAATTGTGATTTTTACAGTGCATATTCATTCAAAATGCACTTTAAGTAATAAATATTAATCCACTTCAAACATACCTATTTAGAATTTGTTGTAAGAGATAAGTAATTTCATTTTCATTCCATGAGATTTTGTATAACCTTTAAAAAGTTATACAAAACTTACCACCACCAAACTTACCACTAAGCTACCAGTGCACACCGGTGCAGTAAGTGCCCAACGTTGCACGAAATGACTTCATAAGGAACATACTTAGTGAAAAGGACACAATCAGTTTTAAAACCGGTCTATTTTTACTTATTAACTAATACTCAAACATTTTTAACAAAAAAACGTAAGGGTTGATTACTTTTGATGAATTCCTATTAAGTCATAAACATAGTCATAGTCATCTACAATAAAAAATGTAAGATCAACATGTTTTATTACTTTAAAACAACCTATTTTCACTGCAAAAGAAAGCACCGATAGAAAGTGTTTGTGTACATGCAAGGTACGCTTATAAGAGTCATAAGTCAGAATGAAGAGGCGGTTGCCTTTATCTAGATGAGGCGTTATAAAATTAAACGGCTCAATCCAGGCTCGGGGGCTAAAGCAAACACAGATTGTTCCTTGCTTAGGTTAACTGACGTTCGGATACTGACTTAAAATGTAAATACGGGTCATACACAGATTTAAGTTACCGTCTTTCCTGTGGATACACCGAAAGTTAACGTTTTTAAGGCTTAATTTTCTGGCTAAGGCCATTCCCGCAAAAACGCCGTCAGGACTGCTTTATACCTATCAACAGGACAACGGGAGACAACTTTTGTTTTTAAGAGTGTGTATGACCCCATGTTATAGGGAAAGTTTATTCCAACTAAACTGTAACATTTTTAGATTCAGATTCAGATATTTATTGGTAAAAAATCATTTTTACAAGTCATTTAGGTAAGTACTTTAAACTGAACTGAACTGAACTGTTTTATAAATAAGTACTTACCTGGAATAACCACATGAGATTTCTTAACCCAGAATTCTGCAATTTTTATAAAAATATTTTGGCCCAGTTTTGAAAACGCATTTACAAACAAATAATGAATATTGCTCGTTATTAGAATATGGTTTGACTGTAAAATTATGCAAAATACGCCAGCCAAAAATATAAACGGCGTGCGGGGTCAAAAACTTAAAATTCCATGAAACTATACAAGACAAGTAAGCCTTTACGAAAGTAAAGACTTCTTTTTCTACAAGCTTTGGATATTACAATAGAAATATTGTAATGTCCAAAGTTTGTAGAAAAAGAAGTCTTCAACGGTATAGTTATTGTAATCATCGTGTATGTGATTAGGACACCTATACCATAAAACCCTCATTATTATGAAATAGTTACAATAAGACTAGATTTAGAATTAGACTTTCCTTTGCAAAACCATACAAAGTAACGCAACACTTGCAACTGCCCTATCATCCGAACGTACTAACGCTTCAGGTGGCGATACATCTGTTCACATGAGAACCATTATAAATCAGTGCGCCGGCGCCTGCCCCTCATGCGCTTTACGCACCGATACAACAATTAGCTCCTCCACCAATTAGCCGATTGTTACGTAGATACTAGATAAGCAATAACAATTGTTTCAACAACATTTGCATTAAAGACTTATGGTATTGTTTCAAATTATAGACTTAAAAGTAGCCAGCGTTTATGAGGTTTGAAGGACCATATGCGATCAGCTACGCTAGCGTCTTTAAATTCTGAACAACTTGTTTTTTCTGGTGATGCCTGTGATAGAAAAAAAGTAGAAAATTGCAGGTATCTTGCAAGTAGGCCTGAGGATGTTACGAGTATATTAATTGAAACAATAGACTAATTAGCAGACTGCAAAGCAATCAGACGCCTGGAGCAGTTTTAAAACAAACGTGTGTATCAGCGTGGGATTGAATTGCGAATTTTGATATCTCAATCTGGCGGGTCAGAGACGCCGCGGTCACGACACCCTTCGGTGGTCACGAGCTCGGCCGCTTATTAATTGTTATCGGAAAGGATTACTTGTGCTTGTGGTAAGGATGTGGGATGATAAAGTCATAGTCTGGTCAAGAGTCTATTCTTCTGGCATTATTATGTATCGCTACTTGGTAAAAATGAGCCTTAGCGTGAAATTTTACAAAAATATGACGTTTCTAAAAATCCTAGTAGAATTTATATTGTAGTTTAAAATTGGTTAAGGAGTTATAATTATTAACCTTACATTAGTCGTTATGCCATTTATATTTCTTTTAACTGACAGTACCACTTTAGTAAATTGTGAGTTTGTAATGATAAATTTAATATTCATGGTGGGCTTAATTCAATTTTAAAAGCAGTCACTTTTGAAATCCAAAATCAAGAAATTGTAAAATAAATGTTTGGACTATGAATAAAAAACTCTCATACGGACAGGGCAAAAGGTCTCGCCACAGTCCGCCAAAATTAAATACAGGACACACTTGCTCAAGGCTCGGATGCAATCGATTTATGGCATAAGTGATTTCTGACTCGACTCGCAGCGAGATAAGTAGATCAAGATTGCAAAGGGCAACCTTTTCTTTATTTGCAATATTTCAAACAGCTTTATCTTAAAGATAACTATTGTATTTGAATGTTTTGCTTTCCTTGACACCTTTTCTACAAATTTTTATTTATGGTGCTTCATTATCAATTTTATCTGCCTTTCTTAAGGACCACCTTCAAACCTTTTCTTGTACGTTTATTACGTGTAACATTTTGTTTACCTATCCATCCGGATTATTTTAATATGGCGCTTCATTCACACGTCTTCACTACCAATTCATTCGGACAGGAAACAAATTTACCACGCTTAGAACATGACCTTTCGGCTCCAAATTAGCTTGAAAAGTGTAACTTCGACAAATTTATTCTGCGCTCCAATAAAACCCAATCAACTCTTAAGGTGTTAAATTTACGATTGACATTGGAATGACGATGTTGAGGGTAATGATGGGTTAGTCGATAATGCAGACGTGCGACTGATTTTATTTTTTGGACGCGAAACACGCGACGTGCGAGACGCCAGAGGTTGTGATGTTGGGAAAAAACAAATAAAACTTGTTAGAACTAATGAGTGTGTAATTTCGTTAGGCGCGGAGGGTGGTTCGTGGCCGGCGGTCGCAACCCCTACCTGGAAGGGCGCGTCATTAGCCTTCACTGAACTACTGCGGTATTAATCAAAATCTCTATGATCATTAATGTTGGCTCATTTAATTACTGACCTTTATAAAATTCTAACTTATCCCATGTCTTCTAAACTAATGTAAAGCTTCTATTTCGTAATACCATTGGGTACTCAAATTAAGTAAGTAGTGTAATTAACCAATAGGCATGTCTTTGACATTATTTTATATGATGGACATAAAACTGAAAGTTTTGTGGTAAGACATACTCGTTCTATATCAGTCTATCATAATATGAAAGAGCTTATCATTTATTCATCAACCAACTGGTTAGAAAATGTCAATAGGGTGAATCGCAAAAACATTATACTCGTACATAGTCAAGGACCTTATTGATGTCAAAGTTTAATTGAAACAAAATATTTTTCCTTTGTGTAACGAAAATTAGTCATACAATTGTATGGTTAATCTTCGTTACTCAAAGGAAAAATATTTTGTTTCAATTAAACATTGACATCAATTAGGACCTTAACTATGTACAATATTTTTGCAATTCACCCAATAGGCATAACTTTCACAGTTTGCTCCTTAATTTTCATTTTTGTACTAACTAACGAGGTTTTTAAATATACACAAACGTCTGTCACAAAATATTAGATTATAATTTAAAGTGAAAAAAAAATACGGTCTTAACTAGAGCTTGAACCATCATCATCTTCAGCTCTGATCCGACGCAGACGTTTTTCGGCCGCCATTACTGTCAAATAACTTATTGTTATTATTCTGATTATTAAGAGGATTGTGAAGCGATGCTTAACTCGCGTAGTATCAAAAAGAATCCTTACAAATTTAGCTCCGGGCGATAACGTTTCTCACCTCCTAAATCTTTGCATATGTAGTGTAGCACGACTATTTAAAAAAAAACTTTAAAATGATCGTACTACCGAACACACGGAGTATACCGGTGCTCAACACGAAGAATTTGTGGAATTAAAAATGCCGAACAACGTTTTAAAGACAAAGATTTATTTTAACCAAACCCTAAGTCAACATACACAAATGAGAAATGCACACATTAAATAAGCAAGCCGTACAAATTAATTTTAACAAAATCCTAAATATAACGATGTACACAATTCAAAAGGTACCTAAACAGATAGGTTCTTGACACCGTAAAAGAGGAAAGCGAGCCGGTTATGTGTTCACAAATACAATTATCGTTGACCAAATTAAAAACCGAAAAAGAACATTATAAATGCTGTTCGATCAGGCGCGCGGGCCTTTTTTGAATTTAAGGGGTAAAAAAGGTGATAGGGCTTACTGGGTTGAATGAAGGGTGTGAGATGGTGACTAAAATACCAGTCAACAAATACTGGAATGCTACTCTAGAGACGTCGCTAAAGCAACACTACGAAATGTGACAATGGTATACTCACGGTTTCTGGGGTGACGTTTGTGTACAGAGACTACCGGTTAAAACAACTTTTACAGAAAAAAACATTAAAAAGGAAAAATGCACGCGCGCACTAGTCGGTCTCCATCCGACCGCGGTGTTAATCCGTAGCTGGAGCGTAAACTCGATACGCGCGCCGGGTGTAGTCTGGTGCGGGCTGAGCGGTGGTGGTGCGGAGTCAACCTCTCCACGCCGTGGTGCCGGTTAGGGTAGGTGGAAGGACTGGAGCCTGGTTGGTGCGTAATAGCACTGGTGCCAAATGGGGTAGGCGGTAGGAACTGGAAAGAATGGACTAATAAATCTACGAGAACCAAACGAGGGGAACGGAATCTTGGGAAAACGAACACAGACGAAGCGTAACTTACCCGGGGAATAAACCGGTACTGCGGTGCCTTTGTGAGGCAGTACAAGACTCAAAAGTGGCCAAAAAAGGTTGAAGACTGAAGAATCTTGCGGGCGATACACTAGAGAGCCTTCACTGATCAAAACATGACTTTTCTTCAAAAAAAAAAAATAATCTTTATGTGACTATCAACATGTCAGCTCCGAATTCATAATGACCGAGAACAAGCGAGCGGAGAACGTCAGGAAAAATTCGAAAGTTTTTGAACTTAAAAATTTAAAAACATATATGACAAGCGACCAAGGAATAACATCACGTACCGGAACAAGGAGGTAACAATACGACGGTGCAAAAAAGGTTTAACTTTGCAGCGGTAATGCTGCAATCATCCCCCTTCTAGACAAAGAAGAAAAAAAGAATTACAACCATACAGTAAATTAAATGGTGTGCGACAACCCTAGCAATCTAAGAAGTGACAACTCTAAATGATCTAAGAAGTGATAACCCTACACAATCTAAGAAGTGACAACCCTAAACAATCTAAGAAGTGATAACCCTAACAAGGTAGGAAGTAAAAAGGAGTCAGTCACCGAAAGGTACACCCTGTAGCTTAAACTACAGTTTTTGTCAATCTGACAAAAAAAACAAATACGGGAACCAAGATAGCGGTAAACGTTATAAAACATTCAAGGTCAATGACCTCGAACACCGTGACTACAACGTAAAAATACCAAAAAAAAACGCGGGATTAAACCAAAACGTACAGGCGAACGCAGAATAAGGCGAAGTGCCAACTGGTGCCAAGACCACAACCCAACAGGAACGGCCGAGGGATCACCAATTGTCCGAACAGGGAAGAAACGTACGGACAACCGGACTCAAGACAACCAACGTAACTAAACCGTAACATAAAGCGCAGATAATTACCTCTATATACAGATTTTAAATAAAAAAATACGCAAAATGCTACAGACTACACAGCCAACGAAACTAGTCCGCAAGCGTAAATCGCCTAATGAGCTAGCAGAAGGCGACAACGGCACCACTACCAAGAAAACAATGATTTCGCTAGCTCGCAAAAAAAGGTGTTCGGAGAACAGAGTGAGAGGAAGCAGCTCACCATCGACAAAAAAAAACGACGACAAACCACAAACCTCGAACATACCGTGAAAGTACGGAACCCCAAGGAACAAGGTTCCGGTTAAAAACCGAATCGAACCGTCAGATAAGACCAATATAAGTCGAAACGGACAGAACGTCTGACGATAAATAATTCCGCAAGCAAAACCGCGCGAACATAGTACGGAAGTTACTACGTACTAGGAAAAAATGAGGTACTTACACTCGTACTGGAAAAACTAGGTACAGTCATCCAAGGAAAACGAGTACACCAATATTTTGGACCAGACCAAAAAAAGGGTGACCAAACATATTTTGGATCAGACCAAAAAAAATAGTATACTCAAAGAAAAAAACGAGTACACAAATATTCTTGGAAAAGACCAAAACGATAAGAAAAAAACGAGTACACCAATTTTTTGGACCAGACCAAAAAAAAGGGTGACCAAAGAAAAAAACGAGTACACCAATATTTTGGACCAGACCAAAAAAGGGTGACCAAAGAAAAAACGAGTGCATGGTGGTGACAAAGACCTTTTAAAATTTAGAGAGATGAAAAAATAAGGCAACATTAAAAAAGGTGACTGAAACAAGAAGACCAAAAGAAATGACCAAAGTTAGGTGCATCGTGGTGACAAAGACCTTTTAAAATTTAGAGAGGACCAAAACAAAAAGACCAAAATAAATGACCAAAAATGACCAATGTTAGGTGCATCGTGGTGACAAAGACCTTTTAAAATTTAGAGAAAAAGAACCAAAAAAAGGTGACCAAAACAAAAACCGAAAAAGAACATTATAAATGCTGTTCGATCAGGCGCGCGGGCCTTTTTTGAATTTAAGGGGTAAAAAAGGTGATAGGGCTTACTGGGTTGAATGAAGGGTGTGAGATGGTGACTAAAATACCAGTCAACAAATACTGGAATGCTACTCTAGAGACGTCGCTAAAGCAACACTACGAAATGTGACAATGGTATACTCACGGTTTCTGGGGTGACGTTTGTGTACAGAGACTACCGGTTAAAACAACTTTTACAGAAAAAAACATTAAAAAGGAAAAATGCACGCGCGCACTAGTCGGTCTCCATCCGACCGCGGTGTTAATCCGTAGCTGGAGCGTAAACTCGATACGCGCGCCGGGTGTAGTCTGGTGCGGGCTGAGCGGTGGTGGTGCGGAGTCAACCTCTCCACGCCGTGGTGCCGGTTAGGGTAGGTGGAAGGACTGGAGCCTGGTTGGTGCGTAATAGCACTGGTGCCAAATGGGGTAGGCGGTAGGAACTGGAAAGAATGGACTAATAAATCTACGAGAACCAAACGAGGGGAACGGAATCTTGGGAAAACGAACACAGACGAAGCGTAACTTACCCGGGGAATAAACCGGTACTGCGGTGCCTTTGTGAGGCAGTACAAGACTCAAAAGTGGCCAAAAAAGGTTGAAGACTGAAGAATCTTGCGGGCGATACACTAGAGAGCCTTCACTGATCAAAACATGACTTTTCTTCAAAAAAAAAAAATAATCTTTATGTGACTATCAACATGTCAGCTCCGAATTCATAATGACCGAGAACAAGCGAGCGGAGAACGTCAGGAAAAATTCGAAAGTTTTTGAACTTAAAAATTTAAAAACATATATGACAAGCGACCAAGGAATAACATCACGTACCGGAACAAGGAGGTAACAATACGACGGTGCAAAAAAGGTTTAACTTTGCAGCGGTAATGCTGCAGTAGATATTATGTAAAACTAGGTCTGTACGTTTCTGCTTTTGTTTTTTTTTCCTTTACTTCAAATAATTTCTTGGAAAGGAAAAGGTACAGACTTAGTACATACATACATCACGCCTTCATTCCCAGAGTGGGGTAGGCAGAGCTACAGAAATACCAACAACTCTAAAAAGACTTCTTGATAATTCTGTAACCACATTTTGCACAAACAGGCTATGATGTTTATCAGTATAGGTATTAGTTATTCTTAGTTATTACTTAGTTTTTCATAATATTTACATCACATTCTTCTTAAAAATCGGACAACGTTTAAGGGTAGAAAAATGTTACCGCATTTTGTACGGTTTTTTTTTGCTTAACAGTCCTCTTAATCAATGACTTCACTCCTGTCAGGGTGTATTTCAATGTAAAGTTATTTATGGACACTCCCGTGGACTTACTAGAGAAATAAGACCATTATCACACGTGAGGACAATTTATTTGATAGATAAAAGGTTATTTTTTATTATAGACTAGAATCACATAGGGTTACCTCCAAACGTTTCTGTCCAGACACGTCAAGTAACTTAGAGTTATCGTTACATTCGTAAAGTTGACAATACGATAAAATGTCAAAGGCAATATGGTGTTCCCGAGTAGAATAAAGGCCCTAAATACTACATACTCGTTATCCTACCTATCCAGTTTTTTCATTATAATCACCATATTTAGTTCGTGTAGATAACGTTTGCTTCTGATTTATAACCTCCACATGCCCTCAACAATTACATTAAATAGCAAGGGGAGCGTAAATGTACGTCTGTGATTCATCAATAATTTCCCCCTAAAGATTCAATGAAGATATTTATCTATAAAATACACTATGTAATAATATACATAAATAGTATTATAATAATAAATATCAGAGGACAATCTCACACAAATTGACCTAGTCCCAAACTAAGCTCTAGGCTTGTACTATGGGAACTAGACAACGATAAACATACTTAAATAGAGAAATAAATACTTAAATAAATAGAAAACATCCAAGACTCAGGAACAAATATTCGCGCTCATCACACAAATATCTGCCCTTACCGGGATTTGAACCCAGGACCGCTGGCTTCAGAGGCAGGGTCACTCCCAACTAGGCCAACGTGTCGTCGTATTCATTATTACTTACTGGCTATACAATATAATTTTACAAAATCACCATTAGCTTTGCCATATTTTTTTCTTTAGATTTAACTATATGTTATTTTTATGTTAAAAAAGAAAATTGTCTTTGTATTTGTTAGCAGGTGGTAGACTCGGCGGGTGATTGGCATGTCTACTAGAGTTTCAAAGAAGATCATCTATATAGCAAAATCGAAAAATATTTCTAAGTCACTAAATTGCAAATACAAGATACTTGTGTTTTCTATCTATACATTATGTATCATAGACATTATGGAGCAATTATGATCATGAACCAGTACATAAAATATTTTACAAGAACAACAAGTGGGCGTTTTTCAAAAAAGTGTACATCGCAAAGGACGAAGTTAAGAAAATTTTACTTTTTTCATTTCGTCACGAAAATTAGCCATTTAGATACGTTAATTTTTATGACGAAATGGAAATAGTTATTTTTTCTTAGTTTTGTCTTTAACGATGTACACTTTTTTTGGAAAACGTCCAAGTGACAAGAGAAAAGAGGAGAGCATGCAATATTAGGCGTTGATCCATTTAGATACCACTCTAACTCGTAAACATGGCCTACAATTTGCTCAGAATATGGCAGATGTGAACAGTTCAGCAGTCAGCTTGGCTGATTTTCAAGGTGGCTGAAATAGATTTATGCGTTGTCGCAACTAATACACAAATGGTATGTTCTTTGCTCTCAATCTTCTTTGTTATCCGGTTGAATCCTATTAAGGTCCACCAGCAATCATCAAATTTCAAGAATTAAAATGACAAAAAATTGGCAACCCTAAAAAACACAGAACTAAAAAACAAATGAACGCTCACCCTTCACCTAACGACCAAATGTAAACACGGAAGTGGCAAAAATCGGGATGTCTAATCGCAATGCAGGGGTTGCCAACAATGCGACCCATTGAGATGAGTTCATTGGCAACACCTCCGTCCACCCACGCCGATAACAAGTTGTACACATCTGCCTATTTGATAACATCTAAGTAGCCAAGCCTGACACGGAGTGCAAAGATTTGCATGAAATTCAAACATGTCTTGAAACGCCTTTTTTGCTTGGCATTATGTTGTGTATCTACTGGTGAGATGCTATTTATAAACTGTTTGATGTTACGTCTTTAAGGTAGTAACTTCACGGTTTATCCAGATTGTAATCCAGTTTGCACCGTAATTATCGCAGTTTGAAAATGTGATGTCGAGATGTTCATCTCTACTGCGGTATTTAAGTTTGTACCTTTTGGTTGTAATCATTATTAGAATTCTGAAATTATCTATTTTAGAATATGTTAGGTTATTTATTTAAAAACATTTTGATGGAGATACTTACCACCGTATTACTCACCCTAGTACAAATATCAGTTTTTAATTGAGGGTTTTATCGAAAATGTATTCGTGATTTTTTCATTCATATTTGTTTTGGAACCAAAAGGCATGAACGGGCACAACGTCGTAAAATATGTCATATAAAAAAGAAAGGATTTTTACAAAAACAGAAGAAGAAATAAATACATTTATTTACTAGCAATAAGACACACATACATATAAAATAAGCTTAAAAAAGAAAGAAAATTATGCAACCGGAAATGTGTGTCGCCACGGCAAAGAAAACGGACTCTGGCTCAGCAAAATGCAGAGGTGTCAGACACCCACAGCGCCGATTTTCAGCCAAAACCCACCGACAGTGACTCACGGAACGCTGCACAAACATGTTAACTGGTAACTCATCACTTCACCGAATTTCACTTCCTCGAATGTATCATTTCATCGAACGCTATTCTGCTGAAACCATAATGTTTTCAGGGTACGAGGATCTTGAACATTAATGACGTAGGTTAGGTTAGGTTAGATTTCGATGAAATTATACATTCGATGAAAGGTGTTTCGATGAAATGATAAATACCCGTGTCAAGTACTTATACTGCAGCCTTGATAAAATAAAAAATAGTAAAAGGGTAACGTTAAAACCAACAGGTTAAAACAAAACAGGAGGTATTTTTCTAGGTCTACTCGTATGCCAATTAAGTAGTGACCACATCTATAAAGACCGTTTGAAATTCTATATTTAAAATTTCACGTTACTTCCATATTAGTTGTGTATACAACTACATGCAAAAGGAGCTTTACTTAAGTTTTTTACCTATGGCGTAGTAGAAAGGTACTAAACTCATAAAACGTAATCTATTTATAAAGAAGCAATATAAAGGAATGCCAAGCACGATAATAAAGAAACATTTAAGATAACTACGGTGGGGTCAAATCAAAGGATTCCGGTGTCATTAGGTTTGTTTGACTCGCTAACGTTGACTATTTGGGAAGGGTTTTCAATTTGCTTTATTATCTGTTTATTTATGCGTTGGTAATCACCTGAAATGATGGACGATGATTGTTAAGCGAAATGAGCTACGGAAAGAAGTGGAGTATCTGGTATTTTAACAATATTCCTGCAACACAGAAAATAATATTTGGTTTAAAAGCAAATGCTCCCTAGGGACAGGTTTCTTATGTGTAATTAGTATTTAAAGCTACAAATCGACATTTGTGTATGTAGTACTTGTAAATACTGTAAATACTTAATCTTACTAATTAGATGTCGTTTGGTTTTACCTTTCTGTTTGTTATCATTTTACATGCAATTGATAGTAATACTCTGACACAATGTACTTATATATCGGACTACTACTAGTACCCGGTTACTAGAATGTATAAAATTCTATATTTATTTACCTAATCTTGGCCAGGTCGACTTATTTCATTGTTCCCCATAATCCCCATATTATAAATAGTTAAAGTCCTATAACCGAAAAACATTATGTTTATAGTCCGGAATAGCATTAAATGGATCTAATAGGGGACGTTTATCTTAATTTTAGTCTTCCACAAAACGTTTGACGCGATCGTAATTGTCATGGGCGTCTATAGAATGACCGTTTTAAAATAGTAATATTTTAAAACTATTTTTGTATTTGGTTATTAGCACCAGTAAGAACGAGATAGATTTATTAAGTAGATCTACTTATTCACCAAGTTTGAAATTTTCTTTTGACGATTAAAAATTACCGCAAAACAAACAAAACGGAATGTAACTTTAACTTTTTTGCTCCAAATTTCTTCCAAATTAAATTTAGACAAGATTAACTCAGCCGAGGCGTTTTCTCTGTTCATCAATCAAAATGTATTCACGAAAACAATTTACTTCCTATTCCGTCTCGTTCCTTTGTACATTATGTTATGTAGGTCAGAAGGGGACGTGGAATCCTTGATTAGACGTCGTACAATTATGATTTTTAGAGTTCACACGGTTGCCTCGGGTGCGGTCAGGCGGCTGGCTTCAGAAGCTCCAGTAATCAATTTTATACAAACAGAGAGGTAAATAATTGATTTTTTATCACTAATGACCAAAAATAGCATCTGCCGAAACAGAACCAGTCGTTAAGTAATGTGCTGGCAAAAAATCACTCAAATCAATTTGTTTACACATAGAGGCACGAACCATAACGCCACTGCTAATTTTCTGGTGCATTTGAAAAAGAATGCGAGCGTGGTAATAAGGGGAATGTTGATAAATATTAAGACGTAGGAAAAATAAGCTGTCCGAGAAAAAATTTAAATAATGTCCTCAAGCTTATGGCCGCGACTTTGTTCGAGTAAAATTAGTAATTCGCTAACTAACACAAACAGTATTTTCTGGATTAAAGGTAGCTTCTTAGTCAATTCAAGGCATAAGCTATATCTCAGTTTAAAATTTCATCCAAATCCGTTTAGCCGTTTCAGCGTAAAGAAGTAACAAATAAAGATTTATTTGGTTTATACATACATACATATATTTGGTTTTCCATTGTCGGCAAATGAGTTCATCGTGGACGAAATAATAGGCAAACACTAACAATAAAACAATAAAGGACTTTGACTGTTACGTACTCGTATTATAAAAAACTAAGAATTTGTAGGAAATTGGGCGAAAAACATAAAAGCACCATTAATCAAATTGCAAGTTCGTACGGACATATCATCGTGGTCCACCTAATCTTGGTCTTTTTATGGAGATTATGTGAGGTGTTAGATTTCTGAACACCCACAACCCATTTAATGCGGCAACAGTTTGAAAAAGTAGTCGTGCGCTCCATTATTGTGTAAAGTTCATTGCATAAATAACACAAAAGGGTTCAAAATTTGCATTATCAGATGATGTCCAAGCAGGCCGGTGCCCTTGTTTGTCTTAGACCGCCATAAATTTATCGGGAACATTCCAAACCGCATGCAGTCCTTGAATTTATGAGGCGAGAATACTTTCTATTATGAAAATAAACAAACACCCACTGAGCGTGGCTAAATCCAAATTAGATTAACTACGATATGGTGATTTTTATTGTTCTATTCATACTATTGGAAGATCTTGAACGATAAATAAAATTTACCTACAAGTAGGTATATTAATGTAGAAAAACTAGCATAGATAAACATTACAGGTTCGGATAGCCAAAAATTAAAAAAAATGCACGTTCTCTTACGATAATATTTGATAAAATATATAACAGAGTGAATTTATGGCCGCTTTCTTTAAAATTCCTGCGGCAAAATCATTTTGCATGCTAAAACGTCCTTCCTGGCCCTGAGAGAACATCTGATCGTCAAGTCTTTGAATTTGTCAAAGAAATTCGATAAATATCAGTCAATCTACATACTGTTATTATTGCTCCGTCAAGTGATTGAACTAAACAATTGCGATTGCTTATGGATAAGCAAAATGTTGAGATTGTTTGAGGCCCGGTACTCGCGGTTTCGCCAGACAGCGGCGTATCCTTAAATCAAACTGTAGTCCCCAGTTCCCGTTTTGCATCCGTCCGTACATCAAGATCTCTATCAAAGATAGATTTACAAGAGCTGTCCTCGATGGGAGAATGTTCTTTCCACTTGATACGAACGAATTATTTGTTTAACTCAATAACATTAAGGCTGGTTTTACTTGCCGCTTTAGTGTCACCGGGGAATCATTCCAAATGAATTGTAAATTGAAGCTTGAAAGTTTTGTGACCGACACTTAAATTATTCGATGACATTATTAGTTTCGTTTAATTTATTTGAAATTAAATTGGATCATCAATTGAATTGGGTATTTTATTATTGTCAAGCTCCGACTACATATGAGGAATATGTCAAAAGTCAATCTGAAACTGACAAATTTATGGACGTATCTTTTTGATCTAATCCTTTACTAATAACATTTTAAATAGATAAATTTGTGTTATAGCGGCACCATCAGACACTAAACAAATAACACGTTTATTTGATTTAGTGGTGACTGGTGGGCTAACTCGATTTAGCCTAGCTGTCCACGCCTTTGGGTGGGCGATCTCCCGCTAGCATGCGATCAAAAACTAGCTCCACAGTTAAATAGCTGTCATAAGTATTATCGAACGATATTTACGAGGTGGAACTGAACGGAAATGTAAATAGCATCTAGATGGGACTGAGAACGCGATACAAAGCCGCCGCTGCTAAGAGCTGATTGCCTTTTTGTATTTTGCTACTTTGTTTTAATCATTTTACTTTTCGTTTCAAAGTTGGCTAAGAAATAAATTTTGCTAACAATGAGAAACTTTTAAAATTTTGAGCATTATCAATGAATAGAACCGAATCGCTAAGTAATTTTACGGCCCGTCATAATTAAGCAGATATAATAAAACTGCCTGCCAATGAAATTATTTCTCTTCAAATGCCACACTATATGCATTCAGTTGTCATTTTTATGAAGCACACAATAGCCTTACGATCGTGAAATTACACATCCTTATGAAGCACCTACAGTAACATTCACCCTTTCGTTTTGTATCGGATCACACAAAGACGTATCCGGGTTGCGAATACGACTCAATCGGTCGGCACAGGAAGTACTGACGCTTCATTAGTTATGATTAAAGCAAATATAATCCGTGTATGTGCTTTTACTTTTACCGACAGCGTTGTCCGTATAACTTGGTTAAGCGACAATTTTTTTAGGTCTATGTATAAAGTTACAATTGGATTAAAATTAAATAGCTCGAGCTATCTATAAAATAGCAAGTCAAATATTGATTGTGTTAGATAATTTAGAATGATTGGAAATAATTGTACTGTCAGTATTGGGTTAAACTTCTTTACATTACACTTTACACCATAAACACATATTACTGTTGAGTGATTTACCAAACATAAAATTACCTTAAAATTCGTACGTCTTTAAATATTACAATGATCCACTACGCTCGAGATTTCTGCAGGATGCTTCAATCCATTCTTAATTAAACCGCGTACTCTGCATCGTTCATTCTGTCTGTTATGCGTTTTTGTTCCGATCTAAATTATGTCTCTATATCGTCGCTATCGTGGGCCAACATCTCGAGAGTGATGGTTCGCCCCAGCAATTTGTACCTGGCTCTAAATTTCTAGTGGTCGGATCGGAATCCTTTTGATAGCGGTATACATCACGGCATAACTTCAACGTTAACACTAATTTCAATATCATGCTCTTGATCATCTGAACTATTGTTTCCTACGTATTTAGTTTCCTGGGTAAAGATAGCGGCATAAACACAAACAGCTAAGTACCTACAGTTAATGTTACGAATGTTGACATTCTCAGCAATTTAATTTTGCTGGCAGCCATATCAAGTTGCAGGCGCCAGTGGGCAAACTGCAATATTTGTTTAGGTCAATGTCTGAGAGATTTAAAATAGTAAATGCTTGTATTAAGGTTATGTTTGGCATTGCAAATATTGAAGCCAAAAAGTTGTGCTTTATTTGAGCGTGAGCAAATTTTGAATAGACTTAATTAATCATTGCAAAAACCGTTTCGTTAGATCAATCATTTGTTGTCTCGACGCTCAATAGCTTTTACACACGTGCTGACATGGAGAAGGGTTTTGCTGAGTGTTGGGTTACACAATCTGACCGTGCAGTGCCCCTATAAATTGCAATGCATCTACCCTTTCATCGCGCTGCATTGTGCAATGAAACGTCATCTGCTCCCGGCGTCTAATCGCCCTTTGAGTTTACCGACAATCGACTTATACCATCATGTGTCTGGCTATGACAACAAAATACTTTACAACTTAGTGAGTACGTTACTTTTCACGTTTTTGATAAATTTTGCATTTTTCTTGCACTTCCTTTATTTCGTACGTACAAATACACGACAATCATATGTTTTTTTAATATTTCATTGACAAACAATCCTTGGTATTTTGTTATTTATTTTATTACCTCCAGTTACGTGATTCCTGAGAGTGTTTCAGACAAGCAGTAACCCGTGGCCACACACAGCCTATAACGGGATTATTATTTGTAAATTAAAATGCAATGCGTAGGTAATTATTGACTGAAAGCAGTATTTTTCTTTTATGATTGCCTTGTAAATGTCGCTACCAATACTTTTATTACCCGTAGCTGTACTACTTAATTACAGTTTAAATACGCAGTAATCTGGATTAAGAGCTTCGAAGACTTTAAATCGATTAAAAAGACCTTCCCAAAGTAGAACGTCTACAAAACCATAACATGTATACATAAATCAATTCCTGCTTACGCGTCAGTATCGATAAACAAGCAGCACCTACTTACTTTATTTTACCAATTAAAAGTCCAAAAGGTTCAGAAAAATAGGCCAAGGTGCGCCCATAACAATAAGTTGGCAATTGATTAGGAACGTGCCAAAGCGAGACGCATTCACCTGGAATCACCTTTTCCGTGAATAGACGATCACGTTTCGAACACATTTAGGAGTTAAATCTAAGGCTCCACACCTTGCAGTGTCGCGATTGTTTGCAACGAGGATTACATTACGTTATCTTTATGAATGTGCCCCGTAATTAAGCGCCCACATCGAGACAGTCGTCTGCAATATCTCCTGAACAAAAAAAAACACGTATGCCCGTAGCAGATGCAAACCTTCTGCAAACAGCGCACAACCAAATCAATTTCAAAAGTAATTCAATAACATAATGTTGATGGTGCGAGAAAAAATAATGTATTGCTTCCTTCCACCTTGATGCAGAGACCGCTCGAGTTTCGGAAGAGATCGGGGCTGGTGATACAGTTAGGCACCTACCCCGAAAAACAGTAACACTTCAAGTGTAGAGTTTTTTTTTCCATAACGGCATATTGAATCCCGTTTCTAAAATATAAAACCATACAAACAGTAGCGGTCTATCGTTTTATAAGGACGTCTTTTTGAAAGGGGCGACTATAAAAAACACGTAAGGTGTTCATACAACGTTTCGCTTATGCCGTTATATCAATAGAGATTAGAGGCACGCGACTTCGCTCCACTGACGGCGAGATCCGGGAACATTGTCGGTCTCTTCTTTGATGTGGCTGCAAAAGACGTGCTTTGGACAATAGCTCAACCATAATTTAGCAAGGAAAATCTTACTCAGGTGCAAATCCGGCCACTTGAACGAGAATTGTCTGACCACAACCTTAAAGTGCGGAACACTTAAGATCTTTTCAGAACAACCTGGGGTGCAAGTCGCTTGGACATAAATCTCTTTAATTAAAACAAAAATCATTAATGTTGACGTTCATAATTCATATTGATAATGGCTGCTTTAAATTGCCGTCGTAGTCGGAGAAAAATTAACACAGATAACTAATTAGTAGGCAGAGGTAAAAAATATAATTACATCGATCAGTACGGAAGCGCTTCGGCCACTGCTCCAGTTGATTTTGTCTTATTAATTGAACTTGAGATTTCCCTCGAGGAGGGACCAATTAAAATGAAGTTGTTTGATTAAAGTGTAGACGTTACTTAACATGTCGTTGATAAAGATGATTTCCTCAGTAAATTAAACGCCAACAACACACACGCCGCTGATCTTTCAACTAATTTGAGAACTAAAGAAAATGTTTAAACTGAAGCTCCTATTAATATTCAACTAAATAAGTATTCACAAATGGCATTCCATTAGCGATGCTACTTTATTTACACAAATTAAAAAAGTTGAAGCAATTAACTCGCTTAGTATGTTGAACTCGCTGCTTATCTACCGGCTTGTACCAATAGCAATCACTCACAGTATTAATTTTGATAACTATGACGCCTAGTCTAAGATACAGAAGCCGATGCTTTTAGCTGCTATCTCGTAACCTTCGATAATATTTATCCCTGTCTAAGAAATATTGACAAATGAACCGTCTAGCGTGATGATAATCCCAATGGGAAAAGGTGTTACTAGCAACTAATTCTAGTAGATAACGTGATGTTGTACATCACGTACAAATATTTGTGGCATACTATTTTATGATTTATTGGTAAGTATAAATGTATATTTTAATAATGAAGCAGTTTATACTGTAATTGTTTTCGAGAAAAGGTTGAGTTTAATTACTACTGGCGTTTGCAAATTCCAAAAAAATCGTGTGTTAACCACCAAGTCGAACCCGAGACGCACAATGAGAATTAAGGCTAAGAAAACAAACAAAAACAGGATTTATGCGTAATCCTCCATTCTTCTCGGCTTAGGCGAGACTTCTGCGTTTCGCATTAGTTTAAACTCAGGGGCGCGTTCAAAAGGGAACCGATAAAATACTTGAAAACTTCCGGTTGGATGCTTTGTGAATAATTGGTACGCCATTTATTTCCTTCTCCGGGAATCGAAAATTTTTGTGTGCAAATTGTAAGGTCGGATACAAATTTACGACGACTTTTGTGTTAAGATATAAATCTTGCTAAAAGGCACGAGCGTCCGTTGTGCGTTCCATGACTTTGTTTGGTGGCGTGGCGTGAGTGATTTCTAATAGCTCTTTATCAATTCCTTTATTGTAAGAAGTGGTGTGTCACCAATTCTAAAATTTGAATTATAGGCGTGATTCGGAGTACTTTACGAGTATTGGCTTTTATTGTTACTTATTTATACTACCCTAAAATTCCAAGTACTTTCAGACAATAATTTTACAAGCACAATAAGATTCTCGTGTAATAGCTATAAAGCTACCCATTAGCATTATGGCTATTACAAAAATATCGGAACTGCTGTGAAATTAGCAGTTGCAAAAACTGCTAAATGTGTACAACATCCGTGTTAATAATCTTTTGTTAAAATCAATTTAGCACAAAAGGCGTTAAAATAGGAAATCGGGTTTATCGAAAATTCTCTAAGCGAAATCATTTTTTTGCCTGCGAAGATCATTAATTTTAGAGATAAGTAAAATAGCGTGTATGATGGATAGAATAGAGAGAAAAAAACTCGGAATTTATAGATAGATTAGCTGATGTTAAGGAAGTTATAATCACAGATTAACCGTATCCTCTTTGTATCGCTTAACCGAGTTTCTTAGTAACGTTTTACTCGTTCTACAAACGAATTCTATAGGGTGGCTAATCTGATTGCAACGAAATTGCGTAGCTTAAGTAACCCTTGTAATAATCCTTTAAACCCTCTTCGAGACGCCGCGTAAATTATAACCAGCAAACCAATAACGGTGCAATGTCGGCGAAACTATAGAAACCATGAAAAAGTGCATGCAAAAACTCACCGTGCTATATTGACCATGACGCAACAATTGTTTAGCAGTTTGTCGAGAACCCTTGAGTCCACCTTGTTGACTCCGACGCCATCGAAATTAAACACGAGAAAAAAATGTTCTTTAAGTAGATCGAACGAAGGGTTCTATTGTGAATATTGTGTAATGTTGCGAGACGGGGCAGCACAAGTTTTGCCTCGTGGAGTCGTTAGAGTATCTTTATAGGGCGAAACCTTTTTCTTCACTGTATGGTCGCAGGTAAGAACCCCTTTTGCGCAATTCGGCGTAACGGGTAACAATGCTAAACGCAGTTTGTTGTCGCCACACTTGACTCCCCGGTGCACTCCTAACGTTACCAATTTCACGACTGGTTGACCGCTGAATACATGTAACTAATTTTGTTATCAATACACATCAAAATATAAAATATTACACGTAGAAGAAGTAAATAAGCGTGAAATAGTTAATGGTTGAGAGGCTTATAAAAAAAAACTTTATATTAAATATTGGGTCGATGTAAATTTTTACATCGACCCAATATTAACGGCAATGCAATGAATGATTCAAATATTCAATTACACAGTGGTTCAAATTCATATTTGAGCTGATAAATTATAAATAGCACCGTCACGGCCCAGACAATCTTCGAGAGCGTATCTCTTTGTTTCTGTGTTTTATTTGTTTAAGTAGCATTAGTTATTGTTTTTAACAAGCCGAAAAAGCAATAGTCACGATTAGAACAGCCATCAAGTATTTAGATAGCAAGAGTGGACGTATCGGCGGATGTGATAGCATTCTTTATATTGGTTATTGATATTTCATGTTCAAATGTATCTCCAATTTCGATCGGGAGTCAAATAAGAACAAGGCTCAATCCACTAATCATTTCGAAGCAAGGAAGCTTGGTATCGATATTATTTTCACACGATAAGGGTTTCGTTTCCGATCATCCAATTTCGGAATATCGGTTCGGTGGCGGCCACAAATCATTAAAAAAATTGAGTTTGAGATTTCTGAGGGAGCAAAAACGTCGGCTTGTTTTAAGAAGGGGCGTGGTGCACATCGCCCTTGGAAATTATGGCAATTTTGACACCTAAGAGTGCTAAGTTTTATCCTTCCCGTTGTAATTTCACCGACGTGTGCTGACAGACATAATACCGACCCACCAGTAGTGTGTGTATCTCACCGCATATTATCCCTCCACAAAGGTTATTGTACTGGTAATTTATTATCCCCATTGTTTATGAGTAAATTAGTTTTCTCGTATTCCGCTTCATGACCAAATATTAATTTTAGTTAAATGTTTTGATTGAAATAAAACATATTTCAGATTTCATTTTAATTGTGATCTTATAGTGGAAACCATCATTATACTTGAATTTTCCTTAGATGATTACAATGATAGGTGCCAAACTGATGTTACTACAATAGAAGAGCCTTAACCTTATAATCATACCCCGCAATCGAACTAGCAAATCTGTAGCAGATGTATGTCAGGGTTGTCACTATGTACTACGAAAAAAAAATTTATTAAAATCTTTTTTTTAATTATCTCTCATTTACGTTTTGAAACAAATTATGTTCGTATAATTACGTCCTTATCCATAAATGTAATGAATGAAATTCACCATCGTGGATTGTTGTGATGCATCTGAACCTTCTTCTCTATTGTATTATGTTTACTTGATGTTTCTAATTCATATGGCTAGGTGCTGGAGCCTGCCAGCCACACATCACATATGAGTCAGCTGGCCCGTTTCTCTTTTAAATAAGTGTCGTACTAAATCCCGACACATCTTTTTAAATAATTATTTTGACTTTATGTTAATTCGAATATCAGTTTCCTTGATTATCATTAAATTGTATTAATATACAGAAACGCCAACCCTAGCATAAAACTGTGATATTCTACGGTTTTGCTACCTCAGTTGCGGGCTCCGCTTATGATCTACGAGTTTGAGTGTTTGAGCAATCTGCTTTTAGATTTGATTTTATTTTCTTAGCATTATTTTGCCTTTGAAAAGAATGATAGTTTTGCTTAAATATGCATACGCACATACATAAAATCACGCCTGTTTCCCAGAGGGGTAGGCGGAGACCACTTCTTTCCACCTGCTACGATCCTAACAAATCTCTGTCGCTTCTTCTACATTCATACATCGAGTCATGCATGCACGTCGGTTTCGGGTACTTAAAAAGTACGCCTAGGGCGGCCCCTTCCTACCCTTCCACTCACTTTCGCACTATTTATCTCTTTCGTCAATCTTCTTTCATCCATTCTCTCCAAATGACCAAACCATCGAAGTATGCCATTTTCAATCTTATAATATTATAATGCTTAAATATATTTCGCCATGAAGTGACATCTGTCATTCTAATCATCTAAGGAAAATTTCAGTAAAGTGGCTTAGCTTATAAAACATTTTTTTTTACAGTCCAATACTTTCAGTTACAAGATACGAGTACTTTACCTATGATATATAACTTTTCGAGTTAAAATATTTAAACTATTTTAAATATACAAATTATTAATGTTGATGATTCTGAATCGAAAAGTAGTTCCATCGAAGCTCATCCTAGGAGCGATTCATTTTTTATGAATACAAAAAACAGTAGCAAAAATGAAGAATTGCTGATTGCTCGGGAGCTATTACGGACTATGTAATTTGAAGGTAAGGCTATGATTAAAGAAACTGTGCCTACCTGTTAAATTAAATTAGGCTTTTTTAAGAGTGGCGCTCGCGATGCATTCCTTAGTATTGCTTGGTATTAACAAATATATTGCAGCACGAATTATTAATAAAGCAAGGGGTTCTGTGATCAGGTACTGAGATTGTTATGTTATACTAATATTTTAAATAAATATTTATTAATATAATAACTAAAATAAATTTATTAATGCTGAACTATTCAATCTTTTTGGAATGTAAAGCTCTTAATTTGAATTATTTTTTTATGACATGGGGCAGGTGAACGAGCATACAGGACACTGAGATCTGTGATCCATAAATATTTTCATTCGGAAGACTACAATCTTAATACTGCAATCATAAAACCAAAATGAAAGTAATCCAAAAACTGTAAACAAACCTGTGGGTGCCAGGCAACGATATACAAAAAATATATTTATACCTATAAGTATATTTATATATTTAAGTAGGTATGTATTTCTCTATGTTCATGTTTATTGTTGCTGGCACCCATAGTACATAGTACAAGCCTAAAACTTAGTTTACGACTAGGACAGTTGGTGTGAGATTGTCCCCTTACATTATTTTTTTCTAATCTTTCCTATTTTACATTTATACAGGGCTGGCATTCTATAAGGTAATAACGATATCGTTTTTGATCTGTTTCCGTATTGTCAACGTTTTGATAACTCTTATATCATTTACAATAATGGCGACTGTGACATAAACGATTCTTAAACGTGTCAAACACGATATCGTTTTAACGCACCTGAATAGAGGCCCAGCTTGGTTGTACAACATAGGATACGAGTATAAAGGGTGTTTTTTTATAAAATCCGATTTGCTTAAAAATATTTCCATACTGGACCCTAAAGATAAGTAAAAAGTTTTAATTTAAAGACTCATCGAATATTAAACCACACACGTGTAAATGGCTTTAACTTTTTAATTTAAGGTGTGAGAGTCCACTGATACAACTCAGGTTTAAATCACTTCTCCATTTGCTTTATAGTTTTTACTTCAGGGAAGAAGATGCTCTTCACTTTCGGGATTGCTGTTTGTAACAATGGCTCATCTAGACGAGTAATAAGTCACAGTGATCTCGTTCGCCATTTTGGTACTCCCAAATATTTATTGCGTGTCAATACAATATGCCAAAACAGGGCGCTTATTATGCTTTTTACAAATGTGAGTACGCTGCGGGCTTTTAGTGTGGTACAAGTTACGAGCTGGTTGATAAAATACTTCAGGTTTAAATATATTTACCTACTATTACTTTTGTTGTATATGATTTGTCATTTCATTGAATCAAATATGTAAAACCATATTATTGCTTTCAGTGGGAGTAGTCCATTTAAATTTAAATTGTTTTGAAAAATAACCCTGATGTTATAGTTAAACTTTTGATTACTATTACTTTGTCGCTTCTACTTCTTCTGTTTAAAGAAGAAAAAAATACTTAAGTATTTCCTTATATTTTTTATGACCTTTTTGTTTATTTCTATGAGCATATGGTCATTTTTAAAGAAAAAAACGATATTATTATAACTTGTTGATGTTGTTGTTTAAATCTAATAATCCCAAGCCAAGGAAATAAAAAAACTAATAGTCATGATAAGAGATAGGTGGGAATGATCACAAAGCAAATCATAGTCACTTTCAACAAAAAATTATTGAGTTTGTCAAAACCGCTCCCGCTTGCGCTTATTCCAAAAAAGTTGTAATCTGCGAATAACTTGCGCCGACGCCTAGGTCTTGTTAGTGAGGAGTTACGATGCTCTCACAATGGGAGGAGGGGCAGCCCTCGGCCGCGTGGCAAACGCACTACCACGTGACACCCACACTATACATAATACCACATTAACTAAGCGTGTGCCTTAAGATAAGCGAGTCAGGGTTGTAAATACAAGAGACATTATTAGTGTATTGTGCAAAGTGGCTTATGGAGATCGGCGTTTCAGGAATTTAACGTTGGAAGTTGGGATTTTCGGGAATTGTAAAGATCATTTTGAAGCTGTTAAATTTCAAGGTTTTAAGGTATCTTAGTCAGAGTGGTTACTTTTGATGAAATGTAGCTAATACAAAGAGGCAAGAGGTCATTTATACTGACAAGTCTATTTGAAAGGACAAGGCTAGATTATTTCATAAACTTGTTCTCCTACGGGTACCTTATAATTTGATCTAGGTTGGAAGTTAATCACGACTTAATCAATTTCAATTTCCTGATCCAATTTCAAAAAAACAATTTCCTGGTTCATTCACTGTAAGTATCCAAGAAGAAACATAACTCCAAGGGCAGCAATCTCCCACGATATGCGGCTAGTAACTGATATGTACGTGATTTGGTATCAATGCGCATGATCTCCGGAGCGTATCTCTATGTATCTTCGCGAGTCGCTCACGCAAGCTCCCGCGCAGCTCCGTCGAATCTCGCCCTGCGATCGCCTCGCTCCCCAAGATCTTGTTCTAGAACGATAAACGAGCTATGATTAATTCCTAGTTTCTAAATAAAGGAAACACGCACACAAAGTAACAAGAACGATTTCATACCGCGCATGACTTATTGAAATTGTACATCATTAGGGGGACTTACCTATAAATATTTAGTAAAACATCCGCAGTAGCTATTATAACATGTCGATCATTATCATATTCAAACACTTTTACTCGGTGCGTGTAGCATTAAAGCGTTCGGAACCTTCGAATTGCGTCTAAATTACCATGAAAGTATATCAAAGGGCCGGCATCGATCGGACATCGGATTGCCGTAGAAGGCCTGACAGCTAGACCGGCCGGCTCGTCATACGCCCCGGCCATCCGTTTAAATGGTCATAATTGGTCCAGCAGCCTTTAAAATACAGCACTCGGTCATTAGAACATGGCTGTGGCGAGCTTTTACCGAGCCTTCCTCAACTAAGCAATGCGGCTTTGAACAGTCTTTTTATTTTTAGCATTACTTTATCTCCACGTCGAGATAGCAAGTAGCGTGGCGTGACAAAAAATATAAGCGAAGTCGAATGTTGAAAGCCGTGCGTGACTGAATATTCAAAACTTATAATATACTGGGCCATAGCTGTTTAAATACCTCCAGTGTCAGAGGCGATGAAGTGATAAACTTGTTTATTGATGATCTTTGGTTACATTAATTGCCAACAGCGGCGGCGCCTGTTTGGACGATGTCGCGAGCGCGAATGACAAAGATCCGGCGTCGATAGGCGCGGGACGAGCCGGCGCGCGCGCTTTGATCTCGTTGACGAGTTCGACGACCAATCACAATACTGCGGGGAATCTAAACACTGTGGATCTCGTTTTCTGCATAAGCTTAGACTAGTACAAACATTTGTCAGCTGAGCATAAAATGCATGTAAACCTACCAATATGATATAACTAAATGCTAAAAGTATTTTTCTAAACTGGCACTGCAGATAATTTAATAATTGTTTGAAGCAAAAGTTTCAAACGTCGTCCAATAACTGGGGATGAGGTGTACTTTATGTGACCTTCACTAGTTTTAATTTATCGGTACCGTAAAAGTACACAACTATAGTCCTAGCGAGTGACAATAGTCCAATTTTCATCCTTACATTATCCTTAGAATATGATAGCTATATGACTAGACTTTAAAGCAAATTACCTTAGGCCTACAATATAACTATATACCCAGCAATAATAACAGTAAGCTAAGCTATCATATTTTAAGGATAATGTAAGGACGAAAATTGGACTATTGTAGCAAGCTAGGACTATAGTTGTGAAGTTTTACGGTACGTAACCAGTCGTGAGATATATCACAAAAAATACTTAGGTATTTTGTAACCCTGCTACACAAAGGGCCTATCCCAATAAGGAAAACCTACACCACTTTATATATGTTCAACGTGTCGATATTTTTTACAACTGTTAAAAGTCGTCATTACAATAATAAGGATCTGGAATTCGGCGTGCTTTCTAGGATTTTTATTTCAACATTACTTCTCGAATGCCAGTTGGATACCGAAAAAGGCTTTCGATACGGAGTCACGTTCTACACTGTATAGATGTGGTTGGAAATTAATCCTGGCATTTCGTTCAAGGTGGTTAAAAAAATCGATAGCTGGCTTTAATGAAGTGGGTTTGCGAACAATTCATAAATTAAAAAAACAAATATGTTGACGGGACGCCTTATTGGTCGTAGTAATTAACATGGTGCGCAAGCGCGGCACGCGGCGCACCGGCTGCGGGTCACTCACACGCGCGGCCTTCGCGAAGGACGGTTGTTCCATTCCTAATTTAAATAGTGGACTAATTTATTGATTATGTTACGATGATTGCTGTAAGTTGTATGGTATTATTTAGACAAATTCTTTATAATGGTTTGTTGCGGAGTTCAAAATACAAAAAAATACATTGTACACTGAAAAAAATGTATGGTTGGTTTTATCAGATTCCTAGTAAATTGTATCAAAGTTGACAGTTGAATTCGGTCCTATCACGAATTTCGGTTGATTTTACAAAACTGTTATGGTTAGTAATGTACGAAATTAATTTGGTAGATTAGAACTTAATTCTTTAGTAGACTCTTATCTTTACCAAACCTATACATGTAGTTTTTACAAAACAAATTTATAAATGTTACTAATTTTAACTTGTAAAATTTACCAAACTATTACTTTTTCATTTTGTCAACTCTAACAAACAATGTTTCAGATTCCTAGTAAATTTTATTAAAGTTGACAGTTGATTTCGGTCCTATCACGAATTTTGGTTGATTTTACAAAACTGTTATGGTTAGTAATGTACGGAATTAATTTGGTACTTTAGTATAACCTACCAGATGTGTAATGCAGTTTTCATCAGTTATTTTAGTATAACCTACCAGATGTATAACGCAGTTTTCATCAGTTACTTTAGTATAACCTACTAGATGTGGAATGCAGTTTTCATCACTTACTTTAGTATAACCTACCAGATGTATAATGCAGTTTTCATCAGTTACTTTAGTATAACCTACCAGATGTGTAATGCAGTTTTCATCAGTTACTTTAGTATAACCTACCAGATGTGTAATGCAGTTTTCATCAGTTACTTTAGTATAACCTACCAGATGTGTTATGCAGTTTTCATCAGCTACTTTAGTATAACTTACCAGATGTGAAATGCAGTTTTCATCAATTACTTTAGTATTACTTACCAGATGTGTAATGCAGTTTTCATCAGTTACTTTAGTATAACCTACCAGATGTGAAATGCAGTTTTCATCAATTACTTTAGTATAACCTACCAGATGTGTAATGCAGTTTTTATCAGCTACTTTAGTATAACCTACCAGATGTGTAATGCAGTTTTCATCAGTTACTTTAGTATAACTTACCAGATGTGTAATGCAGTTTTCATCAGTTACTTTAGTATAACCTACCAGATGTGTAATGTAGTTTTTATCAGTTACTTTTAGTATAACTTACCAGATGTGTAATGCAGTTTTCATCAGTTACTTTAGTATATCCTACCAGATGTGTAATGCAGTTTTCACCAGCTACTTTAGTATAATCTAGCAGATGTGTAATGCAGTTTACATCAGTTACTGTAGTATAACCTAACAGATGTGTAATGCAGTTTTCACCAGCTACTTTAGTATAATCTAGCAGATGTGTAATGCATTTTACATCAGTTACTGTAGTATAACTTACCAGATGTGTAAAGCAGTTTTCATTAGTAAATTAAGTTTATTTAACCTGTTTTTATCAAGTTAGTAGTGTAGCTCTGACCAGTCCTTTACTAGTAAAATCATTTAATTTTATCTACGTTTGTCATGTAAAATGTACCAGGCTTGGAACAAAAATAATGCAAACAGATATTAGTAGATTTTGCTCGTAAATGACTGGTATGAGCTGCACTGCTAACTTGATACAGGTTAAATAAACTTAAGTTACTAATTAAAACTGCACACTTCAAACTTTGATAAACTGCATAACACCTCAGGTAGATTTCATTTACATACATAAACGGATTAAAACAAACTATATCTGGATAAATAGACTTATGTCGAATTTCACCAACAACTTAACAAATAATTAAGTGTTAATAACTGACAAAATGTAAGAACTAACAGTCGATTAACATTTAACAGCGTTTGGTGAAATTGGTACTAAGTTAAAGTTACTGATGAAAACTGCATTAGGTACACATCTGGTAAGTTATACTACTAAAGTAATGGAAAAAATAACATGAATTAAATTATGATACACAAAATTCAAGCATCGCTTTTTTTAATCTGCATATAAATAAGGGATTCATATTATTATAAACTGTGGTTCAAAATTAAATACCAGGGTAGGTCCATAATGTCATATAATTTAAATATTAATTTCAAACAAGTAAACAACAATATTGATGACGTGCGATTTGATGTCTTTGACATGGCAGCCTGGCTGCGGTAGCCAGTCCAATTGGACTGGGTGCCACAGCCTGGCTCTTGTGCGCGCTAGGCCTTACCTTTAAAAATAATAAACAGTATTTTATTCTATTCACTATAAAATATATCAAAAAAATATTTTATGAAGACGCCGACCGCTCTCTGGCGCCCTCATTACTATAATTGTGTTTTATGGTAAACTATAACATTTTCTCGAAATTTTGTGGTTTTATTTTGTTATACAACTCAATACACAACTAATACGATATATAACAAAGCTTTATAATAACAATTCAGTTTCATGTTGTGACCTAAACGTAAAATGGTGGCCACTTCGGTCCGTTTAGGTCGCTATACACCGATCTGAATATATAGCATATACATGCTATATGTTATATATAGCATATACATGCTATATGTTATATATAGCATTAGTTGAGTTTTGAGTTGTGTAACAAAATAAAACCGAAAGATTTCGAGAACATGTTGTAGTTTACTGAACTCAATAATGACAGCCACTGGGCGGTCGGTGCCCTCATAAATACATCATGTTTTTAAAATAATACTCTCCCAGTCTGCAAAAACTGTTTTTGGGAACATTAAAGACTTACTAGTGGAAATTTAAATTTATGTTTTAGTTACTATTCAATTTATATTTTAATAGTAACTAAAACGACAATAAGATTCTCCTGTGGCAATAACATGAACATTAGTGGGAGAAATGATTAAATTTTCCGGCTTCAACACCCCCGTAGAGTTGTCTTCTCCTTCAAATTGATAAGCTTGAAAATGATCATTAAACCCAGAGCATATTAATAATTTACATAAAAAATACAATCCCTCAGAACATTTAGAACGAAAAATACTTTCCAACTTTAAACAAATAAAATCTTCGTCATTCGTAGTAACAATTATCATTCCGGGTATAAATTTCGTACCCTTGAAACGTACCCATTGAAAATCACATGATAAATCAACATCTCTTTCGTGGATACAGTTAGTTTGGGAAATATCCGCATGCGGCTCCCGTAAATTGACTTTTCCGAATTCCAGTCTAGGGTCTGTGCTGTAGAAATACTTTTGTATGAATGTCCAAATATGTATCACTTCAGCTGGATACTCCGCGTCCAGGCAGTGAAAAGTTTTAATCGAGGGCTTTTAAAACCGAGTCAACTTTGTAGAGAATGTTGTCATATGCAACATAAAAATCCTTGAGCGTGTCAATTGTGGCTCCGACAACGACAATTATTGGTTGACAGCGGAGCCCTTTAGCCATTTGTGTTTTCTGCCGATAATTCAGTTGGGTGAGAACTTCACTTTGATTCTGGAAATTAAAAAGTTTTATTAATGAAAAACCGGGCAAACAAAAAAAACTATCTCGAAAAACAACCGAGTACTTATGAACTAATTTTCTATTTAATATTACTTGGTGCTGGGCCTCTATTCTACGCGGTAAAACCATTGACAACAGGAACTTTTTTTAAAGGTGTTCTGAAAAAAAACATGCTTATAGATAGAGGTTTGACTCAAAAGCATACTAATTTTGTTTCATTATGTACCGAGAAAATAAATAAACATATATCTGATAATGGCTAAAGAGCTTAAACGCCATATGGTACCTTACGTCACAGCTAGTGCTAGATTTGAAAAAACAAAACGCGGCTACAAACAAAATGACGTCATTCCGGCCACTAGTCAAAAGCGGGCGTTTCAAACGCTGATAATATTCAATATTATTTTCTCGGTAAGTAATGATCAAAATATTTGAAAAAAAAATAGTATGCTTTGGAGACAAAGTTCTATAAGCATGATTTTTTCCAGAAAACCTTTTAAAAAAGTTCCTGTTGTCAAAATAATTGCTTCTGACATGCTGTCGTATCGTCAACTTTATGATAATTCTTAAACTAGACAGTAAGGGCGCGAGTACACGGTGCCGCCTCTGCACCGACGGCGGCGCGGTGGCGGGCTTTACGCGTCTCGTGTACATAGCGCAGAGGTGCGGCGGCGGTGCGGTGTCGGTGCGGAGGCTGCACCGTGTACTCGCGCCCTAATTACGGCAGAGTTCAAAACAATACAATAACATGCCAAAAGCAATATCGTTAAAACACTGGTTGTCCATATTATTTGATGAACTAAAAATTTATAATGCCATACACACAAGTAGTTCTTTAATAGCTATTGCACCATGTCATAGACGTAAAGAAAATAAAATATTTTTATCCTTGCTTTACATGTTAGGGAGGTATGTATTTACCTACCCTAACCCTATTTTTTTTAGATTTCTTACTAATAGTTTCTGAGAAATAGTGAATATGACATACAGACAGACAGACGGCCATGGCGAAAATAATAACAAAAAGACGATATTTAAAAGTAAATAATACCTTGGCATGAAGAATAAAACTGTTCATGGCTTCTTGAATACTGGGTTTGAGGCTTTTTTTTTGCCATCTGTGTCTTGGCACTGTATCCTTACGGCTGGTACTATTTTGTAGCCAATTAAAGCGCAAAAACAGAAGTCTAACATCTGAAAAAAAGTACGTCATTAATAATAATTCTTGGTTAAGCAACCACAAAATAAATAGTTTTGCTTCAATTTGTGTTACAACACATTAATTTATATTAGAAGCCATTTAACATTATTTTTATTTATACTTCCAAGAAAGGCCATTTAACGTAAGTATAATGCTCGTACTAACGTAAGTATAATACACGTATAACAACAACCAACCTTCACTTGGATTTCCGTCTATCAACTGAATATATGATGAAGCAGCTTTTATTTTCCTAAAGTGATCTAGTGATTTCTGCATAAACTCAGGCCATTTCACGTACAATAGTAGTTCAGATCCTCTGAACTTACTTTCGAAATCCAATTCAATCTGAAAAAAGCATAACTTGGTCATTTCAAAATAAAGTACCTGGGCGTAACGGAGCTTCACTCGGTGTCTTTCTACTGAGACACGGAGAAAATTAACTTGCCTAGCTAGTTAGCTAGTTAATATCATCGACATCGTTCGAGCCTAAATGTTTTTGTGCATAAATAATAAATAAGTAAGTAAATAAATGGCAAGGGTCGATCTTATATTACACAAAATAACCTAGTCTAGTAGGCTTGTTTTGGGTACTAGACAACGATCAACATACTTACAAGACAAATACTTAATTTCATTAATTAATACCTTTTATTTATTTACGCGTGCTCAAATATGCGCGCTCATCACACAAACATTTGCCCTTACCCGGGATCGAACCCGGGACCGCTAGCTTCGTAAGCAGGCTCACTACCAACCAACTAGGCTAACCGCGTCGACATACTAAATTAATGTAAGTAGGTATAATAATTTATTTATAAGAAACTCGCGTCTTTGAAACCAATAAAAACAACTTACCAACTTATATCCAAAACTCAACTTTTATGCGGGCCAATCGTTTATTATGTCGGTTATATTTGTGTATTTCTGAGTTAATTCTTTAAGGCGCAAAGTCGACGATTTTTTTCCAATGTTCAATTACTTCTCCTATTGGTTCTTTATTATATTTTAGCCAAACTTTTATCTCCTCGAATTCTTCATGGGATACTGGTAAGACAAACGATAGATCATAATTATAATAATTATCTGTCAAAACGATTGGTGAAAAAAAAAAACAGTTTCTGTTACGTGTATGGAATGCCCCCCCCTATAAATATTTTTGTTATTTAACTACCAAACTAAGTAGCGGCTTGTACAAGGCACCTATACTCCAAATTTCATCAATATACATCTTGTACTTTATGAGTAAAATGCCTGCGACATACGGAAGGACGGACATGACGAAACTATAATGGTTCCGTTTCTACCATTTTGGCTACGGAACCCTAATAAAAATTAATGTACCTACAACGGCGAACTTATCTGCAACATATTGTTGAAATATGTGCAACATTTAACAGAGAAGACACAAAAACTTACTTTAAATTGTACTGTAAGTCTATCAGTGCAAAATGGTTTATTTCCGAATAGGTTTGCTCTTCAACATCGGTAGTTGCTGACGCCGATGGAGTATCAGATGGAGTGTCGGCTCTACTGCTTAGTAATCCACTCTTCCGCAATACCCTCTTGTAATTGTTAAATTTATCCACCAACTTCCCTCTTGCTGGAATGTATTTATTTATCCCATACTTTTGACTGGGTAAATAGTAAGTTTCCTATGAAATTAAAACATTAATTAATTTGTACCTACCTAAGCGACTATCAAGGCCAGGCCTTAAAAAGCCTCTATAGGGGTCTCCTGCGCAATCTATAATGATTGTTTGCCATAACTAATTTTTCAGCTGTCAGACAACTTTTTCAGTTTTCCAAAAATACCATCGGTTAGGTTAGGGTTGTATTCTAACAATTATTGAAAAAATTAAAAAGTCTGACTCAGCTGAAAACTAGTTATGGCAAATGATCATTATGGCAAACGATGCGTTAGGGCAAACATTATAATGAATATAGACCCCTCTATAGAGCTAAAGTGACCTGAATTTATGATACCACAAATTCAGGTTACTTTACTAACTCTATAGAAATATAAGCAAGTTGCTTAGTAAAGCAACTTAAGCTGACAACTAACTACGCGCTCAGCATCTATCTACTCGTTGCACTTTCAATAATAACACACAAAGAGAAATTGCACTTCATAAATAACAAGGTTTTGGGCAGGATTTATAAATAAATATCAAGAAACCTTCTTTCACAAATTGATTTTAGTCCAAACTTAAGTCCAAAATTAAAGTTATAGGCTTGTTATGTTAGGGGTATTAGACAACTATAAACATGCATCCAAGACTCAGGTACAAATATCCCCTTCCGGGGCAGTGGTCCAACTGCTCTGTCCAACTAGTTGGACTACGGGCCTTTACTAGGGGCCGTGGTCCAACTATATTTGCAGTTGGACCACGGCACCATTATAGTTCCCAGGTTCAATTAAAATAATTTCAAATAATACAATTACAATCACTACCCAACTTAGGAAAAACCCAGATTAATGTATTTGTCATTTTATATACGTATATATGTATAGGCCATGCTTTAGAAAAATTACGATGAAATAATACCTATACTTTACTACTAATACTTTGTTGTTTGTTAATACTTTTTTTAATACTTTGTTGTTCCAGTTTTGTTTTGTTATTTTTTTAAGAGAAAAGGATTTTACTATAAGTTCTGTATCAGAAATGTTGTAAAACTAATTAGTTAAATATAATAAGGTGTTGTGGTTACAATTTCAGTTGTATTATTTGAAATTATTTTAATTGGACCTGGGAACTCTATAATGGTGCCGCAGTCCAACTGCAAAGACAGTTGGACCACTGCCCCGGAAGGAAATATCCATGCTCATCAGTTCATCACACATTATTTCAAATATTTGCCATTACCAGGAATCAAACCCGGGACCGCTAGTTTCAAAGGCAGCGTCACTACCAACTAGCTCAAAACGTCGTAAACACGCATTCATCAATGTACGAGTATGTAAATAAAATTACATTATTTTAACAATTCAGGATAAATAATATATTTCATCAATTTATTATGTATCATTCGACTTCACAGTATTTTTTACCTGTGATATAGATATATGTCAATGACCAATAATGAAATTTAAGGCTGTTTATAACTTTATACACACCTACTTGCCTATAGAAAATAATAAAATAATTCATAGCAGCATAACAAACTAGCTACTGAACTAACTACCTAATGTATTACTAGTGCACAATCACGAAGGAACGGATAGGAGTGTTGATCTAGGGATTTAGTACTTTGATGTAAATCAGACATTAAGGTAGTTTTTCACCAATAAGGCGGGTGTTGTCTGTGTGCGAGCATTACGTTGCTACATTAGGGAGATTTTGGAACAGGAGAGATTCCTTCTAAAAGTGCACTGATAATACTTATTTTCAATACACTATCTAAAGGCACTTCCGTCAGTATACGGCATTGTCCGATTACACTGGTGAAATCGCATCTATGGATGGTCTCAGTTTGAAATGTGGTAGGTACCTTGAATTCAGTTGGGACTAAGGAAACAATTTGAAAAGAAATATCTTCAAATTGGTGTCTTTTCATCGTGCCATAATGCTTCATGTAATATTCAACTACTGATTTAACTAAGTAGTTTCGCGCTGAAGTATCTAACTTGGAATTTTTTTTAACGATGCTAGACACAATTCTCCTGCACTATTGCTTTTTAAAATAGTATTTAAATCATCAGTCTAAACAAAAAAAAACATACATCAGAATAAACAAAAAAAATATTTTAAATCAACTTAATTTGTCACAAATTTTGACTTTTTTTATTTTTTAGCCTTGCTGTGAAGGAAACCTGACGAAGAATGACCGCCTAAGTTTATCTTTTGACATTAGCTTGAACCATGACGTAAATAAAATTAAAGGATAAAACCACTTACATGAGATGTTGCATTTATGGAAGAAGCAATTTCAGCACTGCTCGTGCTGGCCGCGGGACTTGGTGACGACAAATCGCATGTTCAGAACTATAGAGACCTAATTCAGAAATTTTAAATTTCGAATTAGGTCTCTATAGTAATAAATTTATGACTTGTAGTTCGAAAGCTGAAATTTTGAATTGGGTCACTATTGTTCTGTACATGCGAAATCTCTAGAACATGACGACGTGTCATCAGACGCTGTGTCCTGAAATAATATATAGGAATAAGTTTTATTAAGTTAACACACAAAACCTTCATTTAAGGTAGGGTAGGACCGCACTAGGTGTGACGGGTGGCGCGTGGCGCGCGCGCGGGAGCGCGCGCGCTGCCATCAAGATATCGAACGTTTCGGAAGAATCCAATGGATAGTCCAATTACCTATCGAGGAAGGCTTTAGGCTGTAATAACATCACGCTGCGACCAATAGTGAATTTATATGGCAGAACAACGTTTGTAGGGTCAGGTAGTGTTATATATTCACGAACAGAACGGAACCAAACAGAACCAAACAGCAATAAGCAAGAGATAGGTACTTACATGAATTATGTTTTGCAGATTCATCACCCCCGTTTGAACAGTACTCGTTCCTTCAAATTCGGAATAAGCTCCTTTAGTTCTGCTTCTTTTATGTCCGATAGAAGTCTGAATGTAATTTGATTTTCTAAAAAAAGAGGCAGTTACAAGCATAATTTGCAGTAACTAGGTAGGTAAGTATACCTAACCCACAAACCTAAAGCGTAAAACACACACACAGAGCGCGGGCGCGGGTCGGGCGCCGGGATGTCAGAAGTGCGGCGGGTGTTCATAAGTTACCTAAGTATATGGATGCCTTTAAACACACGGCATGCGCGGGCGCATGTCGGGGCCTGCACGAGAGCCGCGCTCTTTGTAAAATGATTCATCATCATCATCAAGGGCGTTTTAACGCTGTTAAGCCAAAATGTTTCTTTTCACAATTATTTATATTGATTGATTGACACATTCATTGGGTATTTGACAGACAATGACTTAAATTGATTGATATATTGTACCGTTGTACACTATTATAACAGCAAAGCAATTATAAGTACAAGATGGTTGCCCGCGTCTATAGTAGGTAGGTATTGTATGCAGGTGAGGAAACTATAAATTATCATTATGAAACTGGTAGGTAAGTAAGTAGCATTATAATTTATATACATACTTACTTAACCTACCGTTCATGTAAAAAACGATATTTACCTAGTTACCACATAAACGTAGAAATGAGTAGGTATTTAAATTGAAATAATGAAACAAATAGCTAAATACCTACCTATTTAAAAGAAAAACCATCATTATAAATATCAATTGCTCGATCTCGAGCCACGATCAAATCAACCAACACCTATCACACGCTTCAGCTTCACTGGCAATAAAATTATAAAGATCTCGGTTTGTTACCTAGGGTTATCTTTTGGCACTAATTAATTACACCACGCACACACTTATAGGTACCTACTATCAAACAGCTAATATTAGTAGCATTAGCAAATAGGTATTAAAATTATAGAAATTAAAATAATAGGTAGGTAGGTACCTAGTACTGAGTAATAATAATATATAAATACATACAACATACAAATTTATCAGTAAGTAATAATATAATGATAATGAGGTGTTACTAAACTTAATCTATTAACTAACCTTCAATTTTTTTTTATGGTGGGTTCAGACAAACCCCATTCTGTTAGATATGCGACTCCAATATCGTCTTCGGTATCACTTTCCATAATTTCTAATTTTCCTTACAATTTTGTCAAATTTTATACACTTTTAAAGTTTTGTGGGATACTTGGGATAGGGGGCAGAACACGGCACGCCGGCGGCATGACGCCGCCGGTCGGAAGCCGGAAGCGAAATGGAACGGAAATTCGTTCGGCGCGCGCGCCAGACCGACGCCTTGAAATGACCTGCGCTTGCGTCATAACTGCGTGAACGCGAACCTTACTTCCATCTCGCTCTACCATTCATCGATTGAGATCGATGGAAATATGTGAGAGTAGGACAGACGTTTTTATGAGGTTGCGTTTAGGTTTAGTAGATTTTGACAAAGTATAATGGTAAATTCAACCAAAGTAAATTGTTGTGTCTAAAGTCGGTACCTTTTAGACTTTAGTTTCGTAACTCAATAAACAAATCAATTCAATTTACCATTATTAGTCCATAATCACGTAGGTAGGTACTTTTGAAGTTTGAGCATGGTCATATTGGTCATATTATTTATTTATATACCTACTTAAGTACTTAATCATCGTCTCCATATTGTTTATTGTTTATGTAGAGTGGTAGTAGGTATGTAGGTACACCTATGTTGTCTTTTTGATGAACAGCACTTTCCGTAAAATAAAATGAGAGTTGACAACCGAGTTGTCATAATAATTTACTTTCCGAAATATTCTTGTCGTTGAAAATGTAATGACGTTATACATATTTGATTGATTAATTAATTAAGAGAGTTTTTTACCCTGCAGTAGGTATGACAGAGATAATAATAAACGTTTAAATAACAAAAAAAATCAATGGTAGGCTACTTTTAAGTATTTCGAAAGGCTTTTTGTTTTGATAACGCAAACATAATTAAGATGGCTATGAGAGGATCGCGCCCAGTGTTTCACCCCAAATCGAATTCGATGCGTTAATCACGTCACACCTACATACCTAACTGTGGAGTAGGTGCTTTGAATTTGAATGTTTTGTAATAATTGGTGTTTCGGAGTAGGTAGGTACTTAACCCACCAGGGTGCGTATGAATTTTAGCCCGTACCTAATGCCAAAAAGAACAATGTAAGAAACCGTATAGGAAGGTACAATATAACAGGTATTAACTATAAGGGGGATACAAGGTTATTGTCCTTATAATTTGTGCCCAAATGCACCCTTATTAGCGATAATATGGCTCTTATAAGAGTATTATTTTTGGCATTAAAAGCCACTACAAGAGGAATTTTTGTTTGTTGGGTGGCAAGCACTAGGTTTGTGTAATTTTGTATGGCTGACGATAGGAGCACATAACGATGAAAATTCATGGCATTTAAAAGGGCAACTAAATCCAGACCGCGAAAGCTTTATAATTAAAATCGTTTGTCTCAAAAACGATAAATCATGTAACGAAAAACATCTGGATCGCGAGTCTAGTGTAGAATATAGGTAGTACCTATAATTAAATATTTACAACGGGTTATCAATGTTATCATACATACACACATATACTCACGCCTTCATTCCCAGAGTGGGGTAGGCAAAGCTACAAAATTACCAACAACTCTAAAAATATATTAATAATTCTGTACTTAACTACATTTTGCATAATAAGGCTAAGATATTTATTTACCAGTGTATTAGTGACAGGTTGCAAGCCCATCACCAAAAGTACCTACTAGGTACAAGCCTATCACACAGGTAGGTACAGGTACAGGTCTACAAGTTATTATTTTTTGATAAATGGAATTTGCTTTTGTTTTTTAAATGCTTTCCTCAACATGACAAACATTCAGTTATTTTTTATGACGTAGCCAATTTTAGTACTCAATGAACTGACTATCTTCTATAATATAAAAATGAATCGCTGAATGTGTTGCTAAGCGCAAATCTCGAGAGCCGCTGAACCGATTTCGCTAATTCTTTTTATGTTGTGTTTGTTATTGTCAGGAGAAGGTTCTTAGGAAAAAAAAAAAAAAAGAAGGAAAATTCGGAAATTTGCAGCGGGGCGAAGCCGCTGGCGGGCCGCTAGTAGGTATAATATAATAACCAAACCAAAGTGCAGTGTCGTTTGTTTAGTTACATGTACCTACTACTCTTTAGTCACTTTAACCATAGGTTTGGTAGCGATTGCAGCGTGACCATTTTTTAGGGTTCCGTAGTTAAATTCTTACTTATCTATCTAAGTTTATTACTTGTATTATACATATAAAGTGACCCGCCCTCGTTTCACTTTGGTGTAGGTAGGTAGGTATATCAGTTTTTACAAGCAACTTGCACTGTTCGTATGTACTCGTAAGTAGGCAAGTAAGTAGGTACCTACGTAATATGTTTGTAGGTAAGTTGTCCGTCAAAATTTGCAAGGAAGATATGAACTACTTCCCGGTAGGGCTTCCGTTCCGTAATTACGTAATGACGCAAAGATTTTAGACTTCTTACCAGGGGTCGGAATAGGCAGTGCCTATTTGCCTAAACTTCGCGGGAGGACGTAACTAAGAGTGGTTACAATTACCAAAAATAATGATTTTTTTTATTGAATGCGGGAAAATAATAATATCACAAGTTAAAAAAATTTATTGTATACTTTCGTGCACTTTGTTATGGAGCGTCCCCATTATCAGCGCGCATAATGCAGGTAGTAAGTACACGGCTAAAGGAGTAATGAGATAAAATATTATATATTGCGAAAATTAAATACTTTGTTAGATTAATTACATCAGAAATAAACCAGAAATGTCATTTGTTCATGTTAAATTGTATACGATAAATGTTTTTAGCATGTAATATTGAGTTTTAGTATCAATTTCCACATTTATGTATTATTAAAAAATCCCGCATTCACTAAAAATAAATCATTATTTTTGGTGGTTGTAACCACTCTTAGTTACGTTCTCTCGCGAAGTTTAGGCAAATAGGCACAGCCTATTCCGACCCCTGCTTCTTACAAGTCCGTAATTGAAATGTTAAAATCCGTTATACTTAAGTCTAGGATTCTCTTATATAATAAAATATAACATGGTAACTGTACATAAATTATTGATCCATTATATCCCAAATATGCGACTTAGGCAAGTTGGCAACATTAAAAATTATTCTAAATAGTATGACATAATGATTAGAGTTGTTATTTATATTATATATTTATGTAGGTATATATGTATATGTATGTATATATGTATATATGTGTGTATTATACATGTACGTTTATATTAGTTTATGTACTTGCTAATTTGTTTAAAATTTATTTATTTATTTATAAGTATTATCATTTCTTTTTACTTTTTGTGCAAACTTGTATGTGTCCAACCCCATGGATTGTCCTTACTCATTTGATTCAGGGTTAGCTGGAAGAGATCCCATTTAGGGATAAGTTCGCCTTTGTACATTAATTTAGTATTATAATTGTAATATTTATATTTTTGTGCAATAAAGAGTTTACATACATACATACATACATAACAACCCGGCCCAGCACACTGTTATTAAATTGGTCTCGTAGTTACAATAATCCGTTCTGGGTAAACTTAACTGCTTTCCTGGTTGAAACAAACTAAAAACATTGATAGAATTAATAAGGCAAAAATTTTGTGCAACTTTTGTAGAACGTATCATATTTTTTGTAATTTTAAACCGGAACTCTGATAACGGCAATGCTTTGATCTCAACCGTTTTAGTTTGGTATTTTGTACCAAATAAGTTTATTGCTTATTAACATGTGCTTCTGTAAAACTAACCATAATTTGTGATTAAAATTACCATAGTAATATGATAGAATTAACCAATCTAAATTGTTGTATTAGTTTAGTAAAAGTTACAAGAATTATTAGTTGTTTTTACCGGTAGTCAGGTGGTGATTGCAGCGCCACCATGCGTCGGTAAAAGGAACACTGTTATTAAATTGGTCTCTTAGTTACAATAATCCATTCTGGGTAAACTTAACTGCTTTCCTGGTTGAAACAAACTAAAAACATTGATAGAATTTACAAGGCAAAAATGTTGTGCAACTTTTGTAGAACGTACCATATTTTTTGTAAATTTAAACCGGAACTCTGATAACGTTAATGCTTTGATCTCAACCGTTTTAGTTTGGTATTTTGTACCAAACAAGTTACTTATTGCTTATTAACATGTGCTTCTGTAAAACTAACCATGATTTGTGATTAAAATTACCATAGTAATATGATAGAATTAACCAATCTAAATTGTTGTATTAGTTTTGTAAAAGTTACAAGAATTATTAGTTGTTTTTACCGGTAGTCAGGTGGCGATTGCAGCGCCACCATGCGTCGGTAAAAGGAACACTGTTATTAAATTGGTCTCTTAGTTACAATAATCCATTCTGGGTAAACTTAACTGCTTTCCTGGTTGAAACAAACTAAAAACATTGATAGAATTTACAAGGCAAAAATGTTGTGCAACTTTTGTAGGACGTACCATATTTTTTGTAAATTTAAACCGGAACTCTGATAACGTTAATGCTTTGATCTCAACCGTTTTAGTTTGGTATTTTGTACCAAACAAGTTTATTGCTTATTAACATGAGCTTCTGTAAAACTAACCACAATTTGTGATTCAATTACCATAGTAATATGATAGAATTAACCAATCTAAATTGTTGTATTAGTTTTGTAAAAGTTACAAGAATTATTAGTTGTTTTTACCGGTAGTCAGGTGGCGATTGCAGCGCCACCATGCGTCGGTAAAAGGAACACTGTTATTAAATTGGTCTCGTAGTTATAATAATCCATTCTGGGTAAACTTAACTGCTTTCCTGGTTGAAACAAACTAAAAACATTGATAGATTTAACAAGGCAAAAATGTTGTGCAACTTTTGTAAAACGTACAATATTTTTTGTAAATTTAAACCGGAACTCTGATAACGTTAATGCTTTGATCTCAACCGTTTTAGTTTGGTATTTTGTACCAAACAAGTTTATTGCTTATTAACATGTGCTTCTGTAAAACTAACCATGATTTGTGATTAAAATTACCATAGTAATATGATAGAATTAACCAATCTAAATTGTTGTATTAGTTTTGTAAAAGTTACAAGAATTATTAGTTGTTTTTACCGGTAGTCAGGTGGCGATTGCAGCGCCACCATGCGTTGGTAAAAGGAACACTGTTATTAAATTGGTCTCTTAGTTACAATAATCCATTCTGGGTAAACTTAACTGCTTTCCTGGTTGAAACAAACTAAAAACATTGATAGAATTTACAAGGCAAAAATGTTGTGCAACTTTTGTAGAACGTACCATATTTTTTGTAAATTTAAACCGGAACTCTGATAACGTTAATGCTTTGATCTCAACCGTTTTAGTTTGGTATTTTGTACCAAACAAGTTACTTATTGCTTATTAACATGTGCTTCTGTAAAACTAACCATGATTTGTGATTAAAATTACCATAGTAATATGATAGAATTAACCAATCTAAATTGTTGTATTAGTTTTGTAAAAGTTACAAGAATTATTAGTTGTTTTTACCGGTAGTCAGGTGGCGATTGCAGCGCCACCATGCGTCGGTAAAAGGAACACTGTTATTAAATTGGTCTCTTAGTTACAATAATCCATTCTGGGTAAACTTAACTGCTTTCCTGGTTGAAACAAACTAAAAACATTGATAGAATTTACAAGGCAAAAATGTTGTGCAACTTTTGTAGGACGTACCATATTTTTTGTAAATTTAAACCGGAACTCTGATAACGTTAATGCTTTGATCTCAACCGTTTTAGTTTGGTATTTTGTACCAAACAAGTTTATTGCTTATTAACATGAGCTTCTGTAAAACTAACCACAATTTGTGATTCAATTACCATAGTAATATGATAGAATTAACCAATCTAAATTGTTGTATTAGTTTTGTAAAAGTTACAAGAATTATTAGTTGTTTTTACCGGTAGTCAGGTGGCGATTGCAGCGCCACCATGCGTCGGTAAAAGGAACACTGTTATTAAATTGGTCTCGTAGTTATAATAATCCATTCTGGGTAAACTTAACTGCTTTCCTGGTTGAAACAAACTAAAAACATTGATAGATTTAACAAGGCAAAAATGTTGTGCAACTTTTGTAAAACGTACAATATTTTTTGTAAATTTAAACCGGAACTCTGATAACGTTAATGCTTTGATCTCAACCGTTTTAGTTTGGTATTTTGTACCAAACAAGTTTATTGCTTATTAACATGTGCTTCTGTAAAACTAACCATGATTTGTGATTAAAATTACCATAGTAATATGATAGAATTAACCAATCTAAATTGTTGTATTAGTTTAGTAAAAGTTACAAGAATTATTAGTTGTTTTTACCGGTAGTCAGGTGGTGATTGCAGCGCCACCATGCGTCGGTAAAAGGAACACTGTTATTAAATTGGTCTCGTAGTTACAATAATCCGTTCTGGGTAAACTTAACTGCTTTCCTGGTTGAAACAAACTATAAACATTGATAGAATTTACAAGGCAAAAATGTTGTGCAACTTTTGTAAAACGTACAATATTTTTTGTAAATTTAAACCAGAACTCTGATAACGGCAATACATTGATTTCAACCAATTTAGTTTGGTAACCTTAACAGCGTGGATCTTGCTTAATTTATCAAATTTTCCCTGTAAATCAGCTAACCTTTGCTAGTTTGGTAAATTCAACAAATCATTTTTTTCAGTGTATAAATAATTTTGTAGTTTTGATTATTAATTATAGTCGCGCCGTTTTAAGAGGCCCGATTTGACAGCTCTCAACGCAGTCCAAAATATTACCTCAAGCATGCTTCAAACTTATATTTTGTATCGAGTTGACAGACGTCAAATCAAGCCTTTATAACCTGCACCTATAATATACAAATATGTGCATACGTAACGTAAAAACTTTGTTGTATTTTAATTTAGCTATTCAATGGAGTTTAACAAGGTGATTGACGAACAGATTAATAACGAATAGAGAGGCCTTCGCCTTGCTGTATATTTCTACAAAACTGTGTTAACTTCTATTCTAATGTGATAAAAACCTATTTGACTACATTCAACAAGAATTATCTCAATAAACCAACAATTACCAAGTTTTAGCAGGTGCGCTCCTTTAGAGGAAGAGCTAATTGTAGTCGCGTCCAAGGCGACGTCATACCTGCACATTAAACCCAGCTTCAGAAAAACATCTTGTTATATGGAGATAATGCTAGTTGAACTTGTTTAAAATGCAAGCGCAAGAAGTCTAAGAACATTTTAATTGGAAAACCCAAATACGCTAGCAATTATACTTGGTAATCGGATGCTTCATGGAATTCAGGCAAACGTTGCCATTTATGTACATTAGAGCCGTAGCGTCTCATATTTACGTGTATGCACACACACAATCATAAAAATAAATAAAGGCTACGAGCATCTATCTATGACCACATACAACATTAAATGGTTGAAAATAATCACTTTGGCTCTGAGGTATAAACCCGTATGTATGAATCACTTAAGAGATACAGTCTTTGTGAAACAAAATTGACGCGCACACAACGATCCTTGTACTCGTAAGATAAAACGTCAGTTGCGATTGTCTTTTATTAATACCATTCTACACACACTTATGCGAACGCTAGGCAGAAGTGATCTTCGCGATTCCGTTTTATTTGTTTGTTTGAACGGCATGTATGTATAACGTATTAATCCTAATGCCTTAATAAACAGTGTGGGGGAAACAGAAACAATTTGCATAGAGATGGCGTCTTGCTTAATAGACGTCTAAGCGTCAGCTGCGTCGACTGGTCGGTTTTGCATACGTCCAACCACACTTACCACTAATATGCGTGCACTGACAATCTATGACAAAAAAGTGTGGAGTCAACATTTATATATTTTCACAGAAGTCAAGACCTCTTTTAATGTTTTATTGTACATTCAACCTTCGTGCTGATTAGAGTAATGTGACTAAATAATATGAACCGCTTCCTATTAGATTCTCTTTAAACGTTATTAGTCAGAGTAGTCAGTTAAGTGATGTAAATTGACCATTATTAAGGGACAGTGCACTCAATTATTGTACCTTGTAAGACTACATTTAACTATGATTAGTTTAGTACGTCAATTGTCGTTAAGCTTTGACGTTCTGTAGTCGGTTTTCTTTTAGATTGTGAGTCTTCAAGTTGTATCTCCTTGTCACGTTGAAAAGTGTCCTATGTTGTTCTATAACAACATAGGACACTTTTCAACGTGACTATTCACAATAATTGCGTCTGTTACTCTACCCCCATCAGTTTTGTTTTCTTTTTACAATAATGTTTTCTTACTCAGCTCTATAGATTTTTCTAACCAGGACTAGATCCCAGGATTATCCAGCTTCTATTTTTTATGTTTCAAGTGCGAATACGGGCAACGGGTCTGTAGGTAAGCTATGCTAATAAGTGGCGTGCGGAGTCCTAATGTATGCAGGTAGGCCCTGGCCCTAGGTCTCGCATTCTCGGAGCACGTACCGTAGATTACAGTGTTATGGTGTTGTTAATATAATGATTTTAAAATTAGAGACATCATGTTGCCGCTTCTTAATGCGTTTGACTGGAAAGAAAGTTGGAATTCTTATCTGAACGGCGGCTTCACGCTGCAAGGTAGAAAAATGATTAAGCGATTCGTCTATGAAATATTACGCTTTAATGCGCTATGTTTTGTTAGAGCCAAAAAATCAGAAAAAATCCTAAATAAAAGGAAATCTATCACGACAAAGTAGACATCATTGGTTCTTGAGTTACAAGTACCTAAATTAAGTGTTTATACCTACTAAAATCATCTATGACGGCTCCAAATGACTAAATAGAAAATTAGTGATTACTTGTTGTTTTTTATGCTTATATACTGATTTGGAACCCTACATTGAGCATGGTCCGACATGCTCTTGCCCATTTTTTATAACTTTGATATGAAAAACTAATTGCCTTTGGCAAAGCATGAAGGTCTTTTGAGTTTTTAGGGTCTTTAGAGAAAAAACGTGTAATGAAACACAGCTGCTAGATAAAACACTGATTTATTTTAAGCTATACTAAAATGCAAATAAAAATTATTAACATTTGAAAAAAATAAAATAAAAATAAGTAGGTTAACGTAATGGATAATTTACAAAACTGCACAACTATTTTGCATGTTTCATTAAGTCTTAATCCAATACTAAAGAACAAGTTCATAGACTAATAACGAAAACATTATTATAAAACCGGAGACCTTCGAGAAAGATATGCAAATAAATATCGGACTTATCAACAATCGCACGAACAAAGTATCGCCACTCAACTTGTATCTTGTAACACTTTCAGTTTCGTCCCTAGCAAACAGGTTGAAGATGGCACGCTCCCAACAGACGCCCACAAGTTATTACACGTTGTAAATTGGCAAAACTAATAAGTGCAGTAACTTAGTAATGCAGGTTTACCACTACCGGTTTAAGAACTTGCGATTACGATTTTCAAAATGACGTTGCCAACTGCACCTGACGCAATTACCATTGGCTATCTAGGCTTTTTAAGTAAAAGTGGGGCTTTTTAAGTAATTATGTTTCGATTGAAAAATACATGGAATTGACGTAAGTGTCACGTTACTACGAGTATGTCGGTGGCTTACGTCAATTCCATACATTTATCAATGGAAACATAATCGCTAACGATTGTCGAATGCAACTCGTCTAGCACCACTGTGTAGTTTGAGACACTGTGTGCGCGAATTTAGGCTGGACCAGCATCCACATAGCAACAAAAACGAAAAGTAAGTAATCATAGCTGTCGAAAAAAATATATAGAAATTCGATCGTTCCGTTGTAATTTTTGCTATAATGTCATTAGTAATCCTACTATAATCAAGACTGCCATGACATAACACTGCCATAACACCTAAAGAAGAAAGCAGCAGGTTGAATGGTGAAGTGCAAATTGTGTGAGCGGGATATCAAGTTTCGTCCAACCTTTTCAAAACTGCGTTGACACACATGCCCCGTGACTTCAAAACGCTGCGTTATGTAGACTCACCTAACAGTACGATTGCCGCACAGGTGAGCCGCTGCCTTTAATCTCACCCGTCCTGTATTACACGTATCGGGCACCTGTACGCTCGCGAGGTTCATCATACGGTTTATCAATATTATTTGCATAAACATTAGAGATAAATGCACTTATTACTTGCTTTATGTAGCTTTCTAAGAGGCCATAAATGATATTTATTGCATACCTTTCAGCAATTCAGCCTTAACGCAAGCTATAGTTATGCTTAAATAAATCAAAACGACGGGGCAAAATATTAAATGATGCGTTAACCATTTGTTTTTACTACGGTCTCCTGTGTATTGTTTATTTACTCCGTTTTATGATACATCATAACATATCTTGCGAGTAAGTACAATTTATACATATTACCTACCGATAATAAAATATAGTCTGTTAATAAACCTAATTAATTATATGTGAGAAATGACATACGCTACAATTTAAGTTATGGATTCTCTATCAAATGCGGTTGTTATTTTATAGCAAAACACAACGGGATGCAACCGCCTACAGCTCCCGCATCCGACATCAAAAAATGAATTCATTCCCTATCAATACATCAGGCTTTTGTGGAAATCTTTTATTCTCACAAAATTAAGTTAGCCCTTATAAAAGAGTTTGTTTAAAACATTAGATGTTTGAGATGTTATCGCGAGTGTTTGGTGTCAAAATTCTCGCATCATGCCGATGCATTTAGGCGGAGTGATACGGATCTCTCTTTGTGTTCGCGATCACTTCGTAAACAAGAATAGCGGGAGGCCACATAAATCATTTTTGTGGTAAAAAATATGGACGGTCAGGCGCGACCGCTTAGCTGCATGGCTGGAATCTAGTAATAATGGTTACAAAGTTGTTAAAACTGAACTTTAGAAAACCTTTCTATTTTTCACTAAAAGCAACTTTAGTATATCTTGATTTTTTGTTTTCAATTTCACGTCAGCTTAGTCGCTACGTCTAAATCTACAATTGCATTGTAACAGTCTGCACCCAATAATTTTGCACATTGATTGTCAAAACAGGGTACATAAATAATTATTTCTCTTAAAAATATTTACGGAGCCCAAAACTTAAAAATACAACTATCCCACGTGAATTTTAAATCTTAAGTGTACGTTAACTCCCCTATTAAAACAGGTTAACGTACTTAGTAACTTTGTGAGTACGTATATTATTATTTGCAAATCGTTGTCATTTGCCTGACACACGCCATTGCCGATAATTTTCGTTTGTTAATAATGCATATTTACTAAATAACACAAGTCGTCAAGCAATTATATAATTTTAGCCTTGCCGCTGGAATTGGATAGCTTTGTTTACTTACGTTACAAGCCGTGGATGTCTTCTATCTGTTCTTCATCTTGTAGCCGTTGAGTAGACAATTACATATTTCAATAGTTACTCGCACTAGCGTTATTAACAATTTCAATGCTCAACTCCCTTATTTCCATAGAATGAAGACCCTTTTTTGAGGTTTTGGCACAGAATGTCCTTACTTAAAAACATAAGAGCACCAAGTAACTGGTTGTGCGGGATTCGTTGTCAGAGCCTCGTGCAAATGATTTGTGTCGCTGAGTTAATGTTTGCTATTAAATTATACTACAATACAAGAAATAGTCACTTTACCGCAACGTAAAAATATGTTATACGTTTAAAGAAATGTAAATAATACTTGGGGGAAATATTATTGCCCGCTGAGACGATGTGACGCATGGCTGCGGAGAATTTTGTAAATGCAAGTGCTTTTTGTGATATTTTAAGATACATAACTGGATTTGAAATATCAACCTGTTCTATGCAATAGGTGAGATTACCACGTCAAAGCATCAGTTCACGTAGAGATAAGAGTGATTCAAATTAACGAAGACCCGTCCCAGTACTTAATTTAACGTACATTGATGTAACTTTGCAACGCCATTCTGACGACTGGCGGGGCGTGTTTTCGTGTCTTAACAACACTTTATTGTGAGTATTTTGTAATACAGGCTAAGGCCTGTATTACAAAATCGTATGCTGGCAAGACACATTGTATTATGTATCAGGCGTACCTAGTTTACGTACTATCTTCTCAAGTTAATGTCAAATCATTTACATTACTTGTTTTTATTAATAATTTAAAAGTTGCCGGATTTAAATGTCTCATAAAAATACTGTTTCAAGACATTCAATTAACGAAATCATGGTTAGATAATTACTTTCTTTGTTCGATAAAGGGCGAATAGATGTTTTACGCATTTACTGTAATCTATCATTTACCTACTTGTTTTTTTTTTTTTAAGTTTTAACTGCATAAGTACTTTTAAAAAAAGGGTTTATAAAAAAAAACCAACGCGCCGTGGAAATTAAGCCATCACCAGTGGTCGGAATAGGCAGTGCCTATTTGCCTAAACTTCGCGGAAGGACGTAACTAAGAGTGGTTACAACCACCAAAAATAATGATTTCTTTTTATTGAATGCGGGATTTCCAGGATTTTTTTAATAATACATAAATGTGGAAATTGATACTAAAACTCAATATCAAATCTTTCAATCTGTATCATCAATATCATAATTACTACTATTCATTACTAACATCATTGAAAGATGTTTTCGCTATTGATGATCATGTAAAATTGTATACAATAAATGTTTTTAACATTTGATATTGAGTTTTAGTATCAATTTCCACATTTATGTATTATTAAAAAAATCCTGGAAATCCCGCATTCAATAAAAAGAAATCATTATTTTTGGTGGTTGTAACCACTCTTAGTTACGTCCTTCCGCGAAGTTTAGGCAAATAGGCACTGCCTATTCCGACCACTGGCCATCACTGCATCAGTACTAATAAAAAAAAAACAAAATCTCTATACAGATAAAATAACTTCGTCTTATTGTGTTTTTAAATTAGCAGGAGCAGTTCCACCAATAAACTTTCTCAATCTACACCGAATCAATAATTAGTAACTACTAACAAACTGCATTAGTAATTACATCAGTTCGTAACTTACATTAACTAAGTACTTTGTCCAGTTTTATTTTACCGGTCGGTCAATTAATATTCTCAGGAAGTTTCATTACTTTTTAATGAAACAAGGAGTCCTATCGCAGGATCGCTAATTTTATGTTTTAATTTACGCCTTCGTATCGGATCTACGCGACAATAAATCTTAGTAACGGGATGTTGAGAGACGAGTTTTCTCGCAAAAATGTTCAATTGCTCGCATTTGCTAATACGATAGTCGACTATAGGGCATTAGTCCATTGTTTTTTATGTAGTTTTCTTCGAATAGACTAAGAAAAGAATTTTCTAAATCGATCCGCAATTGACGGAGTAATCGCGTAACAACACACAAAAACATACAGTCGAATATAGAAATTCCACCCTTTTTAAAGTCGGTTAAAAAGCTCATTTCGTTTCTAATATAGTAAGTAACGCAAGTTGTAGTTATGCTTGTTTTGTTTTTAGGATAAAATGAATGGTTTTAACTTCGAAATTGGAAATAGAATTGTTTAAGTAATAAATAACAAGAATCACGTATAATTGTTATGAGAAACATATTTTACGTTAGCCGAAGCGCTAGTACATTTATTCCACATTAGCGAGACTTCTAAAAGAGACCTCGTGTGGCCCATTTACCGTTATTTTTTTAAGTTATTAAAGAAAACGTGTGCAAATCTGACAAATATTATTTTAATGTGAAAGAAAACGAAGTACCTAGAGTTTGTGCTTAACACCGCATAAAAACTTCAGTGTTTGCTGTAAACACCTAAAGCATGTATCATAAAAATCACTATAATTTCCTGAGGCACTCAAAATTAATTCTGACCCAAAGAAATTGAAGCGATTAGGTTCGGATTATTTCACAATTAAGTTTTTTGCTCGTGAGACACATTTTTTGTGTAAAAGGCGGCGGTTCAGATTACTTTTTAATAAAATCACTTTGATATTTCGTAATCTGATTACCTAGCCATAATGACTGAGCCACACTATTATTTTACCCTTTACTGAAGGTCAAATAATCCGTATCGTCCTATTTTTTATATACAAGGGTAGTACGAATTTAAGAATCAAATACATTGAAAAAACTTACAAAGCTGTATTGTAACGCTGCGCAATCCCCGGTTAATAATATATGTAAAATCATAAATCTTACTTATCATTTTTTCCGGGATCTATCTTATTTAATACAATTAACAATGAAAATGAGGACAAAATGATCAATAGTAGAAAATATCACACTATAAGTACAGTCAAGGCTTTAAATTGTTATGCCACTATATGGAACCCTGTCTTATGACATTATTGATAGCGTCATACCACATGGAAGAAAACTAATATTAATGATTAACGATGTCATTATGACAGGGTTCCATAGTGCATTACAATTAAAGTCCTTGACCGTACCTTTTATTTTCCATTTGCAAAGTGGAATCTGGGGGTTGGTTTGTTTGACAAAAGTACGTTTGGTAAACACATTTCATAAACTTTCATTTCGCATAAAACCTATTTGTACTGAAACCGTTTTTATATTAAAAACGTTACACAGACTAACACATTATGTAGGTTAAGGTATGTCTTATGAAAACATTTTTTTTTTATTCTGCTGCGGGCAGTACTTTTTTGCAAAATGAATGTTGCCAAATGCCAAATAATGATTTAGTGAAGCATATTATAGTGTTCCGTAAAATCTGCTTCGTATAAATGAAACTTCCCTAAATTTCAGTACAAAGCAACCATCCATTGGTAAAGTTTTCAGCGTTTATTTTTATGGTGTTTTGGAAGTGGGCAGGGCTGTTACGTCCGAATGGGAATACACCTGCGTCCGCTTTTACGAATAATGTATTGAAATATATGAAAAATACGCGGAGCATATAATTATTTTTATTTATGCCAGGGCTAAGGAAATTCAAAACAAAAACACTTATATCTGACCTATTTACTCGTAGAACAAACGCCAAAAGCTTCATTTGGCGTTGATCTAGGTGATTTACTAAACCAATATACTGAGAGTTAGTAGCCAAAACACTAGTAAATATTAAACATAAATACCCTGAAGCTGAAGCTGAAGAATAATATACAAACAAACTGTATCACTACATAGTATAAAACAAAGTCGCTTTTTCTGTCCCTATATCCCTATGTATGCTTAAATCTTTAAAACTACGCATCGGATTTAATGCGTTTTTTTTAATAGATAGAGTGATTGAAGAGGAAGGTTTATATGTATAATACTTTAATCTGGAGCGAAGCGAGGGCGGGTCGCTAGTATTTAATAATAGGTACATAACATATTTTACCCATCAACGCGAATGTTGGCTACGAAATTGCAAATGTCTCAAAACACTTATTTTAGACCTATTCCACGTAATTGTTTCTGATAACTTTTTTGTCACATTCTGGGCAAAGCAGAGTAGGACAAAACATGGCTACACAAAAATTGTCTTAAAACAAAATATTTTACCAATACCAAAAGGCCCAGATTTTAGTAAAAGTATCGACAGCAATGACGTCAACGAACGTATAATGCTATGCAAATCATTAATTCATATCATACTCAGCTACCGAAATTGTTCCCATTTGACATGGAGTCACCATTCTGGTCCGAGGGGCCACCTGCGTCCGTTGACGACTCCTGATTTATACAGTGCCCCAGTAAAACAGAGACAATCCACCCTTTGGAAAGGAAGTGAAAAAAATATCGATTGGGGTCGATCTCGCTCGATCATCCGTCAGAAATAGCGATCTAATGAGATACATAGGTTTTTTGGTTAGGTTGAAAGCTTTAATGGTTGTCTAGATGTTTCAGCGCATAATTTTTACGCAAATAAAATTTAAATAACTTATAGAAGTACTAGGGAACGATAAACATATGGAGAAATAAATACTTAAAATACATATAAAACATCCAAAACTCAGAAACAAATACTTGCACTCCCCACACAAGTATTTGCATATATTACCCATACCGGGAATAATTTGCTCATACCGGTAATTGAACCCGGGACCGCAACTTTCGTAGGCAACCAATTAGGTTAACCACGCCAACGATTCAATGATGCGCATAAATACCGTAGTCTATACCAGGCGTGCATGTACACTGTAATCTAGTCCCTCTGGAGTGGTATGTTATATATGCACACATGTAATAATCCTGGGAAGAGCATGTCGGACCGTGCTCAGGGTAGGGTTCTGAAGCCGTTATGAAAGTCAAAAAAAACTATTTAAAAAAAAGTACCTACTTATGAATTAATGTTCTATTTAGAGTTTTAAAAAAAGCAATAAATACAATGGATGGCTAAACATACGAGTACAAAAATTAAAGATACAGAAGATAAATATAAAAATAGCAAATAATATTAAATGTTCATAATAAACTAAATACATACATACATAACATCACGCCTTCATTCCCAGAGTGGGGTAGGCAGAGCTACAGAAATACCAACAACTCTAAAAAGACTTGTTGATAATTTTGTGACAAAATATTGCACAAGTAGGCTAAGATGTTTACCTGTGTATTAGTGACAGGTAAGGGAAGGATAAATAAATATAATACAAATACAATACTAAATAAATATAATATAGGCATAAAACCGGGCAAGAGCATGTCGGACCATGCTCAGTGTAGGGTTCCGAAGCCGTTTAGTACTACAAACATACATAACAACAAGTAATAACTAATTGTCTATTTAAAGTCAATTGGTGCCATCTCAGATGATTTTAGTAGGTATAAACACTTTAATCGCCTGTATCTGAACAATCAATGATGTCTAATTAGTCGTGATAGTTTTCCTTTAAAATTCGTTAAATATTATGCTCTTTCATTTAAGATTTGTTTCAGATTTTTAGTATTTGTAGTTTTAGCTGTACGGGGTGCGGGGGGGGGGGGGGGGGCGACACATGAGTCTAACAAAAATTAGCGCTTTAACGCTTAATATTTCATAAAACGATTACTTAATCGAAAAACTGTTTTCTCCAACCAGTAATATTTTTGAAAGACCAATCCAACGACACTGTAAGGTACACGATAAGAAAAAAAATCCCACTTTACGTGTAAGGGAGGTACACTAAAAAGAAAATGTTTTTTACATTTTATTTTACCACTTTGTTGGCGTAACTAATATGCATATTCATGCCAAATTACAGCTTTCTAGTTTGACTACGGAACCCAAAAAAGTAGAAAAGACAAACAGTTGAAATCAGGAACAGTTAAGCTTTGTTACAGTGCCTCTATTCTACTGGGTAAAACCATATTGCCTTTGAGATGTAATCTTATTGGTTTTAACTCGGCCGCCATTACTCTCAAGTCAATAATAGGTATCGTAAAGTTGGCAATGCGATACCTGTCAAAAGTAATATGAACCCCACCTAACCCAGGGAAACCTAGTAGAATAGAGGCTCAGGAAACAGAATCATCAAGATTCTAAATTAATTTTGATTAGCAAAAATGTTTGCTATTAGTTACTCGTATTTTAGAGTAACACGAAATATCATCAGATATACTGTGAAGATAATCATTCCACCGTTATCTCACTATAAGTATTTTTAAATATTTTTAAACACTGTTCCCTTCATGTTCCCGATTTAAGTTATTGAATACAAATTCCATACGTTCAGGATGGACAGAGGTGCGGGAGACCGACGCGGCCAGGCGGCTTGGTACACTCAAAAACCGACATCAATTAAGTGAGAACGTCGGTTTTGAGTGCGCATGCGGCGCTTTGATCGTGTTGCGTCGGCGCCTGCGCATTGCATCCTTCCCTTTTCAACCAGTCCACCGTAAGAGAGACTGATGCTTTTAGCACGCAAAGATATCGATGAGTAGTCTTTTAAATTTTTATCAACACATTTTTTTTATTATTTTGTTTAAGTTTAAAGAAAACAAACAAAGGTTTCCTCTTTCTAAAATCTTTTAATAATCACATCACGTCATAATCACACTAACAATTTCCAATAAGATTGAATCTATGACAGCGACCAATATACAAGAAATCAGTTTCATCAGACACTTCTAGATAGTCATCTTATATTAAATTGAAAATTACGTTCCATAAACTATATTTATATTTTAATAGAGCGCGTTACACCGCCATAATTGTTTCCTTTATTGATGTGCGCCGATCATTTATGTACTTAGATAAGCAGCGGTGTTATTCCCTTACTCAGCAGAAACAAGTTCGTAAGCGAAGTCTATGTCGAGGTGCAACTACTTTACCGGCGCAACAGCGATGTGTATCGCCGTGATCTTCAAATAACGTAGCAGGGGCTACACTACCTTTCTATTGAAATAACGTTAGCGCTATCCTATTCTTCAAATCTTGCACAAAATAAGAATTATAAGATAGCTTTCTGTTTCATATTTGGTGCTTTTGGAACATCAACAAGCGCAGATCACAGCTTGTTTCGGTCAGGGCTCCCAGTTTTCGTACTAACCGAGAAAAAATTATATAGATATGTCAAAAGAAAACCAAATGCAGTTGATTTCCCTCAAATGGAACTTCATCTCGGGTATGAAATTAAGAGGGCATGGGTAGTCATGCACTCTTATCTCACCTCCGAACTCACTATTGCCCCGTACGGAATAACACCACAGGACACAGGCCAGGGCGTTATTTTTAATTACGTCTTTACTCATCCCGGCAGTCGGCGTAACGAAGTCGAACAGTTTTATACCGCTCATAAGAAAGTTTAATGTGTAATCCAATTCGATTTTCGGAACATTTAATTGTACATCTGATGAGATGCGAGCGAGATTGAAGTAGACTAAAAGCCGTATTTTAGCTTAATGGCTGTTGTCCGAAGTACTCGTATTAAGAAATAAATGCTACGTAACAGCCTTCTGCGGCAGTAAATTACACACGAGGAAACCGATCGTAGATTAAAAATACTGCCCTGTCGCTATTAAGCAATTAAACCAGGATTTCGCAAGAAAAATGTAGAAGTTTGAGCTGTCGTTAAAACTGTACGTGTATGATACGTGAAACAAGTACTGTTTACAGGCGTTAAAATCCACCCGCATTAAATTTAACGCCAATTGTTTTACTTTGAAAGGCTGAGTTGTTCAATTACATTTATTGAGTTTAGTTTTGGAGGAGCCTAACAACCGTAGTGTAGGTACTGTTAGGTGAGCTTTAAATCGCATAATCGCATAGGTCAACATATTGTATTATTTTGTTTGAGTATAAGGGGTCAAAAAATGGCAATAAATTATCACATTTTCTGTAGTCAGTAAAGAAAATGGAACTTATATTACTGTGTTAATAATTTTAAACTGTTGATTTAAAAACTACATGTCTAAAATTTCCTTCATTACGAACAAGAAATTGCTAAAACGCTTGGAATAATCCGGCGCCAAAGAAGACATTGCAGGTGTGAGAATTATCCGAGAATTTGGCGTGCTTATTCCAATCCTTTTCGGGCGTAATTATTAATTTCGTATGCTTCCAACCCAATACGGCGGCTTAAGGCATCTTAAGGTGCATTATTCACGCTTGTTGCGACGTTGTTAGCAACTGGAGTTTTTGTCGTGTAGATTTGAATGCGCTCTTTTGATCACAAAATACCTCAGTTTGATGTTGATGAATGTTTTAATTCCACGTTTGATTTGGGGGCTCGTTAGTGAGTGGTAAGATAATATTGACAAAACGAGAAGCCAAGTTCAATTGAGTTTTCGGCATCAATTTTATACTTATATTTGACATAAATAATGAATGTAAAGGTGGATCTAAATGTAAGATGCCTGTAGGGCATTCGTTGCGAATTGCTTGTCATTTATTTCCTTTGGGCTGCGAGGTTTTGGATTGCATCTTGTATTACCTTGTGCAGGGTCCATCCAGATCACTGCCACCATCCTATCCTTTATTTAACCTGCCCTCAAACAGCAGAATTTTTCACATTTTTGTCGTTGTTAGACAACCCGTGAAATTACTAGCAAAAATCCTGTTTTTTAGCCCTTACGGTTGGAAAGATATTTTCTGTGTTCAGAACGCTCTCTTGATATTGCAGCCCTCAGATCAGGAGGCATATGTGCTCGTTTGCCTATGGTTCGAACATGTGAGACAAGGCTGCTTGCCAACAAAAAATAACAGATGGAACTGATATTTATTATAAAAGCTCAAACTGTCGCAGTCGTAAATTCTGTAGGGTGTCGCAAACCCTATATCAGATGACGCTGTATATGCTTTTTAACTAAAACACTAGCTGAGACTATGTAACGTCTCCGATGAAGTTATCAGGCCTGCTTATTGATGGCGTCCGTTTAAATTAACAATCGTTGTCGCATCGCGGCTCACGGACCATCGGCTGTATGAGATATGGCGACACGGGGGCTCTGATGTATCGCCGGCCGGATCATTAAGCGGCGTGGGAAACTGCACATATTTGCACAGTTGCAAACTGTGATATTATAAATAATTATTCTATATATAAGTCTCATAATAAGATTTAAGGTCACCGAAAGGGCGATAAAAAGAGTTTAGATCGAATCAACAAACCAAAGTATAGCAAACTCAAGTGGCACTAGGCGGAACACGTAGCTCGTACAACTGATAGCTGTTACTTAGCGCGGAAAGGTTCTAGAGTAGTGACTAGAAAAATGGGGGTAGGCCTTACACAAGGTAAACCGATGATCTGGTTAAGATCGCGGGAAGCCTGCAAGTAGCACAAAAATGAGCGTCGTGGAGATCCTTGGGGAGACCTATGTGGAGCAGTAGACGTCCTTTGGCTAACATGATGGAATAGATATGAGAGGAAAACCTCACACATATTGACCCAATCGAAAGCTAAACTTTATCTCGTCTTGCACTTGTTTCTTTATCTTGTATCTTTAGTCACGGGATCGGCGGGACCAAGGCTAAATTTTGTTAGTTGAATTCTTTTATACAACCCTAAACTGATTGGTGATATATCAACGCGCAGCCCACACCACTGGGCGTAGAAACTTGACATTTGGAGGAAATATTCCTAAGATATCTTAAGGATGAAGTAATGAAATTATGGTATTTTTCCATTTTCACGGTTTAACTTCTCAACCTTACGATGTGAAGTTTGGTACAGAAATGGTTTATAGCTTGGAGACTAAATTAGGTTACTATTTATCCCAAAAAATTAGACAGTTTCCGAGGGGATTGGCAATAAACTGCGTAGACAAAAATCTTAAATAGGTTTATTCACGTAGCATCCAGATCAACCAATTAACGTGACATTTTGCACCGGGATACCTCAGTCTATTTTAAACTGTATTTCACGTTTTCATCTAAGTAGTTTAGGTGACATTCGGAATTGGTGATTAAATAGCTTTAAATGATGGACAAAAGAAACCGTACTTCTTGAAATACATTCCATTGCCATTAGGCATTAAGTTCACCTTTTGTACTCAAATTCTGTATTTTTGTGCAATAAAGATTAAATAAATAAATTCCTGAATTTTAAGAAAGACGTTTTTTTTATCTATCATCGATCGTATTGTCATCTGATTATTTATTTGCAAAGAGTTCTCGCACGAATAAAATGACCTAAATACCAGATTGAAATAAAAAAAAAAAATATTTGATATCATATCTTTGACATTAAAGCATTGTAAAATTACGCAATAATATTAACCTAATGCGGCGTTCCCGCTGTGGGTCCCCAGTGACAGCGATCATATCGTCCATCGCTGTCAAACTGTACATCTTAAATGACAGAGTGTTGACAGGACTCCGATAACGACCGCTTTGATGAATAGGCCGCGGACTTTTGTGTGTTCGAGCCCGATAATATCCCATTTGACAAATCATTGTCGATTTACATCTATGAATATTTGAGGGATGACTTGGTCATAAGATAATAATATGTAACTACTCTTAGTTTGGCGATCATATCATCAAGGGCTTACCTTTGCTTTATTTGATTTTTGCAAATGCATTTTAAAGCCCAGTGGCAGTTTTACAAACTGTCCTAACTTTCAAAAATTAGGTGGTGAACGGGGACAAAGATATAAGTGATGTAATTATTATAGATTTTTTTAAAGAAATGGGGTTATTTAATACTTAATAAAGTCAACCCTAAGACATAAAAATTGATTTTTAGTACATAAAATCAAGATTTGGCCATTGCACGAGTAGGTATAACTCCTAAATGTTGCTCTACCTTCACCCCTTTAGCTGAATGAAACTTGGCAGGTTTGTGACAGTTAATAATAAATTATGCCTGTTTTGTTCTGGAACGTAGAACGTTTTACAATTGTAAGGTTAAAATTTCCCAGTATGTCGGAGAAAAATATATTTTTCATGGAATATGTATTTTTGTAAATGTTGCGAACGGACCCTGATTTGGACCGTTCATACAAACATAAAACCCTACAAGTAATAACTAGTTTTCTATTTAAAGTCATTCGGTGGAGTCTTAGATGATTTTAGTAGGTATAAACATTTTAATCGCCTGTATCTCAGGAACCAATGATGACTACTTAGTCGTGATAGTTTTCCTTTTAAATTGTTTTTTTTTTAGATTTTATAATAATAAATAATAATAAGCGCTTTAAAGCTTAATATTTCATAAACGGATCACTAAAACGGAATATTTTTTTAAAGTAAACGAACAAATACCTTAACAGTCCATAATGTACTTCAATTAAATACGTTCTTTGATAAAAATCAAAAATATTAATTAAAATTAACCAAAGCCATATTTGTATTCAATGGTATCTGATTAAACAATTATCGAGAAAAAGACGTTCTCTGGCTCGTCAATGAGTTTATTAACACGAATATAAAGCCTACTGCTTATTAAGCCGCTTGTGACACCGTAAGCATCTTCGTTTATAGATGCCGCGTGTTTTAAGGACCGGTCACCAATATACATGCTAAGAATCTTAATTTGGTCAAATTACGAAACGTTCAACATCACTTGTATTTTTATCTAATGAATAGAATGGTATCCGTTCATTTTTCATAATTTCATTTGCACTAATTTCGTTTGCCATAGTGGTCACTGGCAATAACCTTCATTTTCCCTAATATCACATACCATAATTTCATTTGCACTAATTTCGTTTGCCATAGTGGTCACTGGCAATAACCTTCATTTTCCCTAATATCACATACCATAATTTCATTTGCACTAATTTCGTTTGCCATAGTGGTCACTGGCAATAACCTTCATTTTCCCTAATATCACATGACATAATTTCATTTGCACTAATTTCGTTTGCCATAGTGGTCACTGGCAATAACCTTCATTTTCCCTAATATCACATACCATAATTTCATTTGCACTAATTTCGTTTGCCATAGTGGTCACTGGCAATAACCTTCATTTTCCCTAATATCACATACCATAATTTCATTTGCACTAATTTCGTTTGCCATAGTGGTCACTGGCAATAACCTTCATTTTCCCTAATATCACATACCATAATTTCATTTGCCATTATGGCGTTTTTTCTGAATTCGTAAACCTGTCAGGTAATTTTAACATGCCATCGTATAGAGCCCAATAGGTTAGGTTAGGTTTGTTTTATTACAATTCTAAATAGTTCACGGTTTCAGAAAAAATGCCTTTATGGCAAATTAATATTATGGCACATTATGGTTATGGCATATAAAATTATGTCATATGAAATTCGTGCAAGTGAAATTATTGCATATGTAATTCGGTCAAACGATAGAGACCCGAATAGAATAGAATAATATACATATTTGACATCAAATAACATGGAGAACCATATACCTACGGAAAGCTCGGGTTGTGGTGCCTAAAAGGTTCCAATACAGCATAATGAGTCAGGGGACCGCAGCGTTAGTTTTCGGTTGGCACCTTTTGTTGAACCATCATAATAATCGTTTTAGGTATATCAAAATTAAACAAGCTTTTCTGCAGAATAATGAACAAAATAACTACATCTCTAAAACAAAATATGAACATTCATTAAATCGATATGTTTACACTACGGGCATTGACATTTAGAAAAATATAATACAAAAATAAAATTAAACCTATTCAAATACGCATTGATATTTTTTATTATTATTATTACGTATATTATTAACCCCGCAATCACATAGGCTGAATCAGAAATAGTGCCACTCCATGTCTTCCCGTGGATGTCGTAAGAGGCGACTAAGGGATCAAAGGCTTGTAGTACTGTTAGGCAATGGGCTTGCAACCTGTCACTAATACACTGGTAAATATCTTACCCAATTTGTGCAAAATGAGGTTACATAATTATCAACAAGTCTTTTTAGAGTTGTTAGTAGTTCTGTAGTTCTGCCTACCCCACTCTGGGAATGAAGGCGTGATGTTATGCATGTATGTATGTTATTAACATAACAATTTAAAATATTAACATCAAACAGGATAGTTAGTAAAACAAATAAAATAAAATCTAAGCGAGCATTTAGTGGCTTAACATTGCCTTTGACTGACTGTACATCGTTTAAAAAATATACTAACCAGACTAGCAATCGTCATATATATATAACACTCGCATCATACCTCATTAGTAGCAACTATAAAAAGAAGACTCAATTGTTACATAACGCTTCATATTCATAACGCAATTACTACCATTTAACCTTTCTCAGTCGATATATGACCAACAATACAAAAAGATGTAAGATCCAATATAGTCGGTAATGCCACTTGAACTGGATCTGCAGGAATGTCGCATGCAACTTTATCGGATTAATTTTTTCATACATTGAACCGAACTTGATTATTTATCTACATTTTGATCGTATTTTAAAACTGGTTCATTAATGATCATAACTTTTAATTTATCTCTCGTTTGCGCTTGTGCAGTTGCAGCCGCAAATTCGCTATGTGTGAACTGGATTTATTTACGACAAAGATTTCTATCACTTGCGCGTTTTATGTTAACGATGGCATGAAAATTCATTAAGAGGATCAAAATTAAGTACTGCAGTCTAAAAAAATCATTATTTACAGTTATATACAGATCAAATTTGTATTTTTCACCTTTAAAAATCAATAGCCTCTTCAATCGCTCTTAAACCACAAGTTACCATGTAAAGAAAAAGATGATCAGATTGCCTGCAATATAGCTTCTGTAGCTCTTTAAATTTTTACAACAGGTCTGCAATAAAACAATTTATTGTAACTTAATTCGCCCTTTACAAACTACGGACATTGTCTTGGGAACACGTCGCTAAAAGTACGCGATCAACTTAGTACCCTGTCGTTTTAACATTATACATGAACTGCAATACGAAAACGTTGAGAAGCAACGGCGGCAAAGTACGGAATTGATCGTTTACTTAAGTTGTTTGCTATAGTACTTATACTTTGTAGCTGCCGGTGCGTACGCGTCTCACACGGAGCCAATTCATGTAAAAACATTGTTGTGATAAACATTGACTCGATTACACCGCAATTTACCCAGGATGGAAAACAAGCCCTATAAATATTTATCGTTACTATATCCCTCGCGCGAAATTATACAGCTGATCGCGAAAGTTTTTACCTTATCGCACTACAATAGCTCCGCTACCGTTGTAAAAGCGATTGCTCTAGTCTTTTTATGGTAAAAACCTCATGGTTACGAGTATACACAGTTCCTTGCAATATATGGGCAATAAATTTTATGAGAATGAATGGATACGTGTCATGGTTGTTACTATAAATCATTTTTTTCGCGATAAATTATTATATTAACACTTGACAGCCAAGCTCGTGGCGCTGTTGAGGTGTCAGTACGCATAGCTTTAATTGGCATTTTGTTGTTTCTTGTTAATTTGTACCGCATGCAAACACGTTATTGTAAGCTATATTTAAAAAATCGGTTAAATGCGAATAGGACTTGAGCACCGAGGGTCCGTAGCGTACGTAGGTACATATTAGAATTAACCCGAGTGAAAAAGTTTTTTTTTGTTTTTAAGTTTATCCAAAAATGTTGAGTCAGAACATTTTATCTAATTTCGTTAGAAATTTAGGGAATAAGGGTTTTTATTACTATTAGGCGATGGGCTTGCAACCTGTCACGAATACACTGGTAAATATCCTGGCTTGAATGTGTAAAATGTGGTTACAGAATTAAAAACAAGCCTTTTTAGATTTGTTATTTCTGTAGCTCTGCCTGCCCCGCTCTGGGAATGGAGGCGTGATGTTATGTATCTATATACTTAGAAACTGTGGTGTGAAAAAACTGTTTTGGAATAATAAGCAAATAAACCCCACTTCAAAATTCTAAACCTTCATTCTCCAATTATAAAATGTTTTAGCAGCTGAAAGTTATGGTGGTTATTTAGTAGTAGGTATTTCAATATCATTAGTAGTTGCTGAAATAGTGCCGCTGTGACTAGCAGACAGACGAGCAAAGCGAGTTGCACCTAAGGAAACTTATTTTTTTTACGGATCCCTAATAAGCCTTTGCCAACGACTCCGTCTACATATTATGATTTACATATCACTGACACGTTAAAAATTATTCCAAATTCCGCCAAAAAGGGGAATAACCAACAATTTTGCTCCACAAGCAAACAAACACACGACCGCATTTTAATAAAAGTTACAATTGAAAATAAATTATCACTTTGACATACGGGTCGTACATAGATTTAGGCTACCGTCTTTCCTGTGGACACACCGAAAGTTAACGTTTTTAAGGCCTAATTTTCTGGCTAAGCCCATTCCCGCAAAAACGCCGTCAGGACTGCTTTAGACCTATCATATAAAAACATCACTTATATGCACACAAGCTATTTAACTATTAAGAGTGTGTATGACCCATACATATTTAATGCTTGTTAAATAATCACATTACTGTTTCGTGGGAACTTGACTAAAACACGGTCAAAACGATTTGTCTTACACCTAATCCAATGTTAAGCTTTACTGGAACTACACAGTAACATATCGTAATCTGCTTAAAAAATGGTGTTAAACAAATATCTAACGGCGATTAATAAATGTATGTTGCCCACGCAATGCATTTGGAGTTATAAGCAGTGGGGGTTATTCCTTATGGTGATAATTCTGCTTTCTGTCGACTTCACCAACTTTCCATTATATATTGACCTCAAAGCTTAAGGCAACCATCTTAAGTTTAAGACCTACTGTGCTGGTTCACCTATTAAACTGTCCAGTATATTCTGAGCTCTAATTTAAAACAATCACGATAACTCTGAGAGGTCTAAAGTTGGAAGAAAAACAAGCGGCTGCGATAGAGAGTAGCATATCTGGAGTAAGCGGGCGGTCGCAGCCACCCAGAGGTGTGCACATCTCCAACTAAATCGAATTATAACACAACAAAAATAACTCGTAAATCTCATTTCAACTACACGCTTTTATGTCCACGGCATAAGACTGAAAATTCAACAAGAAACCATTTGCCAGCTGCTATAAATAAGTTGGGTTAATAGATTGTAGAGCATAGTAAATCAGTCGTGTTAGAACACCATATTTGTTTTTCGTGTCTTTGATCCGACCGCGCTGGAGAAATCATTTCCATAAAATTAGTGTATTCCTTTCAACGCTTTAATGTATTTAGAAATATATTTGGATGCATATCTAAGCAATTGATGAAAATAATGTTTTCTAAAAAATAGTGAGTGATCAAGTATTGAGGAAGTAGGAGACTTGCTGAGCAACAAAACAATGACGGTCGAAAAAATACTTACAAAAGCGAATTTATCCCTTTAAGGAGCTCTTCCAGCTAATCATTTACTCCACTTTGTTCCAAATCATATTAGGGTCATACACACTCTTAAAAACAAAAGTTGTCTCTCCTGTGGTCAATAGTTAAAAGCTTGTGTGCATATAATTTATGTGTTTATATGATAGGTCTAAAGCAGTCCTGACGGCGTATTTGCGGGAATGGGCTTAGCCAGAAAACTAGGCCCTAAAAACGTTAACTTCCGGTGTGTCCACAGGAAAGATGATAACCTAAATCTATGTATAATGGTTATATTTTGAGTTTTACATTTCCACGATTCATATCCCTTTTCTGGTTAAGCATATAAGATGTTATGTCGATACAGATGTCGATCAGAAGTTAAATTGTTTAGACAATGTCGCAAAGGGGGGCTAGTTTATGTCTGCCGATCTGAAGTAGAAAAGTGGCACAAGAAAAAGATAATTATTTAGTAAGCGTCAGTGATTTTACTAACCGACGGCATGATGCTTGCGTTGTCTACCTCTTCATTAGCAAAACAGGGTGACGGTTTTCGCACTAATAAATTCCAATTCGATCCAATTCTTGACAGAGGACATAAATAGATCAACCGAACACTTGCGAAAGGTCAATCCAAAGCCAGTCTGGTCGTTACGGAGTGGACTGTCAGCCTCTTGTTACCCGGTGACGGCCGTCGCTCACCGATCTACGCGAGAACAATTTGCAAAGATTTGCGTATTCTACGATCAAATTTAAATTTCCAAGCGGGCCTTGGGACTGCAAAGTTGTGGGTACCTGTTTTATTGTGTCGATCATAAAGAGCTTAGCATTTTTTTTCCTGTCCACATCTTGTAGACATCAAGTTCTTTGAGTACGAAAATCTGAAAAACAAACAACGATGACAAAGCGTAAATAAATCTCATATTTAATAGGATTTTCCAGTATTTACTGATTTTAATGCTTTTGTCAACTTATAGACAAAAAAAAACTCGTTTTACAAGAAAACACAGGCAAAAGCTACATTATAATATTCGTCCCTAAAAGCACGCAAGCATTTTTTATACGTACATAAATAAGTTATTCCCAAAAAAATACCAGTTAAATAACAGTTAGTGACCATCACAACACTAAAATATAAATATATTAGCATGTTCATAAATTAAACAAATCATTTATTTGCCGCCTAAAAGGTCACTTTTCTAAAGATGTTCAAATTTCAAATTCGTCGCAACAAACCCGCTCGCTCCACGCTCGCACAAGAATATTGTTAGCGGTCTCAGTACCTACTGCGCCTGCGCCAGTATTTGCATGCGCTCGTTAACGCATTGCCTGAATGACACTTGTAACGTGTGTAACGCGTGTCACGCGTGTCACTTGTGTCTCTCGTGGCTGTCCTCACGTTGATTGTTGCAACTACAAACAAGGAAGGTACTCGCAAATTGCTGCTATTGTCTTACGCATTACATGGGATAAAACGCGAGAACAATGTTTTTTTGTATGATTTAACTCAAAATAACACTGTTTCGTCGTTTTTCAGCTACATTTCTGAAATGTGTTTAATTTAAAGGCAGGTTTTTGGTCGCCGTTTACAAAACTGACGCGTTGTTTGTTATGTTTTGACAGATGCATTTTTCAAAGATTTGAGAACAAGGAACGGCAAAATAAGGATCAAAAATGAATACATTGTTAAATTATTATTTTACTCACTATTAACTATACTGAAGTCTAATTAAACTGTAGCAGGTGAGTAAACCGTTATTTCAATAACGCAGCTTAACTTTAATGTGTAATGGATAAGAACTAGTTGAAAGGAGACAGATTATAATTATTTAGTTGTACTAACATTGGATCGTAATGGAATCTACACTATAAATTATAGTTCTATGATATAATGTTGATGTTGCAAAAATTACAACACTCAGACATCAATCAATATCATTCGCCTAATACTTAAGGCATTAAAGCATAAGATGACACTCAAAAATTTGTGTTTAACCAAGAAAGATATTTTCTTAGTTAACATAGTTGAGTAAAATAGTTATGACACTGGTTAAATTACCCAAGGTTGATAGTAGCAACTATTTAGTTCATTTGTGATTTAAGTTATGTTTTAGTTGATATATCGTTGCTTTAATACAAAAGCGCCACAAATCAAAATGAATCTTTGTTGCATTTAAATTCAGGGCCTCTATTCAGGTGCGTTAAAATGATATCGTGTTTGACACGTTTAAGAATCACTTATGTCACAGTCGCCATTATTGTAAATGACATAAGAGTTATCAAAACGTTGACAATACGGAAACAGGTCAAAAACGATATCGTTATAACGCAGTTGAATTGAGGCCCTGAACGCTATTTACTTAAAGTTTTAAATCTAATTGTATTTGTTTTAGGTTTGTGGCGCTTTTGTATTAAAGCAGCGATATGTTACGTCTTGATAGGGTCGTATTAAGTCAACCTTATTCACAACAATCACTATCTTGAAGCAACCTTTTTTTTTGTCTCACGACTGCTGTTCAGAGGTGCCTGTTTAAGTAGCTCTTGTAATTACTCAAAGTACCACGAATGATTCAGGCCTGTGGAGGTTCAGGATCCAATCACCGGTTTGATTGAATGTCTGTAAACGTCATTTACCGGTCGTTATCCACGCCCGAGCCGCAAAGCCTCGTCGCCGTCGCATCAGCAACCAATAAACATTTCATTGCCTGTTTCGCTTTTGTTTCGTACGTTTTCGTACTTGCTTTAATTAATGTGGCAATTTTTGCGAGGAAATTTTTGTGGTGTTCAGTGCTTTATATTAATGCCCCCGTTAATTTGTATGAGTTTATTTAGCTTATGGATGGTTTCTTAATTGGTCGTGACGTGTCGTGATATGACTACAAACTGTCTATGAGAACTGTCGAAATACTTGCAAATTCACTCCTGGGCTGGGATTCTACACGGTAATAACGATATCGTCTTTGACGTCTTTCCGTTTTGCCAACGTTTTGATAACTCTTATGTCATTTACAATAATGTCGACTCAAACATAAACTATTCTAAAACACGTCAAACACGATAACGTTATAACGCAGTAGAATAGAGGCCCTGCTTTGCACGGCTCACCCTGGACATTAACATTTGTGTTTACATACATGGAATATTATTAGATATTTTTGAGATTAACTCTGTTATATAAAGATGTATTTTGTAGGGTACATGTTTTTTAAATGCTATGGCAATTTTTCCTTTACGGCAAATGGAAACCCATTTTCTCCGATATTAAAATAGCATTTTAGTAATATAAAGTTAAAGTTACCGAAACACTACAGCACTACGGGAAAATCAATTACTGGCGCAAGTGGCGCACCACCTAAGCGGTGAAAGGTTAATGCAGGCATTTTACGGCCCCACTTAATCGCCAATTTTTATAGTCCGTCCTCAAATTCATTACAGGCACTAAATTAAGTAAAGATACGGACATCTGTATCGCAATTAAAGACCGTCGTTAAATTACGAAACGCTTTGTCAATAATTAAGTTAACCACCACTAAATAGAATTGACTATCCGGACGGATTCTTATAGGAAAGTGAGTTTTATTAGCCCGCGTAGTTTGCAAAAGTTCAGGCGGTACTTCGGCCTAAAGTTAAAAGGCGTGTGTGAAAAGGTGTGTTATCTTCCTTTTTATGTGTAAATATAAAAACTTTTATAAGTTACATTACATAGTATTGCGCCTTACTTACTTTGGTAGTTACGGGGTATTTGCACTCTCTTCGACAATATGCGAACTGAGTGTAAGCTTAAAAAACCGGGCAAGAACATGTCGGACCATACTCAGTATAGGGTTCCGAAGCCGACAAACATAAAAATCTTCTATTTAAAGTCAATTGGTGCCGGCTTAGATGATTTTAATAGGTATAAACACTTTAATCGCCTGTATCTCAAGAACTAATGATGTCTACTCAGTGGTGACAGTTTTTATTTAAAATTCGTTACATGCGTTACATTCGTTTCATTTAAGATTTTTTCTGATTTTTAGTATTTGTAGTTTTGGCTGTAGCGGGAGCGGACACTTGAGTCTAACACAAATTAGCGCTTTAAATCTTAATGTTTCATAAACGGATTACTTAATCGAAAAACTGTATAAACAAACTCGTAATATTTTTGAAAGACCTATCCAATGACACACACACTATAGGATAGAGGAAAAAAAATACATCCCCACGTTACGTGTAAGGAAGTTACACTACAAAAATATTATTGTACCACTTTGTTGGCGTGACTAATATGCATATTCATGCCAAATGACAGCTTTCTAGTACTAAGAGTCTCTGCGCTAGGCTGCGGAAAGACGGACGGACGGACGGATTCCTAGTTTGACTACGGAACCCTAAAAACTATTTAAATAATAATAAATCAAAGTCGAGTATGACGATTATATTTATGACGATTTACCCCAGATGATTTTAGAACTTTTTTTTCGTAAATAATGGTTTCATCTGAGCAATTTGTAATCTTACAAATACGATCCTTAGCTAATTTAAATTCAATTTTGTTTAATAAGTATCCTCTATCATCCTGGACCGCCTGCAAGGAGCCTCCCTAACAGAATTACACACTAATTAGTTCTACGGATATTTGTTTTCTTTTTAAACTATAACCGGCGCCAGTGGGCGATAAAACTAACAAAATTAGTCACAGACAAAACAAAACAACGCTGCAACGGGGCGTTTTATTAGGTCACCGTAGCTAGAAGACGATGAGAAGCAAAACGGTCAAGCTGTATTATATTATAGGTATAATGTGGACACGGCTGATTTTATAGGGCTGGATTTTAGACGGCGATTTGGTTCGAAACCAAATTATATCAGGAAATGCCAAAAAGAGAACGGACAGCGATGAAAGAGGAAGCACAAGGCAGCATAATTTGATAGCAGAAAAAGTGTGGTTTTTCTACAGTAAATCCATAGAAATTAAAGCAACATCCATCGATTTAATCAACTCAAAGCCACTGTTCTACATACTCACATTCGCTTTAATTAAACGTTTGACACACTCGTGACCACCAATTAATTTAATTTAAAATTCCGGGTGCACCAATTGACAAAATGACTCTCATTGTTGATGTAATTAAGCAGGTAATTTCTCAAGGCACGACACTCGGCACGACAAGTGACGTCAGTTGTTTCAGCGACAGATGAATAAGTGCGTGTCGATGGGGCTTAATGGGCGGGACAATGATGGAATCGTCGCCGGCGCAGATTTTATCGTATCTATGAACCGATAAGAGTCTGATTGCCGGCAGTTTCAAAGGCAAATTGCGAGTGGTAACAAAACCGCGGTGGTCTGTGCTTGGAATGGCATTTTAGTATGTCGGTAAGTGTTCGGAAACTTTTTGTTCCTTTGAATATCGACATCAAATTTCAGTTTTTCAGTACTAACTAGCGTTTTGTTGTGTAAATCTTTTTTACAACGTTAGTGGTAAACAAGCATGCTAGGGCTCGATTCGGTATCGTTTTGTTTTTATTTAACTCTGCCGCCTTTACTGTAAAATAAACAAAAGCTATCATAGTGTTGACAATATGAAATGTCAAAAACAAACCAATAGGGTAGAGCCCCTTGCTAAGCAGTTCTTTATCGCAGCATAAATGCTTGTTGAACCAGTCACTTACAACACCTAGAAAACAACACACTACCTATATTCTAATTTCTGTTATTTTTATTCCATCAGTAAAGTGACACTCAGGATTGAAAATTAAATGTTTTCAAACAACTTCATAAAAGGTGACCTCAGAACTCAGACTTTTGAATCAAATCGAAAATATATTTTATTTTTTCAAATTTTTGTACTTCCAGATTGGTTCCCTTCTTGTCAAAATGAAGTTTTGATGCCAGTCCATGAGGAATCGGCGGAACTCCTCAAAAATTCTATTAATATAGTAATTTTGATATCTTCTTTCATAACTCAAGCATTTATGTTCAGAAGGTATCATTTGGTGAAGTGGAACTGATGATGAAGACCACAGATGGGAACCGGAACTCCTCAACGGTACCTATTTCAAGAGTGGCGATAAGATATCTCGATTAACATAGTTAACCGACTATGACGGAGCACATTTTTTATGGTGTACACACTATGATTATCCCGTGGCGTTGCTTGCGGTGAGCTTAAAATATCCTACACTTGCTTATTAATTTAGAACTGGGATAATATTACAGTGAAGATATCACTAAAAATATGTAAAGTAAACACAAAACTAAAAAAAACACTTAATTTCTGTAATTTTCAGTCAATAGTTTGATATCGTAGCACAGTCAAAGTAAGAAAAATAAATCAGCGAAACAATCGCACACAAATTGACCTAGTCCCTAACTAAGAAATATAATCTATATCTACACTGCACCGGATCGACGTAGCGCTTCTAAGACGAATTGTTGCAGATTATAGTAGGGGTATGTATGTATGTAGGGTGATCGCACCAGTGTTGGACACTTTTAGCTGACAGGCACCAATAATGGACACTTTACTCATAATTCAAAGATCATAAGGTTATAAATTGAATGTTGCAAAACAAATGAATAACCTTTATTGTGTGTAAAATAGGAGTCAAGTGTCCATCATTGGACCTTGTCCAGTACTGGTTCGATCACCTATGTGAACTCTTTATAGCACAAATAAAAGATAACATAGTAAAAAACGTAACAGAAACACAAAAGGTATGTACAAAGGTGAACTTATCCCATTAAGGGAACTCTTCCAGTTAACTTTTGAGCGATTGAGAGCGAAATAAAATAGCGGATTATATTTCATCAACCAAGCAACGATAAACATACTGATAATAGAGAAAAACAAGGGTCAGATACAAATACTGGCGCTCATCTCAGAGATATTTCTCAAACCTTGGACCAACAGCTTCTTAGTCATATACCATTTGGGAAGTAAACCCACCATGTCGGTACGATACGCCAATCACGGCATGCGTGGGAATTCTCACGAAAAACTATTAGCCCTCTAAAGCTCATTGTAAATCTGTCCTCACCGGACACCCCTAAACACGCTGCGCAGTAATCACACTTCCGCGGTGCAGGTAATGACTAAACGCTTTATCAGTGTGGCAAATCAGTGTCCTGCGGCGTGTCCCGGTTCGTGGGAAAACGTTATGACAAAATACAACGAATGAATTTTCAAAGAAGGTTAAATTATATTTACTGACAACTGACAAAACAGCAACTCCGTGAGAGGCCAGATAATAAAATAAGATTACCTCTATACAAACTGTCTGTCACATACAAAAAATCATTTTGCATGCCTGTCAAAGTTTATAATGCTCTGCCAGACAACTTGCGTAAACTTACTGCGAACTTATTTAAAAGCAAGCTCCATATCTGGTTAATCCAAGAGTGCCATTACTCTATCAAAGAGTTCCTAAAGAGTGTGTACGCATAAAATTGTAATAAAAATAACTGCCAAACCTTGTTAACTTAAATATTGTCTAATGTTATATGTGTTATTTTTTGTACTAGATCATTATATTTGCACGCTTAATTTTAAGTATTTTTGTAAGGAAACAAATTCCATGACCACTACCTTTCAATCTATGTACCCAAAAATAATATCAAATAAATACATTTATTCATTCATACATTCATTCATTCATTCATTCATTCAAGGCCTTTTTATAAATTGGAAGAATACTTTAGTAATATGTTAGACGCTTGTCATTACAACATCTATTGGCATGTATTGAATCCTTACATTCAATAGATGTTGCAAGAGGTGTTCCTTTCTAAATGTAGGTATGTATTTATCTTACTTAAGTTAATGTCTGTTGAATATTATTCTGCATGCCAATCTTGGTTTTACATAATTGTTCGTTTTTTGTTTGATTGATTGAAAAAACAATTTTTAAAATAATTAATAACATGAACAAGGGCTTTATTGCTTTTCTCACCTCATTGCTTTTGATATGGTTTTGTTTTGTTTTTAATTTGGCCTCCATTACTGTCAAGTAAATAAGAGCTATCATGACGTTGATGATAACACGTTTAGAGTAATATGGTTTTAACGAATAGAATAAAGCCCATATTAAGAGGGTTCTGAGGCCCTCGGACATTTTTAAACCCAAGATTGCAAATCTGTTGTTAATGTTGAACATTAGAACGTTTTTCAGATCATTATGAGGAAATAAACCGCCTCTATAATGCACCGCGTAAGCGACAGTACCAACAGCATCCTAGGAGTGATGGCAAGAAGGCTTTCCCCGTAATGAGGCATTGGGCGATCCTCCTCGTTTAGTCATCTTTAATTTTAGTTTATTTGAAATCTGTGGTTTTAGTTTATTTATTGGGTGAATTGCAAAAATATTGTACATAGTTAAGGACCTAATTGATATCAAAGTTATAAACACAAAATATTTTTCCTTTGTGTAACGAAGATTAACCAAACAATTGTATGACTAATTTTCGGTACATAAAGGAACAATATTTTGTTTCAATTAAACATTGACATCAATTATATTTTTGCAATTCACCCTATTGGTGTGTTTATTTGTGACTTTATTTTGTATAGCATAATTTTTTATTCATGTGAGGCTAAGTGAAACCAAGAATCTACTTTTAAGTTGGTAGGAGGACACATTCTTGAAGATTAGCCTTATTCTTTGAGTGCTTTGAGTTTAGTTAATAATCAAATTAAAATCTAACAAGACCAACAATAAAAAAACATTAAGTTATAACTAGACATCGCTAACTCGTGGCATTTAGGTAGCACTTGACAGATTAGTGATGAGACAAGTTTTCTAAGTGTCTTTTCAGATAAGATAAAACAATACGTTAATGTTACCTACATGGCATTAACATAAAGATGACAGAACATATGACATTTAAGTACTCGTATTATTACAAGACGTGTCGCGAAACATAGATTTTTACCAAATAATGGAGGAAATCATTAGAGAGCATTCAGAATTCCTACTACAAGGTGACAAGGTAACATGCACCCGTCGCGATGTTTATATAGTTTGCGTGACATTTAATATGAACAAGCACTTAAAGTCCAAAAAGCACATAAATCACAGAATCATTTGCTACCTCACCTTTAGAAGATTTTGTTTTAAATTTACCGGAGCACTAAATATCAATTATTCCTGAAATCTAAAAAATATCTCTCATACTCATAAATCATTCAAACATTGTCACATCACTAGTTTGTTAGAAACTGTCAAGTGCTACCTAATTGCCACGAGTTAGCGATGTAAGACAATCGGTGAAATTACTAGCATAGAGGCATTCCATCTTAGTCCTCAGGGTTTGCAACGCATTTGAGGTCTTAGGATTATAGTCTTGAGAATTCAAATGTCTATGGGTCTCAGATTCCACTTACCATCAGGTGGCCTGAGTGCTCGTGTGCCTTCTCCTTAACATACAAAAAAAAAAGTGTAGTTGTAACATAACACATTTCAAAAATTAAATAATATTTTGTCATTTAATACACCTAATCGATGTTGGCGGCAACCAAGCGGTGTTGTCAATGGTTAATGATCACAGGAACTAAAGTCCGTTGCCGCCCTTTCACCTCCGCACACATTTAGGGCTGACACACCATTATTGTCACCATACCGGCCACCGCGTGAGAAACTGACACATTAAACCATCGTTTCCGCAAAAGAATATCAAAATAGTACCAATGGAATAACAATGACATTGTAAATCCATTGATTTACGTTTATAGCCTCACCAGTCCAGTTGATATTAAAATCACACTTTTTCATTCAGATCATGGAGTTAATAGTATAAATACGTACGTGAGAGTGGCGAGTTAGCACGCAAAGTGCGTTCGCATTGTCGTTATGTTTATTTATTGTAGCCCGGCTGAATGAGTTACTCGCTGTTTACACCGCTTAAAGGACGTATAAATTTAACTATTCAATTGAAAAACACTTCGGGTAGGCAGATAAGATACATTTTAACGATGAAAATGTGTGAATTGGACAGTGGTGCGGTCAGTTTACATTTAAGGCCTGAGCACACAGTGGGCAAGTCTTGGTGTGCGAAGGAATGCTTCCCGAAGAGCAACCCTCCCGATAACAAAACATTAGGTTATTTAAGGGAGTGACCGTGGAATACTTATGCAAAGAGTCTTATTGTGCTGAAACTGTTTCTGCTCGTAGCTGGAGTCAAGAAATCATGTACGCTAAATCCCTTAGTGGCAGACTGTTAGGGTTACAGTCACTCTCATCATATCCAACATCAGTACCAACATAGGCGCTACGTGTATATTTGACGCCGCCAACCCATTGCTGTGATTTCCGCTTTAGCACTTGATCTGATGATAGAATCTATAGTTATAAGCAGCAATGGACACAGCTGTTTAGAAAACATACCTCGATCCGACTAACTCGCTATGTGCTACGGTTTTAGAGCCAGCTACAAGTAACAATAATACTTTTCCTTTCTGCAAACGTTGCCGTCCTGATTTTGATCTTCATTACCTATTTTATCGCATATCTGGAATATCTTATAAGTAGGTTGTTTTTAAAGTCTTATTAAGACTGGCTCGTTAAACGAACGGACTGCAAGAAAGAACAGAGTAATCTGTAGAAGTCGTTAATTAGCAGTACGCACTTTCACTTCTGGTGAATCCCAAAATAAATATCTTTTCGAAGACATAACTTATTCTAATTAGTTCTTACAGAGTTCCAATTAGTACGATTGGGTATCGACTCACCGCTTCGCGCTCGGTGGTTAACATAAACTGCGAAGATAAAATTTAAGCCCTTTAATGAACTCCCAGATTGCTTTATTAACTCCAGAGATAAATAAATTCGGGTCTTTAGTTTGTCGTATTGCCAGTTTTAAGTTATTTAAGCTTGTATCTGATCCCACTGTCAAGACAGTCTGTGTGAAATACCTGCAAGATTAATTCTTTTAAATTGATATTCTTACAAAAAAAGTTATTTCTCCTTAGTCCAAACTTTCGGTAACCTATCGCAAGTCCAAAATTCTGTTTTCCACTTATTAGGTACATTTACTAATGTTTTATCAGGTAATACTGCATATTTTTCTAAGACCCTTAAATTTCCAGGATTTCAAAAACATTACCTATAGCTTAGGTTAATGTTTGTAACACTTCAAGCTCACGTAAATTTGCGAAACGAAATAGTTGAAAACAAAATATCATACCTGCAACGGCATGGTTACCAAAAAAAAGGCAAAATCTTAAAATACTGGTGTTACTTGAAAAAACTTTGATCATTTCTGCAATGCGCATCAATTGGATTGTTTAAATAAATTCAGTCAACGCAAAACTTTATGACAAATTGTATTACGGCGACCCTTATAAAGTGCTAACCAGAATAAATATGTTCATACCGTTTATTGTTATAATTGGCATTTTGAACATTATGTTGGCATATAAAAACAGAAATTGCTCGATTCTGGATAATTATCGACACGCAAAATGTCGAACCGACTTGCTGCTATTTATCGACGATTTAATTTAAATCGATTCGGTGTGAACGGTCAGGGGACCAAGCAATAACACCCCTAATGATACCTTTGGAGAAAAGGTGTTAAAACGTTTATTGGAATACGTCTAAAATTTTATTAATGGCATTTTAACAAGCCGACGCCTCATTTTAGGTGTTAAACTATCCCAATCTCGAATGATCACAAAAAAAAACAAACGTTAACAAAATTCTAATTCGAACGCAAGATAAATTCAATTAAAACTTTTAATTCCTTGATCAGTTAAAACAGAATCCTAGTCAAATATGGAATTAAATGTTTTTATTTAGTGGTAACACGACATGCATAATTTATAAAGGAGGACGGAGGAGAGAGGGTATTTAAATTAGGCCATTGCGGTGTGCAATTCAATAATATGCAAATTAATACAAAATTGGGTCAATTACTTATAATACACCTTTCCATACATTCAGTAGCAAGCTTCTTAAAAGCCAATTTAATAACACCGGCGTCAATGCACTATAAAGTGACCGCTGCATAAGAACCTCAATGATTATGTAGAGATCGTCGCACGTCCGTCTGACAAGGAAGCGATTTCGGCGACGATGCGATAAATTTATTCTGCACCAAACTCGAACAGCGCTTTGATTGAATTTACCGCGTCTGTCATCTTTACCTCGAGATTATCTCCTGTCAAATTAAATGAAAAATAAATACGGCAGCGCAGTCACAACAACTTTTACGCAGTCAAGGAGCAGCCGGAATAAGAAAAGCGTAATAAGGGATTTATCCGTGACGAGAAGATCGTACAGGCTTGACATCGTACAATCATGCGGAGTTAAGGACCGAGGTGCCAAAGCTTAATAGCTCTTGATCGACGGTTCTTGCTACCGCTACAAGAACGCTGCTTCTTAAATGAACCGTTGTCCCCGCCCCGGCGTTTTATTCCGATGTCGATAATTCCAGGCTAGCATCAAACGAACTCTGTCCTCGGGTGAATTTTGAACGCTTCGATTATTAACAGCGCACGCGTCCAAGTGCTCCTGCACACGAAATTGGCTACAAATTGGCAACCGCTTGCGCAGACGACGTTGTTTATGGTTTCGAAAAAGTGGACATGACTTAATTTTCAATTACATCCCTGGATGGTGAATTACGGGAGTTCTTAATCATTAACCAATGCTCAGCCATTATTTTTATTGTGTGGACTTTTTTAGCTGAGCATCGTCACGTTTTTGCGTTTTTTTTATAAAACTGAAAATGAATAAAGTTCTCCACTCTGTGATTTTATTTGTGTGCAATGCAATATTTTCTTATGAACCCCAGTTGAGGTATATAATTCAAAACGATAACGTTTTTTTTTTAAACATAAATCTCGGCACATTTTCGATTACAACACCCATTACGTTACTTGATACCACTCAATTTTACTTTGAATAAAAAATGCAATGTTACTAGCACAGCTTATGTAAGACACCTCCTAATCATAATTTGTTTAAGACCCCAAACGGGATAGCTTTCATTTTGGATTTTATGGCTAGTCTAGACTGCCTTTTTGTTTGTGATTCAGTAAAGCGATTCTAACAAGCAAAATAAAATACCTACTTTAATTTTCTGCCTTAGGAAATTTTTACAATATCTACGTGCATCGGACGTGGCGGTTTTGGACTAAAGTGCGCGGGCGCACGTGCCGGCCAGCGTAAGCGCAGATGTACCACCACACCTGCCTTAACGGTCGGAAACCTCTCTCCCACCCAAACAAAATCAAACCACCATCCCTTTCCCTCAGTGTGTACTTTTAATTCCGATACCCAGATCGGAACCGCTGGTTTTTATATCATGTGACCTGTTTCTTAATGACATGTTCTAAAATAGTTCTAGTTCGTTAGTATTCTGCGCACGAGTATATGACCATGTGTAAGGCGCTCAAGTATGTTCGGGATCAAGTTCTAGGTTGCGCAGGATTTTAAATGGGCAAATGTAGCCTCAAAAGTATGTCCCATCACTCGGCGCCTAGCATTGTCTGGTGACATCTTTTATTTTTATTTCTTAGAAATCGAAATAGGTAAGGAATGTATGTAAGTGCCCTAGTCGCCGCAAACCTGAACAAGGATAGTAGCCGAGTGACATACCTATTAACTTTCGTAGCTGCTTAAATGATTATTATACTGCTGTAGTCAGTAGCAGAAATAACTTACTTGAATTACGTACTATAGCCTGATAATGACCATGAAACCTAGCGATAGTTAAGAAACAGAAGTAGCAGAATTCGCCAATTGACTCCATTTCGTATTCTTCGGGTAATTAAAAAACATTTCAGCAAAAAAGAGCAAAATTGGGTTTTACGAAATATTTGGCTGATTTTAGGCATTTCTTCTTAGACACTAAAACCGATAGTTCAAATAATGTTTGTATCGAAGTTTACTATATTATTTCAAGACTATATTTAAAATGAAACAGTGCCTGTATTATGAAGTGTAAAAATCTCCCAAGTTCCAGACAAAGAAAGGAACAAAGCTATAGCTGTAGAATAGAATAAAATGACTTTATTTCGGACAACAAGGCCCATATTTACAAATATCTTAGAGAATAACACACATAACAATTTATAACATAAAATTAACATAACCATTAAAACACTTTCACGGAGTAAGTAAGACGGCGGCCATGAAATAAAGTTGCATATAAATATCTCCCTTACGTATTGTTACCTCAAATATTTAGACGGGAAACGAGTTAACCAGGCAACCTTAAATTACCTAACAAAATTTAAAATTATTGGTGTGACGAAAATCGTAAATGCGAATCGAAAGATTGAACCAGCTAATAAGTCTGCGGCGTATCTTCAGTATTAAATCCATAATTTGCTCCTGATTAATGATTTTAGTATTGACAAAGGCGCAGCAGGACAGACCACTCGCTGGGAAAATTAGACACAGGGTAGCACCCGAAAAAAAGTTGATCCGAATGTATCATTGTGAATGATGTCTAACGGTAACATCTAACTAGTATTGGTTCTCGAATCGTAGCAAAATGAGGAGTTTTAGCGTTTCAAATTGGTGTTTTTCTTTTTAAATGTATTTTTTCCCAGGAGAGATGAACAACATTAATGGATTGGAGTCAAAGGTAAATGTTAGGAAGGAGTATTTTTTTCTATTTATTTAGGAATACCAACAGATGATACAATATAACTTACACATAATATTTTGTAACAGTTATTTCTGAAACGGACGCGCTCTTATTATGCATTGTTTTGTAGCCTATCTTTTGTATAGAGATATAATTGCCGTCGTTATGACCGCTTTTATATGCTTGACTTTTTAAGCTGTCAATACATCAGTAGTACTGCATGATATCGACATTGAAGCAGGATGTGCTTAACCAAAGTGGAACTAATCTCACGTAAAAATAATGAACATTGAATGTAAATGTTAAGTTATTGCATTTCATGAACTTCAAGAGTATTATCGGAAAAGAGTCAAAATGTAATGAAAATATTCAATTAACAAAAACCTAGTTCAAAATTCCCACCTAGTAACAATTTGCAAGTCAAAACGGTTAGAAATTAAAAAAACTCTCAAACCGCCAATAGCCCTTAATAATTATAGATTAAATCAAAAATATATCCAATTTTATTATTATTCGTTAGGCTTCCGGGTTCTTTTATTTTGTTCCCAGCGCCACGCCCTTTGTTACCCATAGTTTTTTCTCTCCTCCTCATTATTAGTTGGTGCCTTTTATAGCATGAAAATCCTTTAATTAAACACAAATATGAATCTATTCTTCGAAGTTAACGCCTTTTTTGTTAAAGAATGCTGCCGCTCATCTATTTAATAACTTATTTTTGATATTTAATAATCTCCGTTATAAAACTACTACTTTATAGAGCCAAAGTCTTTGTAAACTTTGTGAGACGTGGATTATTATGGTCTACTATGCACATAAAGTTAAGTAAGCCTATTATATCTAGGTATTTGTGATTATCTAAGTTTTATTAGACCCACAAAACATCGTTCGCATTTCAGTAGTTAGTCGAGATATTAGCAAAAGCTATAAAGCTAACATAATCGCAGTCATAAGTTACTTTTTATGAGTACCTATACTATTAAAAATCTGAAAATAGTAGCTGTTTATTAATTAGTGTAGATTTATTATAAGAGCTAAAGCGCCTATTGCGATATTTTATTTCAAAAATATGGATGACATAATTAGCTTAGCCGTTAATGTCCCGTCTATAGAGCTCTAAAAGTGCCAAGTTCAATCCCTAGTAAAGACAAATAAATGTTTGTGTGATGAGGATGAACATCACGATTACACATTAGAACAAATGGAACAAGCTACCAAATTCAAATACTTAGGTTGCCTTATTAAAAATGACTGCAGACGTACACAAGCAATAATAACTAGAATTTATTATCCCTAAAAAAAAGTAGAATAGCAATGGTTTAAAAGCATTCAATACTAAAAAATGCTTACTGAAATCCAGAATATCAGGCAATATCTGGGAAAAGTTTATAAAAGTGTACATCTGGAGCATAGCGCTATACGCGAAACGTGGATAATCGCACAACGGGATAGACAACGTCTGGAAGCCTTTGAAATGTGATGCTGGCGGCGGATGCAGAGGATTAGCTAGACCACAGAAAATTACCAACGAAGAATACTTAACATGGTGGTGCTTATTAGAGACCGTTGGAAATAGAAGAGAAAAGATGCTAGGACCCTTTATACGACACGACAAATAGATTAAGGCCATAGTGGAAGGGAAGCGGAAGAAAAGAAGGCCAAGAATAACGTTTATGGATCAGATAAAAGAAAAAAAAGACGTCGAGTCGTATCAGGCCCTAAAAGAAAAGGCTCTGGGCTGGAATTCTACAAGGTAATAACGATATCGTTTTTGACCTGTTTCCGTATTGTCAACGTTTTGATAACTCTTATGTCATTTACAATAATGGCGACTGTGACATAAACGATTCTTAAACGTGTCAAACACGATATCGTTTTAACGCACCTGAATAGAGGCCCTGAAAAGAGAGTCATGGAAATTGCTCCACTGATAAGAGCCTAGCTCTTAAATTTAAAAAGAGAGAGGACGAACAAATAATGGCTTCTGCTATTGTATCTTATTTTTTTTTTTAATTACATTTATTACCTTTTGTAATTATGTTTTGTCAGTTGTATAATATAATACTTTGAATTCGTGGTTAAAAATCCACAAACCCTAGGATAAGATTTGGTGCTAGGATATTCTATAGGTACCTAATAGATAATCGCCATAATTAAATTTAGTACTTCTCTTATGTAAAGTATACTATCGAAAGTTGAATTTTATAGTTGTTTTGAGCAATATAATGATATTATCAAGTAATATAGAATCGGACGGACATGTAGACCACCGGGCGAGAGGCTGAGAAGAAAACTCGCTGAGTCGTTACATTTTAATTAAGACCTCAGTCTCCTTGTTGGTACGTTCTGTCTCGCTCGTGTCTCATTTAAGGACAGATGGCCAATTTATCAAACGATAAATTTAGTGGAAATGATAGAAACGTACCTTTTGGTTTACCTATCAAGGATCTTTCCAATACAATAATTATCTTTGACACAGATCCTTTGTTATTAAGTACTAGAGAACTAGATAATTATATATTGCTCGAATGATAATCACGTTCATTTATTATTTTATAAATGTTTCGTTGATTATCATTATAGTTAAAGCATCAGGTCAAACGCAAACCCATTTTTGATAAATAAAGTCACTGATATATACAAAGTTTATTCACAAATTCATATATTTCACTACTGTTGTATCAATAAACACATTGTAACTATTTCATTTCTTTATTTAAAGACTTTGTATAAATGACCGAAATTTTATCTTCAGACACATCTCCCCAGCCACCGGGTAAGTGATGTCTTAATAATGACATGAGGTTAAATATCGTGAGACACATCTGGGAACAGACAAAACCGATCGTCTCGACAAAGGAACAGTGCCTCAAGTATTTTGTCACTGTTAAACTGATCCAATCGCGTCTACATTAAAGTAACAAAAAACTGATCAAAAAAAAAATTAAACAAATCTGACTCCGCTATCAAAGGTATACGGCGCTTTACGGGTATGTTCTTCAATTTATATCGCAGTGAATTTTTGTCGGCCTCAGTATTTGGAATTTTAACGTAGGGCCAGACATAAGTACCAATGTAACATCGCTAAATCTGATTTTTATAACCTAACTGTTCCCGATATCATTTTGTATTTAGTACTTATGTTATTTTTAGCAGTGGACATATTATTTTGGCTTACATGTTGATGATGATGATGTAAAAACAAGTCGGTAATTGGGTGCTAAATAGTTCTTACAAACGCGTAGCACCCATAATTTTACATAGTTTTACAATATTCTCGTCGTGTCCAATGTTCTTTATAAATAAAAAGCTGTCATTTATAGAGGACAAAAATGTTTTATAAATGTTTAGATAGGACGTGGATATAATAATATATCTAGAGATAAAGATATATCATTTTCTTATCTACTGCCTTTAACCTGTTTATAAACTTAAAAAATCCAAATAACGAAAACAAGTAATCTAAATGAAAATGGGATAACAACTCTTTAATTTTCCGTCGATGCCACACACGACTGTATTGTTACTGGATCTATAAAATACAAAACCCTTAATTTATTCCTTTAAGTGAGACATCAAATCAATTGTTTTGACGAATTGGGTCTGTTTGTCTACGATTTAATCAAGTTATTATTTTTAATTGAGCACTTTACATCTGCTTCGGGATTTTGTGGTAGCAGGTATTTTAAATAATTATGTATAATTATTTACCTCTTATTTTTATTACTTATGTTAGTTCCTTTTTAAAAACATTGAATTTTAGAGAGGGGTATGATTATGCATAATGCTCATAATGAAGAATTTTTAATAAATAAATAAATAGAAACGCGTAGTTAACTTAGAAATGAAAGAGTTTACGAAACTTCAAATATTTGAGAACACATATCCAAATTATGCAAGATATTTAAATCCAGTAATATGCAGTTCGACTTTTTATTAATTTACATTGATCGTATGTGGCTGTTCAGATTTTTATCAGTATGTACAGTCAACCAATTTGATTTCTGGGCCACAACCAAAACGTAGAGACTTCATTTAATTTGGTTTAATTTTTATCTTGTCTTAATGATGGGCCTTTTCGGATACACTTCGACCCCTTTAGAACCTTTTGTGCCCTCTTACACAGACTCAGCTGTTCGAATGTGCAGCTTTTGTCACTCTTCACCGCAATAGCATCGGGGTTTAAAATTACGTTAGAAAAACTCATTGGTCCATGGTGACCGCGGAAGTTCGAGCTCGGTACCTTACGATCACAAGTCGACTAAGCCACTAGGCCACCGACGCTCTTAGGTTTACAACGACAAGTAGACAATGTAGGACTACATTGTGGCCTAAGAATCAAATTGGTTGACTGTACATACATAATAATATGAACATACTTACTGTCAAAAATCTGTACAGCCACCTACGGTCAATATAAATTAATAAAAAGTCCAACTGCATATTACTGGATTTAAATATCTTGCCACCCAAAGAGCAAAAGCGTTGAATGAAATATCAATTAGGCCGCTTTTTGTACAAAAAGTCTCTTTACCTCTCAATTTCGCTAAGTGAATCCGTTGCGTATGTCATTTGGCGTTTTTGTAGCTCCGTGTCGTCGGTTTGGGCGGTAGGGTAATGAGCGAACGTATTTATTGCACCGCAAGCCTTTTAAGGGCAAGGCACTACGATTGTGTTTATTGTTATAAATATCCCTCATTTATTAAAAAGTAATTAACGCCGCATCCTTGATAAGCTTTCGAAGATGTAACGTTCAACTTTTTGATCAAAGGGAATTTTCTTGAAGAGAGGATGCGGAATCTTCCCCTTAAAATGCATACTTGTTTTTTGGCCTCACGACAATATCATGCGAACGTGTAAACAACGGAGCGCGGTAACACGTATTTTTTGTACTTTGATTTATTGTTTCACGTTTCAAAAGTTGGTTTTTGCGTCGCGCCACACGCAGCCATTGTGAGGTGGTCGAGACATGCAAATTATGTAAATAAAATAATCAAGCGAATTGCTGGAATAATCAATACATGTATACATTATTCTTGGATGTCTACTCAAATGATTTAGTGGCTTGTAATATAATAATGATGAAGAGCGGTTGGTAAAAAGTATTTTCTGTTGTAGCTATGCTAAGTTTTACAAAGTTGTAAAACAATTACTTAAAGACTGTCATTTAAACTGTGAATAATACTCTCAAATTTATAATGTACGACTGTGCTTATAGTTTTTCTCTATAAAATATATTTTAAATTTGCCTTTATAAGGAATTTGTGTAAAAAAGGTAAGAGTACAAATGAGCATACGGAGATGTTTTTTATAATAACTTTTAATGGCATTGCGCACGAATTGCATCGAGCAGCGTTTTATTATAAAGTTATTAACGTCACTTATTTAATGTCGTTCAAATGATGTTATTAAAAGATTACGGCATTCTTATTATGTTTTGAAACGCAGTTAAACTTCAACGTGATTGTAACGTCTTTTCAATTGCACTTTAATAAAAAATAATAGTTATTTAAAGGTAAAGTATACAGTCTACATTCAATAAAAAAGTAAGATATTAATCAGAGGTAGGTAGAATTAAAAAAAATATGTTTTCTTTGTTCTGCTTTGTTAGTTTTGTTACATTACACAGAATAGAAATTAATATACGTGAGCTGTTAACATTAAAATATCACAATGTGCCTTATGTCAACGTCAAAATCCAAAAACGTCACAAAACAATGTACATTCACAAATTTATAAAAAATATCACCTAAAACAGAATATTTGTATACGCCTAGATATTGCATGATTCATCGTCTTGTAAAAAAGGAGCATTTATAAACCACCATTATTTATTTCGGACATACACAGACATTTCAGTTATTAGCCCGTGATCTCCTAATCGGCGCGATTACCCCAGCCCTCCGTAATCCGCCCTCCGGAATGCCACTCCATTCGCAGCCTCTTCTAATTGGCACCTTATTTAAATTCCCACTGGCGATTATTTTGGAACTCGATGCTGCATATCAGGTTCACGTATAAAATCTACTGGTTTATTAAGTGAAGAGGCCTTATACTCCGATAATGTAGGCTTCCCCACTAACCGATAATAATTCCATCGCTTTATTTAGTCTGTGGAATTAGAGTCAATCGCCTACGCGCGTAGTGAAGAAGTCCTTTATGAAGTAAAAGTGGATTTAATTAAAAAATCTATTACTTTTTTAATAGGCCGGGTATGCAGCAAACATCTCAATTGCCCTTGGGCTTAGAAAAATGATATTGTGTATGAAGGCACGCGAATGCTCGTAACTTCTTAATAGCAGTTAGACATGTACCTACTCGTCTTGTTGATGAGTGCTGCTACATTACGCATCAGTATGTATGTAGGTAGTAAAATGTCAGGCAAACGTCAATTATGTGAAATCACCTTAGTAATTATTTTTTTTAAATGAACACGTATGCATAATGTTTTCAAATAAATGAATAAGTATATATATTTATTAATTTACTTCACTATACAACGTTATACTTTAGTTTTCCTCTAGAGCTATCATAGTCAAAGTAATGGATAATTGCCGATTTGTCATTGAGTTTTATTTTAATAAAATCGCAATGATCCCCCGCTGGATTTAAATAGAGTTTAATGATCTTGTTTCTCTTGTATTAGTCCAGAACCCAGCATCGTGACATTTATAGCCTGGTGATGTAAAAATAACTGAATTGTTTTCTAATGAGTTTAATTTAACCTGCTCTTCGCCCGCCGACATCACGCAGTGCATTAAAAGCGGCAAAATACGTTTTTACCGCATAGTTTAACAATTTATTGTAATTAATTAAAATTAGTTATTTATGCATCACTTCGAGATGGCTCCCCACAGCGTCACGAAGTTAATTGTTCGACATTTCATCGATTCCTCTGTTCCACTTTTTATGGGTAAAGTCGATTATTATTAAAAACTGGTTCGATGGGAATACTTCGAAATATTCCAAATGTAAATGCAGATATTGCGCGTTAGTGGAATTATTATTCAATTGAATTTAAACTAAAACTTTACTGACCAGGAGAATAAAAATTACATGTTTTTTTAAACCAGAGTTTGAAGGCTGGCCCTGTCAAATACTAAAGGCTGAAGATCCAATGGTGCCAGGAATAAACATAATATTAAGTTACTGCGTAAATATTGATTGTTCCGGGGTTACGGATATTTAATTTCACCCGGTATGTTAGTTACTAACTTCATCGTGCGATTTTCATACTAAACCGAATGAGTTACTGCGTAACAGTTATGCAATTAGGAGTTCTTATTACTTCCTTAATTTTGAAAGTTATAAACCTGTATATATTATTGTGACTCCGGGCATCTCTGGCGCCGCACCCAACCATAAAAACGTTTTCATCTTACTTTCCGCGGCGTAAACACATTCAGGGCCAACTCCACTGAGCTAATAACAAACTGACTTAATAAGGAGTCGGTTAGATTGAATGTGTAAATCCACCCGCATACATATTGATGTGGTCAAAATCTTAACAGTTTAGCGTTTTAATTAGTGATCTCTTCATCAACGCGACTTGAGACAAAAAGGCCCCGACGATTGGACTCATTTTATTTATTTATTGTGTTGTAAAAGGTTCGGTTTTTTAATTGGTTTTATTGGTTTCAGTGACTATACAGGCATTTGAATGATTGTAAATATTTACATCGCGTGCGTTATGACTTTATTCATATATATTTCAAGTACAGTCGAAGTTAAATATATATACACGTTTTCAAGACGCTAAAAATATCTACACACACAGCCCATTGCACTTGATAATAAGGACTAAGTGTACATATTTGTGGCCCGATGGCCGTATAGATTATAATTGCTTTTGACTGTGCCTATACTACGTAAAAACAATAATATTTTCAATTAAAAGTTTAATGCCTAAAACATATTTTTGTACGTTCCGACTAATACATATTTTATGGTAAGTAGCAAAAGTAATCTTTAAAATTAGACAAGATGCATAACATTAACGTAAACTGACCAAAATTGTTGGGCAGCCTTACGTCAATCCACGTCATTACGTCATTATTGATATCGACAAAATTCGCCGAACGCATCTTGTCTAGGGCCCCTACAACGAGAACGATTAAAGAATGTATATAGGTCCAGGGGCCCTAGCCAAGATGCAAACGCTCCTAACGTTTTTCTTTTCTATCGCTCAAAATGTATGGGATGACATTCTCGTGCGTTTCGATAAACCACGTGGTCGACTGTTATTTCATACATTTTGAGCGATAGAAAAGAAAAACGTTAGGAACGTCTTGGCTAGGGCTCAAGGTAGCCTTCGCTGTCGCACGTATGTCTTTTTTTTTATTGCATCGAGAAGGCAAACAAGCACACAGGCCACCTGATGGTAAGTGGAAACTGTGACCCACAGACATTCGCATTCACAAGACTGCAATCCTAAGACTGCAAATGCGTTGCCAACCCTGAGGACTAAGATGGAATGCCTCTATGCTAGTTATTTTACCGGCTGTCTTATCCCCAAACCGGAACACAACAAGGCGAATACTGCTGTTTAGGGGTAGGTTAATGGATAAGATGGTGGTAGCGATCCGGACGGACCCCGCACAAGGTCCTACCACCCGCAAACCCGGTGCTGTCTATTTGCTATTCGACCCCGATAGAACCCATTACTATTACCGGGCTGAGATTATATACGGTAAAAACGATATTTCCTTTGACGTGTTTCCGCATTTTCAACGTTTTGATAACTCTTATTTACTTGACAGTAATGGTGGCCGAGTTATAAACAATATTAAATCACGTTTAACGCAATATCGTTTTAACTCAGTAGAATAGAGGCCTAGCATTATAAATAGCTAAGCGACATTCGTTTCTACAAAATTTTACGCTTCGACACCATTCGTCTCGCTCTCGATTACTAGTTAAGAAAGGGGTGAACTAATTAGCACTTCTACGAGAGCTTACGCTATTGTCACTGGGCTATAGGCTCTGATTCTGTTTTTCATCGTTTCTGTTTACAAGTTCTTACGACATAATGACACTCGACACTGACTTATAATCTGTCGCAGTTTTTGTTTACCACCAAATTTCATGTTTGCAAACTCCCTGATTCATGTTATTATTTAGAATTCAGATGAGTAGGGTAGACCGGGGACAATTGAACCATTTTTTGAATAACAGCTTCTAGTTTGGAAAGTAAAGTTGCTGAATAAAAACAGCACATACACACCATATTCTAGGCTAATGGTCTACATATTTTTGGAAATAATTTTTAATTAATAATAACAGAACGCTAGAAAAACGTGTTTTTATTCATCGATTCCTTGTGTTACAATTGACCCAAAGCATGGGGCATTTGTACCAAAAATTCCAAAGACAATAAAACGAAGAATAATATATTAATCTAAAAATCTTTATTATTAGTTTCATTAGGCTAATCAGTCTTTCAAATTACATCAGTCTTACGTGTCGAGATTCACATTAAGACTAAAAGAGATCAACACTTAAGTTTAAAAAACACTTACTTTAAATATCTCAGCTTGTAACAAACATATAGTTTAATTATCAATTAACACAGCCGAAGGATACTCACAGCACTCTTATTTATTATGATTTTGTACTGAAAGTCATAAACTTAACAAATTATTCAACAATATTGTTTTCCATATAGTTACTTTTGCCCCCTGTTACAACTAACCCCGTTCGCAAAAACAACGAAAATGAGGGCCTTTTCTTATTTTTCCCCACCTTCTTAATACCTACTCACAGTTTTGACAAGTGTATGTCACTTCCTGCTCAGTACATTCTTCATGAGCCCATAAATGACATTTAACACATTGAACCCACATTTCATTTGATCTGCTTTCACTGTAAGGTTCTCCGCAAACAAGACAAGACCATTCGTCTTTGTCTTCTTCAGCATCCTGCTTCTCCTTACCTTTTCCCTTACCTTTTCCTTTACCTTTTCCCTTTCCTTTTCCCTTACTCATGGCTTTTCCTTTCCCTTTGTCTTTGGTTTCTGCTAATGTTTTCACAGTTTTCTTCACATTTTCACAATTTGCTTCCGTTCTCGTTCCTTGGCTTCTTCTTCTATGGCCTTCCATTGTTGGGTTGTCATGAGGATTCCCCATCTTTTTTGTTTTGTATCGTAGCAGGGATACGTGGCGGAGATCGAACATCATTGCAGCTTTTCTAACCGATGAACCTTTAATTATTTCTTCGTACGCTTGCTCGTAGAGCAATAGATCTTTTGTACCTCTATTAGTTTTTCGCTCTCTTTTTCTCGGCATCTGTAGATAAAACAAGAGATGACTTAAGTTAAACAAAGTATGGATTTGACAAATTACTTTACATTTTAAATAAATCCTCTAAATAAATTTGTTAGTGTACATTGAGACAAATATAAATTGTTTGAAAATAAATGTTATTCTCTGGGGTCATTTGTAACACGGGGTTAAATGTAACGTTACAAATGACCCCAGCGGCTGCGTTACTATTGTCCCCAAAGACCCAAAATCACATTATTTGCATAGATCTTGGTTCCTATACCTAACAGATTCCCACACTGTGACACATTTCAAACGTCGATTACTAGCGAGTCATCAATCAGTAACAGTCTAACACTAAAGCTATTTAAAAGTTAGTAAAAAGACAAAATATTACTCGTGAATACTTACGTTGATCTCTTGAAAACAGAAATGTGCGTCTGATACGTCCGTCTCGCGTCGCGTCGAGCGGCCGACTGGTGAGCAGGTAGGGACAGGTTTGAGCCACTGTCGTACATACACACACATCCGTATTTCTGTTTAGTTGTAGAATTATAGCCAATGTTACTATTGCCCCGTGTTACTTTTGTCCCCGGTCTACCCTACGTCCGGACGTGTTATTATTTAAAATATTGTCTTTGAATCAGGAGTTAAAAATCCTTTATTAAATGGCCGGCAATCATTCCAAACTACATAATCGCAGTCGGGTCGAGAACCTGGGTTCGGTCCCATTTCACACGTCCTTTACGTGAAATTATATTTTTAATGAGATCGTAAACTGTATGGTAATTTAATTTGACAATGACTGACTTTATACTTAAGTGGCACTTAATTGCCAGCCATTTTGTCTCAAAGAAAATATTTATGCAAACGTTATTCAGTTTATTAAATAGGTAAGTATTGTTTATTTTGTAGTCATATTTTAGTTAAATAAAGTAAAATAAACAACAACTGATGAACCTTATTTTTTTTGTGTTGCGTGCACACGATAATAATAACTCTCGATAAATATATTATTTATAAATTTTTTAGTAGCCGTAGTTGTAAAAAAAACGTAGTCACAACCAACAAAAAAAATATATCGCAATAAAACCATCACCGCTATGCTAGTCGAATATTTTTTTGCTTATTTACCACATTCAATTTTAACAAAGTCTCCCAGTTAGTTACTTAATAACTTAAAATTTATTTATATTTAACCACACTGGTTTTTTTACATAGTGGATCAAAACCTTTTCAAGCCTAAGTACCTACCTACAATGAATGAACGCGGCTCATTGTCATCGGCAAACTCGGCTGCGCCGAAAGTGATGCGATTCGATGCAATTACAGTCAATTACGACATATCAATTGAGCCAAGTGATTGTTAAGATAATCGAGTGATTGTTATTATAATCGGTTTGCGATGAGGTTAGAATAATGATTTGTTTATTACGTTTCTTATCGAGTTTGCGCAGTTAGTAAGTTAAAGTGTTTTTAAGTGTAATTACGCTATATCGCGATTGGCTGTGGGTTTTTTGCGCTTGTTGAGAGAATCACCCCCTTGCAGATAAAATTACCGATGAGAAAAAATATACATGAAATCACTGGCATATGTATTTACATTAGCCGCTACATAATGTTTTATTGAACACTTTATAATGTTTAATGATTAACTTCTTGGCCTGATTGTGCAAAATATGGTTACAGAATTATCCACAGTCTTTTTAGAGTTGTTGGTATTTCTGTAGCTCTGCCTACCCCACTCCGGGAATGAAAGCGTGATGTTATGTATGTGTATGTTATAATGTTTAAAATATCTAGGTATTGGATCTTCATTAAGTTTTTATACCTATCTTCGGAGATCAAGATCTCGTATTTCTAGCAAACATAAAGCAGTAACTTAACCACATAAACAAGAGTAATTAATATGTTAATAATTTTACTTTATATTTGACATATAAGTGTAGTGTCTTCTTATTACATAAACTTAATTGTTTATGAGTTGCCTCGTAAAGTTCTCTCACCTTGAAACCGACGTTTCGTTGATGTCTTTTGTATAGAGCAACACTTAACAAGAGTCTCGTTTCAAATTTTATATTTTTTTTACAACATTTTCATTCACATGCTACCGTCATTCACCACATTAGGCGAAACAAAAAAGCCCATTTATAATTGTGATAAACCACGTAGACGCTACTTTACTACGTAATATAAAAAAAAAAAACAAATTACGGATACCCATTCATATATTATTAGTTATTACAAATCAAAGCACGTTCACACCATATCATATTTGAAAACACCCATTTCAAAAAAATATAAAACGCAGATAGATTAACATCTAAATTGAACCCTGAAGCAAAGCCTTAAAGCTTCTTCTACGTTTTTTAGGTTCGAGTTACATACGGGGTGTAGAAAGTTAAAAGTGAATATGAAAGGAAAGGGCTACTAACAGAATGAAATCTGGCGCCATCTCGCCGCGGATTATGACACGTCGCACTAATGACGTGAAATTGTCGCGACGTGACGTTCCGTCACGGTCGTCTTTTGATTTTTGTGGCGAAAGTAAAAGCATTCTATATTATGCTGGTGTTTGAGACGCGTGTTGAATTATATTTCTAGTGTAAAGTTTCAAGGAAAACCATTAAAAAAACTTTTGTTTCGTTCATGCTTACAGAATTTAAATAAAATGTACACGAAAAGCACAATGTCTGGTTATTTATAATGGTAAAATGAAATTTTAATCTCAATATGCAGAGTTCACAGTAAACTTTTCACCTTTCAGTAACTTTTCACTTTTAAAAAATGTAGGTAAATAAATTCCAATGCGATAACTGAGTATTAGAAAAAGTAATAAGGTGAAAAGTAACTAAGGCTACTAGACATGTTCCTTTCATCTACTCTTCAGGTAGGTATACTTTTCATCATATTTAATATTTTAGCTATTCATGAAATTCAATTGATCTCAAGGCGGGTCTCAATTTAATGGTCTATTTAGGTACTAGATGTGCAAAATTCCACTAAATGTTCTAAAATAAATTGATTTCTAAAATACCTACATCATCAGGATTTTCTTAACCAGAAGGTATACTACCGGAAGTCCTTTATAAATAATAATGGTAGGTGGTATGGTGTTAGTAAGAACTGCCCGGGGCTGTAGGTATTATGAACGTTTCGATTTCAAATAGCGTCCATTATAATCTTCCGTAAGGTGATCAAATCTTTTACTATTTTTTATTGGAGCAATGGAAGGGAATCAGACATGTTTTACTCCTGTTTTAATCTTGTTTGAATTTAAAATCGTTCTTATAATTTTGCAAGCATTTTACTATAAGATTGCAGCATGCAAAAAAACAAATTCTACTTGTACCTATTAAAATCCCTTAAACAATCTGGTAAGAAAAAATCTAATTGGAATATTGCAAAATATAAAATTTTGTGAAATTATGCTTGTTCTAAATATGAATTGATTTACTTAATGTTAAATTTGACAGTTTAAGTGGCAAATGTCAATTTTTAACCCGGCATACCTTATCTATCCGCGGTCTAAATATTAGGATCGGGTATTAGAATACTTCAAACTTTATACTCATTGGTTAGTTATTTCTAACGCTCGCGTACTAAGCCTAGTAGTCTAACGGCAATTCAATTCCCGCTAGAACCTCGAAGCCGTGATTGGAGGAGCGCTAGACGAGTGGGCTAGAACCGACCAATAGGAGCGCGAGTTGAAACAATAGGCATGGTTCGCTACGCCTGTTACGGTGCTTGTAATTCGTGCTTGGAATCTGCGACCTAGTGTCTTGTAGGTATTTTCCTGGTTAGGTATCGTATTTGGTTAATGTTATACATGATGATCTAATTGGAAATTTGAGTTGTGTGTTTGAGTTTGAAACGGTATCTTATCAGTGCGTGTAGTAAGATTCCTATTTCACAATTTACGTTGTTGCTTAATAAACTCTTATATGTTTTATTTTTGTTTTTTTTTAATGTAGTCTTTAAGGTAGACTATCTATGCCGAAACGCATTTTAGTTCCATCTATCAACTGTTAATTTCTAGTGATAGAATTTCAAAATAATTATAGAAACTCACTTATTATAAAGTTATTGACAATTAAATTATTAAATACAATACTTAACTCAAAAAAGTCTCCGCAGTAGTAAATTAATGTTAAAAAATATTAATTGATCATTCCAATAATAAATTGACATTATTACTATTGTAACGACCGACACAGCATCTTAAATATCGCAATTATTACTGCATTAATTGCGTATAGGCAATGTAAATACAAAACGTTCATAACTATGCGTGCAGTCATAAATTGATCATGGTAATCACAAACTAAGAAACATAAAATGTTGTTCTACATTCATGCAAGACGCTTCGTACTAATATTATAAATGCGAAATTTTGTATTCTTACATATATGTTTACGTTTGTTACTCTTATACGCTGAAATTAAATTTTAAATCGAAATAGCTTATACTTTAAATTAACACACACCAAGCTATCTTTTTCCTCAAAGAAAATAACTAATAAACTACTTCCGAGTAAGGTGCTATTTTGTTTCGAATTGGATAAACGCGACATTTTGAGTTTTGTCGCAGTTCTAACATAAACGTGTGGGTTTATTTTATTGTGGTCTCAAAACCCAAATTATTAAGTACATAGGGCGCGGGTCACAAGATTAACATTTGACGAAGCTCAGCCATTTGCTTGGTAAATGAATAATGGTGGTGTATAATCGGAGAATAAGAATAAAAGTGCGAGCGCGCGAACTTTATACTCACCACGGAGATAAATAACACCCTGTAGCCACAACACTAGGCCTCGTGTAATACCTACAGTACAGTCGGGTTGCATATTTGATTCTTTTTTTGTTGTCAAGTGTAATCACATCGTGTTAAAGAACTTAAAATTAATAAAATTGACAGTGTTTTTAATTCGATATCAAAGATTCGATTTCTTTTTTAATACCATTGCTCTTTCAATAAAAACCGCTTTAGGAAACAGAGAAAAAAAGTACTTTAATAGAACATTTTATACATAATATCATAATAGAATGACTTAATCAGAATCGTCATCATCCTAGAGAAAAGTTTCCACTGCTTAACCTTTTAGAGATAAAAAACACATTTACCTATAAATACGTCCAAAGCCCCACTTGTATTAATTTTGTATGGATATCAAAAGGCCAGGCACTAAAAACCCAGCTTATTTATCTAGAAAATTTTACAGTCGTTTTACTTAGCCCAAGAAAGAGGTAAACGTAACAAAGACAAGTGTATCTAATCACGCGTCGACTTAGGCGCGGATCATGTCACGTAAGTACCTATTACACAGCAAACTCAACCTACTTTACCGTCTATGCACCTTACAACCATAAAAATAATCTTAAAAATGCAATAGCATGACTTTATAGGGGGTGATTCAACAACAGCCACCGCCTAAGGCAGAGTGTTGAGACGGGAGTAGGTACACTTAACACATAAATCTATGCTGCTAGATTCCAGTTTTCAAGAACTGTTCTTATTGGAATTAAATCACGTGAGAATAAATATATAAAAATGTCCTACGTTTTACGAGTTAAGCACTTGAATCTAATTAGAAATTCTCGTAACTAACAAAACTGGTTCGAGGATTATTGTTATAAGGAATAAGGAGCAAATATAAGTCTAGGGCTTAAGTTTCGACGAGCCTAACGAGAATTCAATTTGACATTGACTGCTACGAGTGAGAAAGTGTAAAAAACACTTTTATTTGTTATTTGTTGAATTATATAATTCTAGATATTTATGACTATTACCCCGTAACTTCTTGGCTTGTAAATTAATCATAAGTTTATTGAGCGTGCTTATTAAAAAACATATGTTAACAAATTTCGTTTTGACATTGAATTAACCTTGTAGGTTATGAGCGTTATGGCCGACGGGCCAGTGATCACGGTAAGGTTAAATTGCCACCGTTACAAAACTAAGTTTCATTTGTCACAGCAACATAATACTCGTAGGTAATATTTAACACGCAAGTACAATAACAATTCTTTTACAATTTACATAAAATTATAGTATGAACTAGCCGTTAGCTAGAAACATAGTCGATTGTACTCTTATGCGCGTGTCGCGTGGTAGCCCGCTATTAACTGCGCGGGCGCCTCGCTACTAGTCGCCGGTACTCAATAAATTACACGAATTATACTCCACTCTGTAGCGTACGCCTGTGATATATCGCGGAATGGCAAACGCGCGAGAGCCTTCGTGTCAGCAAACGCGAAATTGTACACCGCCGTGGCACTAATAATACCCCGCGCTGCGGTCAATTCGCCGCGCCAGCAAATCTACAAACAAACTAGCTTTAATTAAAACAAAAAACTAGCGGCAATTTGAATAATTCAATAAAACTCAAGAGCTTTATAACCGTAATCGGTAGTGCACCTTGATTTATTATATAGGGTGTGAAAAAATGCTGCGTGAATTTGTTGGGATAACGACTGTCTGTACAACTGGTACATGATGTATCGCTTGTGGAATTAAAACGAATTTCGCTGTATTTCTACGACATACATTACCGAGGTGGTTTTTATTTGTGATTGTTATTAAATGATACGGGTGCTTGGGAGTTAGAGGAGTTATTGGCGACAACTAGCGTTATTTAGAGAGACAAGGTGTTGGGCAGCGTTTGTTCCTATGACAAGAGATATTTTTCTGTGTCCGTATACTTCTTTAGTAACATCGTTAATGTTAGGCTTGACGCGCGAAATTACAGAGCGTATTTCTGTATAAGTTAGTTTAATGTGTTTGAGTGCATTTTTTTGAAGAAAAGGCTCTGGTGTATTCTCAACTTTTAATCGTTAAAAGCACTAAACATCATTTATTCATGTTTCTATTACAAAATAATTAACAATAGCGCTTTTCCTCGAAAAATGCTTTGAAGTGTATTTGTACCAAAAAAGGTTTTAAATAAAACTTCTAGCGTTTTTTTATTTTCCTTTTATTGCAATACAAGCAAAACATTAATTGTAATCTAACTTAATAATATTTGGGTAGGTATCCGATCATAGTTCCGAAGTTTTGTTTCCCAACTGTTTAATTTGTCCAAAAAATCTATTTTTTCTGTATTTTTATATTTAATAATGATTAAAAAGATATAAAGAACCTGTAGGTTTAGTTGCGTTTGTTTCATAAACACCCAAAAGGTTCAACAGTTTTCAGAAAAAAAGAAAAAACTAACTTACGAAAATTAGGACAACGAAATAGTCAGTAACTGAAATTTGACCTTGTGATAGGTCACCGTATTTTAATATGCGTCAACCTACAATTTTGCTTAGCACGCAATTGTGAAACCTTAAGAGGCCACATATGATGCCACGCCCACACAAGAATGAAAAAGGGATGGCATTATGTGCTTCCACGCGAAGAAACGTGAGATGGAGATAGCTTGCGTGCGCTTGATGGCAGTGTCAAATTCACATAATTGCTGTTTACCTACTTTGAAACCACAATATTTATTAATAAACTGATTTACCAGGATTAAGAAGTTATGAACACTCAAGTTTTGAATGAAACATGGTTAAGTTTCGAAGATTCAACCAAAAACATTCCAAAAAGGTGCAATGTTTGAAAATAAAAGTAACTAGGATTATGTTCTTCATCGTGTTTTCACGTTTAATAGTCTCAAGAAAATATAATCAAGTTTAATATATCCAAAGAGCAGATATACAGGAGCATTTTCAAAATTTAGTGTACCATAGTTAAAGAAAATTAATAACCATTAACTTTTGTCAGTTTTGTGACGAAATTAACCATGTAAAATGTATGGCTAATTTCGTCACAAAACTGATAAAAGTTAACGTTTTTTAACTTTCCTTACTTAGGGTACACTTTATAATGAAAATGTCCATAGGTGGTTATTGAGATCCAGATCCTAAAACTGGTGGGGCGCGTTTTCGTACACACCGTAATAATAATGAGAGCAGCGCCTTTATTCTACTGCGTTATAACGATATCGCGTTTGATGTATTTTAGAATCGTTTATGTCACAGTCGCCATTATTGTAAATGACATAAGAGTTATCAAAACGTTGACAATACGGAAACACGTTAAAGACGATATCGTTACTACCGTGTAGAATCCCAGCCCTGGCTAAACAAGTCGCAACTCACAACCACATAAACATTCACAGAGATCCAAGCAAAGCTACTTAAAACTTTTTATTTTATAGAACACAATGCACCATCTCTTTTATGTGCTCTTAGTATCTTTTCCTTGGTCTTTTTCTTCATGCCTATGCTTATTTTCTTCTCTCAGTTAAATTTTAAACAGCATAAGGTAAGTACTTTATTCTCAATTATTTTTTTAGAATAAAAAAAGTGGAAATAAATAGAACAAAATAGTTGCCCAGGGCCTCTATTTAACTGCGTTATAACGATATCGTGTTTGACGTGTTTTAGAATCGTTTATGTCACAGTCGCCATTATTGTAAATGACATAAGAGTTACGAAAACGTTGACAATACGGAAACACGTCAAATACGATATCGTTTATACCGTGTAGAATCCCAGCCCTGGACAAGAGCGTTCGCCGAAACGTTATCGTTATCGAAAATGTGGAGGATAAAGTAAGCTGTACAGTCAGCATCAAAAGTAGCTAAGCAGAATACAATGCTCAAAATGATTTAGACACGACGTATTTATTCTCTTGATAATAAAGTCGAATGCAGATTATTATGAGGTCAACGGATGCGTAGACTTCTGCTGCTGACTGTTAATTTATACAGTTTTGGAAAATTTACGGGACTATGTCGCACAAATTGACCTAGTCCAAAACTAAGCTCTAGGCAAGCCTACAAGTACAAGTACTATGGGTACTAGTCAACGATAAACATACTTAGATAGAGAAATAAACATCCAAGACTCAGGAACAAATACTCGTGCTCATCACACAAATCTGCCCTTACCGGGATTTGAACCCAGGACCGCTGGCTTCGGAGGCAGGATCACTCCCAACTGAAGCATCTTGTCTACCCTTAGTAAGTTGCTAATGAAAAATCGTCTCGCACGCATTTACGCTTCTCATTTTTATAACGTGGACGCAAACGTGATGAAGACGGTTTCCCGCGCGAACAGTAACTCAAGGTTCTAAGGTCCGAAAACACATAAAAGTGGAAAACTTATAGCTGCCAGTAGAGACCGCCAATTAAATTATAACTTAGGAAAATCCTTTGATATTTTGTTAGCAATTTCCCGTCATAATGCTTTGTATTATTAAATTTGTAAAGCGACTCGCCGGAATAATGCCGCAGGATGCTTTTTTTGCATCACGCTTCCTTTAAGACTCTAGAGACTTTGTTTACCTTAAATTTAAATTCATAAGTGCATTAAAGTCGCATTAACACTCATTCCCGGTGTCAGGCAAATTATACCGACACTATCATTATTAAATACGTCGATAAATCCATTGGAACGACACCTTAATTATTCGCGAGGTGGCTCCATTATTGAAAATATGTCGTATATCGCTCGTCAAAAAAAAACGCCACATCTCCAAATTATTAATTTATACAAAATCAACCTTTTACACATATTCAATAAGGATACACTTGCAATAAGAGATAAATTAGAGTTAAGTCCTTTTTCGATCAAGGGCAGCTTGAATATTGACAATTCCCACCGAAGTCCGGAACCTTTTACAGTCCATTTGTGATCCAATTAAATATTGATCGAGATACTGATCTACTAATTATTGGTGTAATTGATATTTTCAGGTCATCTCCTACTGGAAATCGAAAGTAATCAGTAGTAATTTTATATTATATATTTTATAACTTAACGTCGTAAAAAACATTAAGCTTTTTACCCGACTGCGCCAGAAGGAGGGCCATGTTTTTCAAGTGTAAGTTTTTTTTAATAGACTTGTTTAAACTGTCTTCCCTAAATCACAGATTTAAAATTAATTTCCTGAAGTTTTAATCGTTTTTAGGATTTCTGAGTCTAACTAGGAACCTAATAATTCACATGGCGCTTCAACGTTTAACCGACCAGTTTTCAAAATGTTTAGGATTGCCGTAAGCTGCCAGACGGTCGCGTCAAGCGTTAATTTTAATTCAATACAAATGTATTAAATTAACATTCAAAATTAAAATTGATAGTTTTCGAAAACCGTTCACAAAAACATTATTTAAAAAACAAGTTTCTAGCTGCACTGGGAAAAGGTTGGAAAATAAGGCCTGAATAGTTTTTTATTAATATGCAGTGTCGCTCAGCAATTGTCCGGACACACTGGCATGTACCTAGAAAAAATTAACAAACAAGTGAATTTTGCTAGACAGGAGTGTACTTATTGTATCACACTTAGGAAGATTATTTTATCTACACGCGTATTATAATACGTCCTTTATAATGTGTTCAGAACCCGTTGGTCTACTTATAATATAATATTTATGTGCGTAAATAAAATAATGAATGCAGCTATACATAATTAGGCCTTAAAACACTCGTGTGATCTTATTATTAAACTCGCCTTCGGCTCGTTTTATGAAATCACAATCGTGTTTTATGACACCTCATTATGTATCAGTTACATAAACTATTATTTCAGCCGCCCCTCGTATCTTCGAACTGTGGAATTGAACATTTTAATATGTTTATTCACTTACCAGGCGACACTATCGCATAACAAGGTTACTAATAGAAAATAAAGTTTGTACTTCAGATAAGCCCCTTTGACCGTTTTAAGGACGAGCATATACAATCAAGAAATATAACCGCGACTCAGATGGGTATATATTTTTAATTAATGACTTTATCCCAGTTAGGCAAAGGCATTAATTTTCCCACCTATTCGCCCTTTCGCTAATTGGTTATTTGCTACTGGCTGAATATAAAATCAACGCATAGCTATAAAGTATACCAGTGCCATATTCAATCGTAAAGTATTGTTATATGGTTAAACATGGAGGGTATTTTATAGTTCTAGTTACGTCAGTTTGGTTTTAGAGCGTCAAAAAATCATCGCCATAAAAATAACCAAAGCATCAATCTTTAATACTGCATTCATCGGCGTAGAGATATCTGACTAATGATTACAAGGATTTGGATTGATAGCCGACGCGAAGTGTAATCATTTTAATCGATAACAAAATCGAATTTTACTAACGAATACTGGCAATAATGACACCCTTGGTTTATTCTTTTAAGACGACTATCATAAACCTCATGAAGCCGTTGTAACGACACTTTTAAGTATAATTTGTTCCAGATAATTGTACGTGGGGAGAACGAGGAGATTTGTAACAGTGGCGAGGAGTGACAAAGCCGAGCAAACTGACAACTTCACGTAAACTATGGAGTGTCGAAAGAGTAACGAATTTGCGAATTCGCCGCGTCAATATACTATCATAGCTTCAGAGAAATAGGCTTTGTCACAACTCACCTCTGTTACAACTCTCCTCGATCTCTCCTACTTCATAGCCATATTAATCTGTTCCTAAATAATAAAACCTACTTGGACCGGATTACTTAGTAAATTGTATTGTTCAAATAGTGTAATCCAGAAATATAACCGTAATAAAAACGTAGAGTAGTCCACAAAAGCGCCATCTACTTGTCTGAGGTGAAAGCGTATAGGGGTAACGCTTCCTGAATATTGAGTTGCTTCACGTTAGGGGATGAATGTAGATGGCGACAGTGAGCTCTTTAAGGGATGATAAACTGTTCTTATCAGAAAGTATCCTTCAAAAACTTCTTAATGGAATTAAATAGTTATACTTATCAGGTATTTTAACGTTCTTTACAAAAGTTTACTTACATTATTATTCGAAACTATTAGAATCTACATAAATAATTCCAGATTTACTTTATAAAAACATCTAAGTTTATCCATGCCCACTAGATTTTTTATAATATTAGATATACAGGGCACTATAGGTCACCTTAATCACAGTTGGATGTAGTAACCTATGTACAAAGGACAGCGGGCAAAAATGTATGGAATGTGGTACCCGCCTCAATGGACATAACTTGTATATCAATGGAAAGGGATTTTTATGTAGAGCAAAGTTAGCCAGGGGGCAGGGCTCATATCTCCATTTGCTGTTCCTATTTATATTACCTATTCAACGACACCATCATTGCTATTAAGCGGGTACCAAAATGCCCATTGGCCTTTAATGTTCTAATCAACAGTAACTCAATTTTGAGATAAATGCGATTGATCGATCGATGATCGATTTGATTAGCGATGCGCGACGACGCGCTTGGCTCTTAGAGTTTCCGTGGTACAATTTTGTGCCCTAGCTAGTATATATTATTGTGTACTTAATGACGTACCCATTTTTGTACTAATAGACGGTCAGTGCTTCGACAAAATTCAAGGAACATTTTTTTTTATAGGCACTTATTTCTAATAATTTTGCTATAACGATGTCCAAACAATAATATTATGTAACTCATGCCAAAGTCTCCAAACTAGGGGTTTAATATTGTATACAATTTTAAAATAAGAACGGTTTCTTTCGATACATTTAGATACATCAAATGACAGTTTGTATTAAACAGTGAAAAATTCAAATATAAAAACAGTAGAAACAATACCAAATTTGATACATTCCATAGGAAATACTGGTATATTACCGCAAATTAGCTTTTCTTTCGCTGAAGCAATCGGTCGCCATCAGGTCACAACAAACAGAAATTAGATTTGTTATCTAGTGTTTCTCCTCTTATTTATTTTTCGATATAGGTACATTTTTTAAATATTTTAATGATGTATGCATAAAGTAGGAAACCCTTTAAATATTTATTTTTATTACTAATTACTTATATCAGTAATTTCAATTAGTGGTGTTTTTTAATCTTACTTAATATCTTTTAAATACCGTTTTCATAAGTAAGTATGTATGTATGAAAACACTTTATTGTACTAAAACAATTACATTACAAAAATGTGGAAATTACAGAAACAATAGTTGTACAAAACCGCACTTATCCCTTTAAGGGATCTCTTCTTGTTAATAACACCTATCTACATTGATTTTTTTGCTGTAAAGACGCGTTGATGGTGTTTAACAGCAGTCTCTATTTTTGGAAAGTTTATGTCGTTCGGTAAAAACGAATGACTGGAATGAAGTTATCGAAAAGTTCTGGTTCTAAAAGTTTGATGGGAGCTTAGGATTGATTCAATATTAGAACGATTTTGATCGTTTTGATTCTGTTGTTAAATTAGCCATATTGAAGTAGTCCTACCCATTCCAGTAATCCGTGGATCAAAATGAAAAGTCAAGTTTTAAAAGATATAAGATATGCTCTTCTTTGAAATTGTAGCATAAATACAGACAGACGTATCAAAGTACTAATAGGTGAAATGTCGAGAACAGACTCTACCAACTTCTTACCAAAGCGTCATTACTAGTATCTATGTACTTACCTACTTAACAAGTAGTATTCGATTATTGAGCGCATCGGTCGTTAACAAACTGAAACACAGGAACTAAGGCACTAGGTATGTAAACAAAATCATATTTACAAAAAAATATATTAAAAAGGTATTGATAATCAAAACGAACAATTATGTGCCGATAATTAATAATCTTGAGATTAACTTCTGAGATATTTTTTTAATTTTTATATTAGTTTTTTTGCTTACTGTAAGCATCGATACAGTTAGACGTGATTGACAATTCGGCTTGAGATCGGTCGAGTGTCACGCGCACCTGCCCTTCTGCGTCGACCCACACACCCGCAGCGGTATATTTAGCCGACTATACTCGCAGACATGGGAAGTTAACCAATTATACACGTGCTACGGTACAACAAGTGTTACTATTGAACTATGCAAGGAAGTTAATAGTAGGTTCCCATAAATAGCTATACATTTTAGTATATTGTCGTATAACGTATAAATGTATGAGTTCGACCGTACTCAGCCTAGAAATCTAGCAGACCGTTTTGTAAGGGAATACTGCCACCCTGCTTGTATTTGACGGACTTATGAAAACATGCAAATGTGCTGGGCTGGAATCCTACAAGGTAATAACGATATCGTTTTTGATCTGTTTCCGTATTGTCAACGTTTTGATAACTCTTATGTCATTTACAATAATGGCGACTGTGACATAAACGATTCTTAAACGTGTCAAACACGATATCGTTTTAACGCACTTGAATAGAGGCCCTGTAAGACTGTTGAATTTCATCGCAGTCAGATTTTTGATGATGTACCCAATAGCTAAAGCACCATTTAAGTTTCATGTAGCCTGTAAAAGGTCATGTTAAACAGACTTAATGCCGCATTAATATAGTTATTAATTTCCCTGAAACTAAAACGTGATTGGCAATTTGTGGGCCTAGGTGCAGGGACGTTGCCCGCGCACCTGTCACCTAGACCGACGACACACCGATTACGGCCCGGTGGCGAATAAAATGAACGAGGAGGCGGTGGGTTATGATGAACGCAATTATACTTTTTTGCGCACTAAACCATTGTCGCAAAAACCTCGCGCAACCTATTAATAAAACAAAAGCTCTAAGGCATTAATAACACAATATCGTCGCCGATCCGGCCTATTCTTTGGCCTCTAAATAGATGATACGAGAAGATCTTGTCTTCCGAACAAGGCAATGGACAGGATAATTATGCGCAACGATGTGCAACAATAGCGGCGCGAGCTTGCTGCTCGCTCTATGGCATAATAAGCGCCGGCGTATTTTGATCAGAGCGCAACAAGTAGCAGGGCGGGGGGAGGTTGGCGGCCCGTGCGGCGCGCGCGCCGGGCACGCGCCCCACCGCCGGCCGCGCGCGCTCTACTTAGCGTCGGGGGTGCGCGCCGCCTCCGCCAATCCACCGGCAACCTCCGCGCCGCACGCACGCGCCGTCGCACCCGCTACACCACACGATCCACACACGCGATGCCCATGGCGGCGATTCACACGTACCAAAATCTCGGTGTCAACCAGAAGCTAACGCAACTGCAGACTGCCGCTCCCAGGAGACTAGCACCGGCTCCCGTCGATCCCGGACGATGCAAGAAAAAATCGTACCTTCATCAGCAGTTCCCATCCCAGCCTGCATCTGTGGCTCGGAGAAACGCACGCGAACGGAACAGAGTAAAACAGGTCAACAATGGATTTGCGGCGCTCCGTCAACACATACCGTCAGCTGTTTCGGCTGCTCTCGCTGGGGGAAGGGGGTCTTCACGGAAATTGAGTAAAGTTGATACGCTGAGGCTAGCGGTTGAGTACATCAAAAGTTTAAAGCGATTGCTAGAAGATGGTGAAGAAGGATGTTCTGAAATGCAAATTGGTTTTGGGTTGTCAAGCAGCGGGGCGCAGACGCCGCCATCGTCTGAAGAGTCCCACTCGCCAGCGCCCTCCCTGGTCTCCGAGAGTTCGGCTGGCCCCAACTGTCACGACGCCTACGACAACTACGAACCCATGAGCCCCGAAGACGAAGAACTACTTGATGTCATATCATGGTGGCAACAACAGTGATAAGAGGTGAGCTTTATCTCTTCTGAAACATTTTTTCTTGAAACTTTGTTCAAATTTAACGTCCCTTATAAGGATATGATAATCTTCTTGTCAACAACAATTTATGAATGAATTCTAAAAATATGTTTACATTAACTTCAGAGCTTTGATAATTTCTTATCACTTGTGTTTACATTGACGCAACGACGTGTGTTGATAAAATGTGATTAGTTAAAAAAAGACGTCGTATATTTACAGTGTCAGTATTCGGTGCTTATTCGTTTTTATCAAATTCAAGGTCTCATGCTTTATTATATCAGGTGTTTTCAAGGTAAAAATCTTCGCAAGTTATGGTAGTTAAATCAAATAAGAATTTACAGGGTTCCGAGTTCGCAAAAAAGGGAATCAGGTACCTTGCCTATTTCAATACGTTTTAGGATTGGCTTTTTTTCTCTGCTGATCCGTTAGTCACGGTTACCTACTGGATCGACCCTGCGCCTTTTATGTTGCACAATTTAAATGGAGATTCACGGGCTTCGTCCTTCGAGCAAAAAAAGTAAACATATACTTCCTATTATGACTGCGCATTGAACCGTCGGATAGACTTTATCTATGTGTAGGTGGGTCTCATTGTTAAATTAGGACGACACAAAGGCACCGTCCCCGACAATGGCGAATCTTGAAATATGTCGTTTTATAAAAGCTTAGTGGCTAGGTAGACGTTTTTTATTATCATAGTAAAATATCTAACCTGCAAAATCAGGTTTCGTAAGTAAAAGGGACCCGCATTCTGCCATCCTATTTTGCTCGAAAGCCGAAGAGCAATTACTTCTAACAATCTTGTGGTTCACCCCGCATGTAGTGAGAAAATTGATCATAAAAAGTGTGTTGTCCTAATAATAGGCGGTCGGGCGAGACTAGCTAATTTCACGTAAGTGGGAGCAGGTTCTTAATTATTTTCTTCTAATTTCAATATGGTGCATCCGGTCATCGATGAGACAAAAAATAAAGCCATATGGCACGTATTAGCTAGATGGACTTAGCAACAGTAGCGCCGTATCTCAAATTAGCAAATTTGGACAGCAAAAAACCTGTTGAGCTTTGCTTCACCTACAATTAATTTATAGCACCGGAAGACGAAATCTCAAGAGGATGTAGAAGGGCGGCGAGCTAGGCACACGTGTTACAATATTTGCTAAGCTCTGAGCAAACATCTGGTGATACCAGTTCAGTGTTCATGGGAATTGTACGTCATACGGTAACCAATAACGGGAACCAACTTCAATGGAACATAACATTATCAAAGCTCTGAATTATTTCAAAAGCAATGAATTGAAATCAAAGGCATATTAATAACGTTGTTTTTTTGTTTGTTTTTTTTCCCAGGATCCGTGCATTACGGTGATCAAGTAAAGCCGTTGAGCGGCTCGGTGATTGTGAAAAAACGAGTATTCGCTTGAAGAGGACCCGAACGCCGGAGCGCGAGGGACTCGAGAGAACCTCTAATTAAGCGCAATCAGTATATTCCTAATGAGAGGGGATAATGGTGGACTATAACGACCCCATCGATGCATTCCGCGGCCGGCGCGCCGCCCGAATGCCTGCTTTTCATACCTTGATGAAATAGCACTGCAAGACTGAACCGATCATTTGTTCCACATAAAGCATTTAGTTATATTGTATAAGTGATCGCTGTGCCTTAGTTTAGCCTTGAATAGTTACTTTACTTCCAGTAAGATTTAGTTTTGTTAAGTATTATTACTGTTACCTAGTCATTTGTTATAAGCATAGTTTTTATTGTACATATATTTTAAGGATCTCGCCTATGATATTTGGTATACCTACGTTATAGATTACCTTCATTACAAAAGACAGTGGAAACAAATAGATTCCCATAAAATAAAATATGGAGAAAAAGGCTTCTCGTATTAATAGAACTTAGTACCCTAAGAGAGATTCCTAATATTTTAAATTGTACGCTATAAAAGCGGGACAGTACTGTTTGTACATATATAAAACCACCAGTTACTAACCAGTATGGGTTGTTTCTGTGAGAAAATAAATTATAAATAATACTTGGCATATTTATTTGCGTTCCTTTTCTTGTCGTAACACATATAACTTTAGGATAGGAAATCATTAACTATTTCTCATCCAACGAGCGGGGGATACGTACCTAGCTATAGGTGGATAAAGTTTAAATGCTAAGAGCTGTTTTTTTCCAAAGTTTCCAAACTCAGAGGTTTACTAAAATCTGTGCCCCACGGCAATGAGTCTTTTGGCAGTGAACAGGGTATTATAGTTGCACCTGTAAGAGACTCGGAAAAATCAAGTAAAATGATAGGGAAAAAAGAACCAAACTCAGCTGATAACAGGTTCATGATACAGGGGGACAAGTTTATCGCATCAATAATAGTTAACGAATAATATAAAAATATTTCATGACTATTCCACTAGCCAAGGCGGTACATAGTTTGGCTTGAGTTAAATAACGACGGTACACAATTTGGGTAGGGATGAGTTGACATAATTTCTGCTAAGATTAGATTAGATTTAGTCATTTCATAATACAAGTTACATGTCAATTTCAAAGAAATCATACTGTTATCGTCAAAGAAATAACCAAAAACTAACTATACAAATTACGGGTATATATAATTATGACAAAACGGAACTAATTTAGCACAAGTCAATGCCAAAAATGTATGAGTTAATGTCATTATATTGATTACTGATAGGTATTTGAGTAGGTACCTTTAATGCAATTTGCAAGATTACCAATACTACTTTACTAAGAGTCCATCTGCATCGTGGTCAGTGGAGAACGGGTAAATATAATACAAGAATAAATATACATTTTTAAAACGTATATCTTTAAAAACATTTTTTTTTTAAGTTTATAAAGATGATAAGTTTATACGTGCTTATTACTAAATCAAGCTGAAACTATAAATCTAATTCCATCTAAACTCGATTTATCGTCAAACCCTGAGCAAATAGTAACACGTTTTTTGGGAAAAAACACAAATAAGTAAAGTATTATATTTCTCCTCAAATTGCTCTTTATTACCTACGGGTAAAGAAGTTAGGAGATAAGCTAGGTACGCCAATTTGCTTCGATCTTATACCTTACGGGAAAACTGCTGTATTCAACCGACCAAAATCGCCTTTTCAGTTATGTAGTCTAAACATTTCCCTATCAGAACTAGTGTACTAGTAGACGCCAGAATTTCATACTGTTGTGATGAATTACAAAGGAGTAGCAGTAGGAGGTAGGTGGAGATTAGGTACAAAATCAACCGCAGTTTGTATACGCAGTATGTGCATGATTAAGTAAAAATAGACATGCACGATAAATAAGCACCGGAGGTTGAAAAATTAAAACAACAAAAGGTACTTTTTCTACACGTGCCTCCACTCAAATTACATTTGCAAAAGAAAGAATAACATACGCGAATTCCAAAATGGGGCGACCTAAAACATACTCGCTGCTGCATTTAATTTGTAAAAGACAATCCGTAAAGCAAGGCGATCACGTTCCTCGACCCGCCCATCGAAATCAAATTGCAATAGTAATTTTTGATAATGGAGGGGAAGCTTGTGCCATTATGGGTGGATATTTCCGTCGGGGATATTAATTGTCTGAACTTGTAGTTGCTCTATGGAACGGGATCGACTAGATGCGACGGAAGGACGTGGAACACACCTGTGGACATTCGCGAAACGTTTTGTCGGCCTCCGTTCTTCTCATTAATTTCCTTTATATTAATTGTCGGTTACTATGCGGCGTTGCATCCGTTTGCAACGAAATTGCGCCTCATTATGTTGTCTGTACAGCTACTAGCAACTGGTTTCGTTGGCGTCGTTGCTTTACTATTTGCTATCAACTTAGTAATAAGACCTAGATGCGATTAGGATGCGACAGAAATAGCATGAAAATGAGGTTTGTCCGGCGGTTAGCGGCTGGCGGTGAATAATGAATACCTATGAATTAATAAATAGATTATTGGAACAATCTATCCAGTCGACATAATTAGTTTGTCCTGTTTTAGAAACCGTATCATACCTCAGTACCTGGAAGAACGAGCACAGCGTCGCTCGGGTTGAAGATGACGGCTTGGCAGATCGATTTTAAGCCTCAGTAAATCTCTATATTGCAAATTACGTCGAAAACGGCTCTAAAGATTTCGATGAAATTTGCAATATTCCTAATATTGCTCGTTTATTAGGATTTCATGATACTGAATATAGTGGATGTAAAATACAATTTATTATATTTTACACAGGTTGTTTCTATTTGTTCTCGTAAGTGCTTATGCATAAACACACTCAGTTTTGGGACATTAGTTCTAAATTTGAAACGCATATGCATACCTTACACACAATAATATTAATACATTTAGTTTCTGTTTGTTTGCGTTACAATGTTTTATCAGCAAGTTTTCCTGAAGCAATTGGCGCGGCGGCGGCTTGTTCAATCGGCGCGAGCGCAGCGACTCGTGCGCGCTCGGGCGCGTTCGGGCGCGCTCGTGCGTTTACGGCACGCGACCGACGCGCGCTTCAGCTGCCGGTCACTCGGCGATTGTTCAGAACAAAAGCTTCACATTTAAATGTTGACTTATTGGAATTCTGTTTTTTACATTAATTGTAATGTTTTTAATTGGTCTATTTTGAGGATAGTAGAAAAAATGCAAAGCATCCGTGTCCGCGATTACGAGTACTCTATCCTGATGAAAGACTCCTAACGAGTCTCTAAGATGTCGGGCATTAAGTTTCCTGACATTACGGAACTACTTGTTCCGAATGACCTTCGATTTCTAGCTATTTTCCCCTTTTATTGTATTGTATTGTATTAAAACTACCTACCTACTGTTTATAACTAGTTTCATATATTTAATTTTATAAACCTTTGACGTTGAAAAACTAGGTATATCAAACATTATGAGAAGAGCCTAAAGGCAAAATTTTACACCCGAAGGAAAATTAAAAACGAGTTTAATGCGAACGAAGTTAGTTATAAAATAAAGTAAGACTGCCATCAATATTAAGCAACTTCATCAACATAAATAAAATGCAGTACCTAATATGTTTTATGAAACATTTCGTCAATGTATCAAACAATTGACATATGATAAAACTAATTTATTGTACGTGTTTTTGGCTATCTGACGTATCTACCAAACTACCAAAGAGATTTTAGTTTTTTATCCTTTTTTCTAAAGGAATTCAACACTAAAATATTAAACTCCTTCGTTCTTTCTTTTAAGTTAGGCACTTAAATATATTATACTGTTGTTTTTTACTTTATTTAAGTATTTAATATTATAAAATATATGTATGTTTTTAAAACCATTTACAGTAAGCACCTACTTACGAGTACTAAAACAGTGACCATACTTTGTCTTACATTGACCTCAGGGAAAAAGACAAAAAAATCCCTATTCCCATTAGGTGTTTCCATTTTCACATTTCCTATACATGTAACAAGTAAAAACTAAGGCAAAATATGGTAAAAAAAATACCAACTGAAAGCTCTATAGCAACGGCCCTTTGTTTCTTATGTACACGTCGAGCGCAATAAAAGTACATTTGTTTGGTACGACCGCCCAATTTAATGGGTAACATGAAGTCTACCGAACCTGTCCTTGGCCGCAAGTGTAAAGTTGCTGCCAATAAGCGTGTGACCCAAATCGGCGCAGACGCATGCGATTCTATTTTTGAATATCGAACAAGTTCAAGTGCAAGTAAGGCACTGGTTTTGAGAGAAATCGAAACCGTGCGGGTTGAAACGTGAGCGAAATTAAAAAAATGTTTACTTGAAGATTGTTATATTCTTACCGTGATTCAAAATTATAAGGTACAATCAACCACTTCGTCAATAGTGTTGTAATTTAATGTTTTAAGTTTAGTCAAGTAAATTGGTACTAGTTAATGTTAATCAAATAGTTTTAATTTGAAGTCAGTAGAGTATCAGAAGGAAGATGTTAAATATAGGCCAACCAACAACAACCTACAAGCCAACTGTAAGAAATATATAACAATCAAGTGCAATTTTAAACTTCTGAAACTCGACACAGATCCGTAAAAACAAATAATTATTGTCACTGTCCAATACCACCTTAAACTGACAATAATCGTTCCAAATTGTTTCCATTCCTATATGAACAATGCTTTTTAAGAATGTTAAATGCTGCGCAAATTCCCAGAGCACGGTTTAAGCCTTCAATAAGCTATTTATTAACTATTCAATTAGTCAGTGTTGTTATTCATGATAAAAGTAAGTCCGCCTGAGGCCGAACCAGCATTGCAGACACGAATCACCACGCGTTCCAAGAGCATGAAGGGATCAAGTTAAGCCAGCTCAACCGACAAAACTACTGCGCAACAGAATAACACTCCAGACGGGGACGGCAATATCATAAATTGTCAACCCGCAATAAAACCTCATTAATGGCTCGTAATGAATTGGAACTCGGTAGCAGGTAGCCTCTGAAATAACTCGAATAACTCTCCCTAAATTCCTTAAAAATAACAATTATGTTGCGAAGGTTGCCGACACATGACACGGTAGGTTTTCGGGACACCCTTTAAACTATCGATTTAATTGTCTCCAGGCTGTATTATAAATTCCTTATTCCCTTTAAAAAAAAATTGGTTCAAAAAAGAGTACAAAGTTGCGTCAGAGTGTACACATTTAAATAATAATGAAACCATTATATCAGATCGTAATAATTGTGTATCATTTTTATGTTCGTGTGCATGCTTGCAAGAGCTTTTAAATAATAATTCATTTACAAAACTGTAGAGAGGCCAGATACAGGAGAGGTTCAAGAAATAATACATTTGTTTTTTTTTAATGTTTAAATTTTGTTCAAGATCAATTAAATTTTATTTTAAAACTGTTTTTAAAGCTCGCAATTTTTAATAACTTCCGCATTTTAAATATCACTTGAAATAGACAATTTCAAAGTATTTCATTGTTTAACATTACAAACAAAGCGTGCAAAACAGCATGCATTATTTATTAACAGATATGGAGCAAAAAGTAGTCTCCTATCTTTGCCTTATTCCGACATCACCGGCACCGGTCAAAGCGGCGTCTTGTCGCGCTATTCAAATAATTAGCCCGATACCGCCACCGGCTCGATCGAATTAAACCACATAAAAATCGTCGTCGAACCACCACACAAAAACGTGCCCCACCACCACCAGTGATATATCGAGCCTCGACAACCCGCCATCATTTATACTTGTTCCAATAAAGCCTTATACAACTCCAAATGTTATAATGCTCGAGCGATTATCGCGAGCCCGTCGCGGAATTCAACGCCGACGTCTTTATACTTTCCCAATTTTGATAATTTCCCAAAAAGGACGCACTCAAAAATGGAAACTGAATTGCATACAATCCAGTTCACTGACCTAGCCAGGTGCGGGAGACAGTCAATATTGTGACTTATCTATAAACGGAAGAAATTACGTCGCCTCGTTGTCAGTGCACACAATATTGAACTGACCTCTCATAATACGATCCAGATTATATTTGAGTTCAATATATTCTTTGAGCTTAGCTTTATCGGCGCGTATGAGCCCGACAGCTGTCGAGGCGCTTGATAATGATATCCAAAGATGATTCGGTTATTATGAAACGACAGCGCATCGTGATTGAGAGCGTTAATAAGCTTAACATTCAGATATGTCATGATTTAGGCCGGTGTAACTGGCACCCAATTAAGCATTCATTCTAACTCTTCCTTATGCCAGTTTCAATTGTAAGGGAAATCGTCGAGGTAGCAGGTAACATGTCGTTCAGTTGTTTCTCTAATGAAGGTTCAAAAAACCATCTCACCGCCGGTGGTCCGGCGCTGTCACCGCGGCTCCGCTACCACCGAGAACCAGCCCGTCATTATGCAACGAATAGTGTCGTGGATTACTTCGCAACGACGTATGGACAATAAATTGTACAAAACGACGTGCCATCATTCAAAATACCAGTACAAACACGCTGCAAACATACACACGAAGCCAATTTGGTAATATTCAATACCTGCGGTTTCTGAGCAGTTGTAATTTAGGTGGGATCGTTCACAATTAGCTCAGGCCGCGATCGTGTCATACACGCTTATAGCTAAACAACTCGTATCGATACCTTAATTTCCCCCCTACACGATTATTAGCCAAATTAACGTATGAATCAAATTTGCTAATATTGTACTGGTATCGAGCGCAATTTCACGGTGCTACGGTACTTAAATGTACAGCGCGCGCTAACGTGGCGGCGGGCATTCATTACGGGTAACGCCGCCCAGAAGTCAGGCTTTGCGCGATGAAATGCTCGATTATAAAGCAGAATACATCAGATACGCGGTAATCTCAGCGCGAGAAGCGTTTCCGCAATCAACTGATCACATGAAACGAACGATATGTAATGAGTACCAATAAGCCAAGCGACTCCCATATCGCGGCCTCGGATCAAAGCCCTAAATGATGAAATATAACATGACAGTTGAACAAAACTAATCAAAACTACTATCTTTATAAATAGGGTTATAATCATAGAGCAATCGAACCTCATTTATTCGTCTCTAACTAGCCGATAAATTGATCACGGAAGATAAAACCATTCACAAACATGTAACATTACAAAAATATCTGTCCCAAAGTAATTTGTTAATGCTAGTTATAAAAGGTAGCGCCCCATCATAGCTACTTGGTCAACTCATTTCAATTTATAAATGTCTTGTTGGACTTTAAATCTGATAAAAGGCGCTTTTTAAATAATTGTTCAGATAACGTTGAGAATATTTAGTAAATCTATATTTCGGGTACATGGTCATTTATTTCTTTTTTCAACAAAGATAGTGTTGTCACCATTAATCCCTAATTTTGGAGGACTAATGCACGTGGGTATGATAACACATTCAAATGCTATTTCCAATTTCAAGCTTCAATGCTTCGCTAGAATTCTCGCTATAACCGCATCCTAATAGAAATCATAACCACTATAAAGATTTGCGACGAAGTCATTGGCATTTCAGTTCCTAAAACTGCTAAACAACTACCGGACTCCAAGGATAATTTTGACCGCACTAATTTTCTCAACAATTTTCCGTTTCATTGAATAAGTCAAGATTACGGTACGGCACGAGTCGCTGTCATTGGAGTGAGACGTATCATCATTACCGCGACCATTGCCCTTTTTCTGAACCAGAAATATTGAGCATATGATTATGTCATCAAGTTCAAGTACAGTCATTGAGTCATTGCAAAAGTTTACCTTAATAACGAGGAACTGGCTGATAATGTCTTCTTTAAATTTTGGGGAAACATTCCATTTAAAATAAAAGTTCGATGAATAATTCCATCCATTGGGTTGGATTGGAAGGAAAGAGGACCACCGGGGCTTTCGGTAGCGTGAGGTTTTGTAAGTGTCGGTACGGTAATTAGGGGTTAGAAACAAAACGGGTAGCTGCGTAGTTCCGGTGTTGATGCACCATTAAACATCATCTGAAGCTGTATAAAATCATTTGCAATGCAGTTTTAATCTTATTATAGAGTTGCCGACGCTGTTGTATCATTTTCAAAACCTGTACCATTCTACTGGCTAGTCACCAATTGGCAAAAAAACCTAAGATGACTATTAAGTCGAAGCTATATATTCGTATTAAACGTTTCAATCTAGACGTAACTTATATAATTTCTAGATTCTATTACTTAAAAGTATCAATGTATACAATCTTTAATCAAAATTGAAAGACATTACCCACGATTACAGATAAACGGACGCAAACAGATAGAACTCACATTATTATAGCCATTTTAAGATCACCAACCTCGAGACAAACTTTAAAACTCGTCTAACATCTTAATTATTAAATGACTCGTGACCAATGTTAATGGTATAATTGTCGTTAAGTCGATAGTGTCATCTAGATTGAAACCATAGCGAATGAGGTGTAGAAGTAATCAGAAGCGGTAGCGGTAGCTAATGGCCGGTAGTCGCATAACGAATTGAACAATCAGAGCTAGCGGAGGCCACGGAACCAATCGAACGACCTGCTAACTTATTCTCTATCGTAACAACGACGTTAAATTCTATAGTAAACCGGTGTCGAATCTAGAATATGAATGGCAAGTGGGTTACGATAACGTGGTAACCCACATCGCTCACTTCAGGAAAGTGGTTCCCTTAAAAGATGCAAACAAAAATAAGGAAGGGATTTTTGGGCAGGAAACAATCATGTGGACACAAACAATAATGTTATTTTCTACTATATTACGACATTGTTTTATGAGACCGATGCGCAAGTTAGCGAGCGTACTACAAAAATGTTACGTTACGGAATACGACCGCGTGGCTCTGTCTCTTTCTCACACTCATACCTAAGTCCTATAAGAACATCGTAGTAGCTCTGTTGATACGATCGCCGCGATTAAGATTATTCGAATGATTTAGTCGATAAGTTGATTAACTCGCTTGATAGGAAAAGCGGGAGATAAACGTTATCAGAACCTTTTCAAACGGCTGCACTAATGCGGATGCTATCTGAGCTTTAATTGTTAACGTTTTTTTGTTTACGATAAGCACAAGAAAAAAATACAATATAGCAGGATCGATAAGTACCCATTACAATACGAAAATAAAAAGGTTACGTTGATATGCCTATCCACAAGGGTAATGATGAAGCTTATAGGCCTACTAGCGATTTTGGTAGCACCAAAAAACTATCATTTATAGCAGTTGAAGTGATTTCCAAAATTGTATTGGTACTTAATGTACCTATAAAAAATGCAAGTTTGTACTAGTAAAGTTACTTAAGCTGCAAATGAACATAGATAATAATGTCATAAACCATCGATACATTCCAAAGTCTACAAAACTCGTCGTCTACAGCGGCTGGATGGCTTCTAAGTTTTTAAATTTTATTATGCGTTATTTTGAGAATAATTCAATGATGAGAGAGCAATTGAAACATTAAATGAACGCATTCCGGTGGTCCGGAGTGAAGCAAGTGGCTCCCAAGATCGATCTAATGGCGGTGACGAATCGCAGCTACTGCCGCCTACACCTATTATTTTTAATGGATTTATAGCAACACAAAACAGAATACAGAATTTACTACTATTAAGTGGCGTTTAGATAATGATGACTGAATTTTCAAGTTTTATAGCTCTATATTCAAACGTATCAGAGTTTGTTATTAATTTTTATATTTTTTAACGCGAGCGATATGGGCTTTAATTGCATCATTACTTTTAATTCAGAGTAAGCTCCCGGACGATTTCTCATAAAAGCCGGCATGAACAATGATCCAAGTGGTGGCAGTCACGCATGCGCCGCGATTAATTCAAACCAATCAGGGCCTGATTACACGCATTACGTACTTACAGAGTAATGACGTGCACTTTCTGTAGTCTTTAATTATATCTAAGTTAAGGCGGTTTTGTTTTGAGCTGGAGTTTTATGTGATCTATGAATGGAGTAAGTGTGCGTTTCACGCGATGTCACAGGTATCTATCTATCTTTAAGGCGTATCGGCAAAAGAACTAATTGAGACCAGTAACGTGTCACGTGAAAAAGGCTTTACTGCCATTCTCAGAGAATAGATGCAATTAACAGGTTCCTTCTTAAACCCGACCCAGGAGGAGGGTAATGTTTTTTGCGCGTATGCAAGTACCTATGACCGTTCCATTGTAACCTGTAGCCAAAACCTTGCTGGCAGCTTGCAGGCTTGACCGATTTTGAGAAGTGAGGTGTCAATAACCTTCGTTTTAACATCGCAAGTATGACTAGTCATACTTCCACTAGTCATAGTGCCTAGGCAAATAATTAAAGAAAAAAAACTATAAGGTGGAATAAATGGTAACTGACATATATAGAAGACATAAAAAAGTTGGGTTTTTAAAACTTGCTTTTTGCTAGACTTGTTCAACCTTGTGTATCAAAAAAACGTCAACATAGACGTTATCAGAACTCGGAGAATATTTCTAATTTAGGTTTAGCAGTAAATACCTCGTGGGTTTGAACTTATAAATTAAACAAGTTTATTTTTTCCGATTGCTAACTTAGCCGTAAGACGACAGATTAGACTCGATAAATAATAATATTAATGATTTACTTTTTCAAGAATCTTAAAATGGACACGGTTTATTTTTATAATTACTTGCAAAAAAAACACCATTTTACTGACATATAACCGGTACTATATACTTAACTATTATTGATTAATCTAATTAAAACTTACTAACAAGATCGATGAATTAGATCTCCGTATCGATTAGTGATAGTTATTTCCCCATCCGCTTAGCGAAATAAGACGTATCGGTCGTATCTTTAACATCCTTTGCTATAACTCTGAGAGTCAATTTTACACAAGCCTGGTTACGGTATAACATGCTACTTATGCGCAGTATCCGCTGAGATATCGATCTTGGGACGGAGATTGTACTCGTAGCTTACGGACTAGTTAGTGAAGTTAGTACGCAACACAGGCATACGAATTTAAAAAAAAATATGTATTTACAAGCGACCATTTCCATAGTTAAACGTCGAATTCAGCAGTCAAATCGCTTGGGTTTAGCTTCTGGGTAAAGGTACAAAGGTCAAAATCATAAGCTTAAATGCATAGACCAAAAAAAGAGAAGAATATGCTGATGGACCCTTGATTCTTGTTTTACAAATGACCCTTTTTATGGCTGGAAAAGGCACACACAGACCACCTGATGGTAAGTGGGATCTGTGACCTATAGACATTAGCATTCTCAAGACGACAATCTTAAAACTGCAATCCCAAGACCGTGAATGCATGTGTGACTAAGGCGGAAGGCCTCTATACTAATAATTTCACCGGTTGTCTTATTCCCACACCTTTATTGGCTGTACGTTGACGAATAAGATGGTGGTAGCGATACGAACGGACCCAGCACGAGATTTCATTTGTTTTATTTGTTTTGCATTAATTAATTTTTGACCATACGGCGTTTTGGATTAAGAGTTAGGTACTCGTACGTGTTTATTATTGGATTCTGTCAGCTAAAAGTGTCCAATACTGGTCCACCCTACTAATAATCTAGAAAAGCATTGTTTGTATGTTCCATCTTCACTGTCCTATTCCTCAAGCAATCGACGTAAAATTTGAGACTTGGAGATGGACATAGGGTTCCATGTTTCCCATTACCAGGAAAATAGTGGAAAATTACTTTCTGTGTAGACGAAAACGTAAACAAAACCTAGCTAAACAATGCATTTAAAACGGTAGTGGGAAGACGAAACCAAACCCACTGTCGCAGTTTTGCTACCGTTTAAATCTGCGGTAAGACTACATACGAAATCAAGTTATAGAAACGTTTCCTCCTTCGCCACGCCTCCTTGTACCACTGCTCATTTACATCGACAAGTTATCTAAACTTGTTTGATTTTAACTAGCTGATTTGTTTCTGTGAATGGAATCAATCTAACGATGGACGCTTTATTAATCAAATGGCACAATCCAAGTATAATTATGTTATATTTTAATTAAGTCCCCGTCACATCGGCTCACAGACGCCTCCGGAGATCTTAGATTTGGTGCTTACCTCTCTCAAAGCATTGGCTAGCTATCCAGAGAAGTAATACAGCCAGTGTCGGGGTCCTTACCCATACCATTATTTAAGTAGCTTAGTTTTCTTTCTATTTCTTTTATTCTTGTGCTAATTACCTGTAACAAGTTACAAACCTAATGTATGTTTTAATTCAAACAATTAATAATCATGTCCTAAATTTATATTAGGTACATTAATAATCTTATATCATTAATTCATTAAACATATACATACGTACATCACGCCTTCATTCCCAGAGTGGGATAGGCGGAGCTACAAAAATACCAATAACTTTAAAAATACTTGTTTAACCTTTTGACCGCCACACTACGAATGAAGTGTCATGCTCTGTACGCCACGCAACATACCGTTTAGTAAGTAAGTAACTGCCTTAATTCCGTAGTAGAAGGATTAATTTCGAATTGAATGTTGGTCGTGTATTGATGACGTTGGCGTGTGAGCCTTGCCATTGGCTGTCACGACTGTGGCGGTCAAAAGGTTAAAATTATGTTACCCATTTTGTACCATCAGGCCAAAAAGTTTACTTGTGTATTAGTGACAGGTTGCAAGCCCATCGCCTAATAGCACAAGCCCTTACTCCCTTAGTCGCCTCTTACGATATCCACGGGAAGACATGGAGTAGCACTATTCTAGCCCAGCTACCGCACGGGGTTCAATATCATTGTTTTATTATTATAAATCTGTTTAAATAGGTAATTTATGACTCCCTAACCATAAACACTCAGAAACAAAAAGTTATTGACTAGTTAAGGTTTTGTCGTAGAACTTCACACAAAATATGATCAGAAAAAAATACGAAGTTTAATATTATGACGACACGCTAGCCTACGAAGCTACGAAGGGGTCCTGGGTTCAAATCCTGGTAAGGGCAAATATTTGTGTGATGAGCACGAGTATTTATTCCTGAGTCTTGGATGTTTTCTATGTATTTAAGTATATATTTCTCTATGTAAGTAAGTTTATCGTTGTCTAGTACCCATACTACAAGCCTAGAGCTTAGTTTGGGACTAGTTCAATTTGTGTGACATTGTCCTGTGTTTTTTTTATTTTTTTTATACTCGTAAAGCAAAATGATGTATCTGGTAAGTGACAGCATTGTTATCGACACTGCACTTAACTTAAACAAAATAATCTTTCGTTACTTGCGAAAGTAATTTTGTATCGAAATTTATCTTTATAGTACGTGTATGAAAATGCAATGGGGTTTTAAGAATGTATGAGACAAGACAATTACCTAGGTAAGTGTGATTACTTACCGTATTGGCTTTCGTTAAGATTGTTTCAAGCGTTTAAAAATAGTCGTTGATTTATACGTGATTATTATAAGGGAGCGGCTGTGGAATATTTCAAGGTATTTATAAGCCTTGTATTCTTTGTTCACATTACTAAACTACAATGAAAATAAAACTGTACACATAAAAACTAAGAGAAAACTAGAGCTATGGAAATGTATACTACTTAATTAAAGCAAAAAAAATGTAATTGAGCAATTCTCTTTTATTTTGCCACTTTGAGTGACATCGCTAGATTTCAAAAATAAATTGCAGGTAGGTAGAGAATATCAAACTATGCAATCATTAAATAATATTCTAATGTGTACCAAAATATTTGTATGGAAAGTTCCCGATACCGATACGTTTTTGGTAACACAAAAGGAACTTTCCATTATTTTTTTTGGGACATATTACAATATTATTTATTTTTTGCGTAGTTTGATGTTCTCTACCTACCAGTATTTTTTTTTTAATCTGGCGATTTCATTTTAAGTGGCAAAAAGAGAAATGCTCAGTTAGAACTAAGCTAAAAGTAAATGAAATCAAATAAGTCCTTGTATTAAGCGTGATCAGGGCAGTTACAACCTCGTAAGTCTTGACAAAAAAAAATACCATACTTTGCCTAACTATTTGCCTAGGTCGTTCTGCGAAGTAAAAACTAAAAGTTTTAACTAGTTTTCTTTAAGTATGTATAATTTGAAAAGGTCGTAATTGAAACCCAAACCATATTCGTTACCTTACATTTTCCTTGCCATTTAAAAATTAATATTACCTCTCAAATCATGCATAATTTTTAATAAGGTATAGCCATATCCAGTAGCCAAAAGCGCGGGATGCTTTTAATTAATGAACATAATTGTACTCGTTCCTAAGCTACATGGCGACACATTGCTTTCACCGTAGTAATACCTCATACACGATTTTAAGCACAAGGGCCAGTATTCTTGCAAATATATCAAAAACTTACATGAATACATTCATAACATCACGCCCTCATTCCCAGAGCGGGGTAGGCAGAGCTACAGAAGTACCAATACTAAAAATACTTGTCTGTAATTTTATACCCACATTTTGCACAATCAGGCCAAGAAGTTTACTAGTGTATTAGTGACAGGTTGCAAGACCATCGCCTAACAGTACCACAAGCCCTTATTCCCTTAGTCGCCTTTGACGACATCCACGGGAAGACACGGCACGACGCGACAGTGGCACTATTTTAACCCGGCAACCACACCACACACGGAACGGGGCAAAACCTTAAGTTAATTAATTATATACATATTAGAAAATTAAAACTAAATTCTTGACCGGCATGGAAGAGGTTTTCTTATAATTATCTTCATTGCTTCGTCTTCTAGATTAGAATTTAACACACTTGTAGTAACACGTACGGTGTTGCCAATCCACACTGAATTTTGAGAGATTTTTACTATAAAAAATAAAAATAAAATTAAAAGAGGGTATTTTGATCACTTGGTCAGCTCCCACCCGCAGATCGTCATTCACAGTTACAGTGCTCTGCCAGTTCGCACGAATAACCTTTACTTGCCACAAAAGTTATCAGTTATTAGTATAATAAGTGTTAGTTAGTGTATTATGGGTAAAAGAAAGCGTGAAAAAGAAGATTGTGAAGATTACGATTATATCGTTCATAAATTGAAGAAACTGGAAAGGAAGTTAAGGCGTGGACGACGCAGACGCCGACATTATGACGATTCGGAGTCTTCGATATCATCGAGGGGTGACCCTCTGATAGACTCGGAAGGTTAGTTTAATGTCGTTTTATACGCGTACCAGTTTACAAACAGGTACATAGCATTCCGTAAACTTTTAGGACGATAAGTGCCACGAATATGTGTTTAAACTTATTTGGTGTTACCACGTAGAAGGTAAGTAATGCGGGCAGTTTTTGGGACTGTCACTTTACTTGCTAGCGTGAATTCATACGAGTGCTGCGGGCCACCTTTGGGGTTGCCACTTCACCGTGACCATGACCTTGTCACCTCTTTCTGTAATACAAACGGGCATGATATTTATGAACTATAATTATCAGATATAAGTTTTATGTTAAGTGCTGCGGGCAACCACAACGGGTTGTCACTTTACTTGGTTACATTACTATTACTAAAAATGTACATAATTGAATATTGCAAACTGACTAATAATAGTGTTGCGGATAGTTTTTGGGACTATCACTCACTGCTACACATAGCCAAGCTAGGTTATATGTTCAAATTATTACGTCACTTGCAGAGGGCGGGCCTGCATTGGAATGTAACCCTTCGGCGGCAGAGGACGATTTGTTAGACGAATACACAATACGCTCAGTTGTCAACATACCGGGCCCGTCTACAAGCACCGCCGAGCCGATCGCCCCCTGTAGGTCACCTTTGGTAACACCGCCGCCGCCGCCTCCGCTGCCTCCGCCGCCGCCGCCTATAGAGTTTGAGATCGCTAGTGATGTAACAGTAGTTCCGGAAAAAGATAGCGATATTTTAGAAATATTGGGAGACGATCCTTCACTACCAAAACAATACGGAAATGAAATTCAAAATGATGTCGCGGTGAGGCTCCAACATATTGCTACTACTGGGCTACCTAAAGACCTTCGTAAAGAGCTATACGAAAAATACTTACCACCTAGCAATTGTACTCTCATCGATGCCCCGGAACTCAACCCGGAAATAAAAGCGGCGGTTTCGGAAGCTGTTATAAAGCGGGATAAAGCCATTGAGCTCAAACAAAAACAGCTAGGACGAGCGATTACATGTATCGGCGAGGCCATCACTACCTTAATGTCTAAAGGTGATAAAGACACGGCAGTAATAAAACTCCTTATGGACGCCAGTCGCCTGCTTTGCGACAATCAAAATCTTGACTCAGTAACGCGTCGGAACTTCGTTCTCTTCAATCTTAAAAAAGACATGAAGGATCAGATGCAGAAGACAAAGGTTGATAAACTTCTTTTTGGCGAGGACCTTGCTGACACGCTCAAAACTGCAAAAACGATTTCAAAGTCAGGGGCTGATCTCAAAGCAGCGACATCTACTAACAAGCCGACAACCTCCAGGCCCAAGTCTGGACCGCCGCCGCAGACTGCACCTCCCCAGCCTAATCGGAACAATTTAAACTGGAAGGCCCCTCCCCTGAACCGCAGGCCTCAGGGGAACCCGAGGCCCAGGGGGTCTGCTCCAAGGTTTCATCACGCCGGCAGCTCGCGGACATCGTATCGAGCGCCACAGCGGCAATACAACAGCCGCCGCTAGATGTCGACTCGGTGAGATATGCAGGCAGACTTTGTCAGTTTTATGACCAATGGTCGTTATTAACCAGCGATCCTATGGTTTTGTCATGGATAACTGGTTACGAAATTCACGTGTCTCGTCCTATTGTGCAGGCTCACATTCCTAACAAAAATCATTCAAATACAGACAAAATGCTTATCGCAAAATGCATTAGAGATATGTTAAGTTCTGGAGTTATATCTGAGTGTGAGCCTTGCATCGATCAGTTTCTTTCAAGTATTTTCTTAGTAACGAAACCGAACGGTAATCACAGGTTTATACTAAATTTAAAACAATTCAATAAGTTTATTGACACCGAACACTTTAAGCTCGAAGACTTGCGTACAGCTCTAAAGTTAGTTTCTGAGGGCTGCTTCATGGGCACAATGGACCTAAAAGATGCCTATTTCCTTGTAAATATTCATAAAAATTCACGTAAATATCTTCGTTTCGAGTTTAATAACATACTGTATGAATTTAATGTTTTACCATTTGGCCTCAGTACCGCACCTTTCGTATTCACGAAAATAATGAAACCCGTCGTAAAATTGCTCAGGTCATGTGGTTATCTATCTACTGTCTATTTAGACGATATTTTTTTAATAGCTACATCCATTGACTCATGTTTAAGTAATATAAATGACACAAAGGAATTATTGACTGCTTTAGGCTTCATCATTAACTATGAGAAAAGTAATTTGGCACCAAGCACCAAATGCAAGTTTTTGGGATATTTAATAGACACTAAAAAGTTTCAAGTCAGTTTACCCCCAGAAAAAATTAACAAGATTAAAAAGGAGCTGAATTATTTCAAAAAATTAAGTCGTTGCAAAATAAGAGATTTTGCACGATTACTCGGACTCCTTAACTCAGCTTGCCCAGCCATAGAGTATGGCTGGCTTTACACGAAGGCGTTCGAAAGAGAGAAATATCTCAACTTAAAAGATGATCCCGGTAAATACGATAAAATCATGAACTTACCTCCATCGTTGTCCTCCGAATTCGAGTGGTGGTGCAGTGCCCTTGATAAACCTGTAAATAAAATCAAATACGACGACTACTGCTTGGAAATTTTTAGCGATGCTTCGACTACTGGGTGGGGGGCAGCGTGTGGAGAGGAGACTGCAAGCGGCCCATGGACAGTGGAAGAAAGCTGTAGACATATTAATTACCTGGAAATATTGGCAGCCTTTTTCAGCTTAAAGGCATTCGCCAAAACAATGTCAAACTGTCAGATTCTACTCCGTGTTGATAATACAACAGCGATCTCTTATATTAATCGAATGGGTGGCGTGCAGTTTCCTCACCTTACACAAATTGCAAAGGATTTATGGCAATGGTGTGAATCTAGGAGCATTATAGTATATGCATCATATATTAAGTCGATTGACAATAGCATAGCTGATGCCGAATCGCGACGTTCACACCCGGATATTGAATGGGAAATAAACGATTTTGCATTCTTTAAGATCACGAGCGCTTTTGGTATGCCTGAAGTTGATCTTTTTGCAAGCCAACTTAATAAAAAATGTAATAACTACGTGTCATGGTACAGAGATCCTGACGCAATCGCCATAAATGCTTTTACCTTACCTTGGGTTAAGTTTTACTTCTATGCATTTCCTCCATTTACAATGATTCTGAAAGCATTGAGAAAAATCATAAGAGACAAAGCCACTGGTATAGTCGTAGTTCCTCTATGGCCAACTCAACCGTGGTACCCTTTGTTTAAGAAATTACTAATATCCAATCTATTGATCTTGGACCCAACAGACAATTTGATTTTGTCTTCTTCCAGCAACCGCAGTGTTCACCGTCGGCTTACCCTGGCTGCAGGAGTCTTGTCCGGGAGTCACTACTGCGACAAAATGTTCCTCCAGAATCAATCAAAATAATGCTAGCTTCTCTATCAGATAATTCTATCAAGCAGTATGACACATACTTAAAAAAGGTGGTACCATTTCTGTCTTTCAAAAAATGTTAATATCTTTGAATCTAGTATTTCCCGTATTTATAATATATTTTCTAACCCAACTTTTTGAAGGGGCGCACAGTACAGTACTCTTAATAGCTGCAAATCAGCCTTGTCGCTCATTTTTGAATCGCACATAGGTCACGATGAACGTATTAAGCGTTTTTTTAAAGGGATTTTTAGATTGAGGCCCCCGTTACCAAAATATAATCATACCTGGGACACCTCAATAGTGTTAGATGCTTTAGCCTCCTGGTATCCTAACGAAAACCTTAATTTAGATAAAATAGCTAGGAAACTAGTTACGTTATTAGCTCTTGTTACTGCCCACAGGGCTCAAACTTTGTCAAAAATTCTTGTTAACAAAATTGAATTTCTATCCGATAAAGTACTTATTAAAATTCCTGACCTTGTTAAGACTTCCAGGGCAGGTGCCACGCAACCCTTGCTTAACTTGCCATACTTTCAAGAAAGACCTGAAATTTGCCCAGTTAAAACACTGTCCGCGTACCTAGAAAAGACTATGTTGTTGCGTGGCAATTACGAACCACTGTTCATAGGCCTAAAGAAACCTCATAAATCGGTGACTTCTCAGACGATAAGCCGCTGGATTAAATTGACGTTAGGAGAATGTGGTATAGACATAACCGTATTCACCGCTCACAGTACGCGTCATGCGTCAACTTCCAAGGCACACAACCTGGGAGTTAACATAGACCTTATCAGAAAGACCGCTGGATGGAGTGGCTCTTCACAGACATTTGGCAAGTTTTATAAAAAAGATATTAAAGATACTGATGATTCATGTTTTGCCAGGCGAATTATGTTAAATAACTAACAAAATACTTATTGATTATTAATTACTTTGGTTAATATCATAGTTTAACATTTTGGTTTATTGTTAATGTTTATGGCCTCATGTGATTAAACTTCGCTGTTTATTCCAAATGTTGCATTTTACTCGATATTTCACGATCTCTCAATATCTACAAGTGTATTAAATTCTAATCTAGAAGACGAAGCAATGAAGATAATTAGTGATTAAACGAACTTACCTTATCATAATTATCTGAGTTGCTTCGTCGAATAGATTAGAATCCCACCCTCCCTTTTAGTACCCGTGGCGTGAAATACTCGTATCTATAAAAAAGGAGCTATCTCTAAACTAAATGACGATCTGCGGGTGGGAGCTGACCAAGTGATCAAAATACCCTCTTTTAATTTTATTTTTATTTTTTATAGTAAAAATCTCTCAAAATTCAGTGTGGATTGGCAACACCGTACGTGTTACTACAAGTGTATTAAATTCTAATCTATTCGACGAAGCAACTCAGATAATTATGATAGAACTTCACGTAAGGTAAGTTCGTTTAATCACTAAGTAATATTTACATCAAATTCTGGGATATAACTCTATTAAATAAAAACAGTTTTTGCAGTTATTTAACGTATTGCGCAGGTACCACAACTGGTTTTTCATTGCATAATGAAGTTTCACACTCCTCTAAGGGATCCAATTAACAAACCAAAAATGCAGCTTTATGTCGCGTTTGGTGTTTTTTGAATGTCACAGCAACTTCCCCAGCTCATCGGATATAAAAACATATTTTGATTGCAATCCATAACAAAAAAGCAGTTTTTTGTTATTTGGTCTGGAATTAACTGCCTTTTTCTCAAGCATTGAATATACAAACTGTTTGTCAGATTCCACCACATTTACCTTTTCCAAACTAGAAGGCAATTAAATTCTCGTGGCCGTTTTCTAGTCATGTCTTTTTGCTTAGGTTTAACTAGACATTCATAGCTAAAAATGGCTATATCATGTAACCGCCTTTTAGTTGTTTCCATATATCTTCAGGGCCTCTATTCTGGTGCGTTAAAACGATATCGTATTTGACACGTTTAAGAATCGTTTATGTCACAGTCGCCATTATTGTAAATGACATAAGAGTTATCAAAACGTTGACAATACGGAAACAGGTCAGAAACGATAACGTTATTACCTTGTAGAATTCCAGCCCTGTTGTATTTGTAAAATCTATCTTAGATAGAAGACCACTAAACATACTTTAACCGCCATTTAGCTTCATAAGAAGATTTCATCCATAAAAAATAAGTAAAAAAATATTAAATTAATATAAAAATATAGAGAAAGCCTCAATTCTAAGTATACGAAAAAAATAACATGTAAATCCTCCATGAGTTTTTAGAAACGTAGATTCAAGCGTTTTTTGGCTTAAGTCAAAATGACCCTCTTGCATTTAACCGCTTTTTAGTGTGAGGACTTCAGAATATTCTTGACTAGATCTTACTTACTTAGACTACTTAATGTAAATCAAATTTCTAAGATAAAGTTATTTTTTACTTAAGTACCTTTTATTTATTTGTCTATAATGACATCTTAAGAATTTTTAACTGATCTAATCCTGTAATTTATAAACAGGAAGTTAATAATTTCCAAATGACAGCAATATAATAATGTATTGAATAATAAAGTACGGGACAGTATTTGTCACACCTTTCTAACCACAAAATGGAAGGGCAGTCGTATTCGGATAAGATTGCTTCCGATCACGAATGATAATTTACACACGACAAAATGCAGACGATTTAAAGCAGAAGTTTTTGCCTAATTTTAGTTAGTTGGCAATAAACTTTTGATGCATTACAGACCTCCCGCATACACATTCAATATTTACGAGAAACGTCTCAATTTGTCAATATGATCAACCCTTATTTTGTGAAAATAAGATGTCACCTTGTGTGGGCGACGACCTTCCTGTATCACGCAGAGCACCGGACATACGTTTTGACGCCATTACAGATAATGAAAAGATAAAAATAATCAGAGCTTGACCACAATAGGCACACGTCGTGTGATTCCAGACAGGCAAAATACGTCAAATCTGCAAAAGAAATGCGTCGTTATTTGCGACGTGACAAAAACCAAAATCATTTGGTAGAGCCATTTTGTTTCGCAACTTTCCGTTACAAAAAAGCTGTTTATCATCCCTTATCCAAAGTTAGAGAATATCTGATCTACTTACTTTTTTCACCCGCATTGTTTCTTATGGGTGAAGAATGGTGTTTTGACTTTTTGTTTTAGACGCCAGCCGGGCAAATAGAAGTTAGCAAGAAAAGTCAGTGTCGGTGGCTCGTTCCACATCCTTATCTTGACAAGTGACGGTGGTCACTAAGATTAGAGGTGTTAAATTTTACGTGGAATTTTTTTTTGATGTGTGTGATAAAATCTTGCAGAATTAAAGGGAACCGGTGCCTTACCTTTAAATATTGACCACACATATCGTACTAAAATCATGTTCACTATTGGTTGAAATCGTTTGTTGCTTTATTTTAATTACAATTTACTTAAATACAAGCGCAATATCCTCCCTTCAAGAGCAGTACATGACGTCATAACTTGCTCTTACTATTAACGGACGATCATCCACGTTCCTTTGTCCCGCGCACTCCTACTTTTTCACAGCTCATTATTTCCTTCCCTTTCGATTTCAACCGCGATAAAAATCGATATCATTAACGAAATCGAAACCTACGATGCGTTATATGGCTGAATGTCCTGTTCACAATGCTCGACAAAAGCGTCCAGGGAGTAATAAAAGCGAAATAAAAAGTAAAATCTGAGTAAAGGAAGTGCATGGCGGGCGGAAATGCAAACTGGCTTTGTGCGAAGTTGCACGTGTTCCGGAATGATTGTGCCAGCCGGCAGAGGGCCGCAAAAGCCTCGACGGTGAAATTCATGCCTATTTTCAGAGTTGCCAGTTCCTAGCAACAGTGTTTTGTAGTTATTGCGTTTGAGTAGTAACTAGTTAGATTTTTCTTTAACGTCTGTTGGACACTATGTCAAATCCATGATAAGTTTACCTTAGGATACAAAAAAAATCTAGCCAAGCGATCAATGCGGTCAGACACCAACGCTCTGACTACAGCCATCGTGGACACTTGACTCATGAAACATTAGTAGGCCTTGTCAAAATCGTATTCTCTCCCTATTTTTTAAGAAATATGTCAAACTAAAGTACAAGAACGACTGTAATCGATGACGGATCATAATCATTAGAATTTTTTAATTTAATTTACAATCTATCGGCCTATTTTCTGCGGTCGTATCAAGGCTGTCAAATTTATCAACGTTTTTTACCGCGCGGACGTTCGGCAATTCCGATACTGACCATTCGATTCAATGGAATTCACCACAAAGCTACCTCATAATAATACGAAACGATATATTATCATGATGCATCTTCTATTACATTTTTTTCGCCGTCAAGACGCATTTTTCTACTCACAGCGTCAAGAAACGAAATAAAATACGAATTTTGTTGAAAAAAATCTGTCCGTCGCGCAGCGGGGCCTGTTGCGGCTTTGTCGCGCCCACAACCTCACAAAAGGCAAATAAGAGAACAGTGCAGTGCATAAAAACTATCTAAATACCATCCTATTGAAGTTTAAAAGCCGTAGAGAAACGGGCATTGTTCGGGGGTCGAATGCGGTGGCGAAATTAGATTCGTATTATACCAGAAGTGCAGTTTTATCCGCAGTCGTGGCGGGCTGCTGAAAAACCGTTTAAAATCAACTTTAGATACGCTGCCCAAAAGTCTTAATGAAATATATCGACTGTGACATACAAATTGTACACAGTTACAAAAAATGTCGTTATTGGCAAGTAAAAAGGTATGATGACAATGTTACAAATGTAGTAACCGACGGGCACTAATTAATAATATATCTACTATTTCTTTATATATCATACTTTCAAGACGTCGGCAAACCTCAAACATTGGCGGCTTTGAGTCTCAACAAAAATTACTTTACATTAGACCAGGCCGGTGACACTCCGCGCTATTGCCTACTCAATGTGCGGCCTTTTACACAAGGCTAATCAGTTGAGTGTCACGCGAGCGCTCGTCTTGAAGCGCGCCGCCCGTACGCCGCTGCGAAAATAATTAGAGTTTTTGTTTAAATAAATGTACCTATGGCTCCTCGAAAAGCCAAAAGGTACTGTAGAGCATACGGGTGCTTAAATAATGACAGGAATGGCGATCTATCATTATTTACACTGCCAAAAGATATCGAAAGGTAAGATTATTATTAATATTATTTTATAAATTATAACTTCGATCGACGTAGGTAGTTACGAGTAGCTGTACTTAATTACTGACACAATGATTACAGTTTTGAATCCTCGACACAAATAGAGCGGAATAATATTATTTATTTTATTAACTACCTATCTCAGTTTCGCAGTTTTCGACTTATTCGCATCAAAAATCTATTATCTACCTTACTTAAAGAGCGTTCCGCGTAAGTAGATCTCCCAGTAATAGTGACTACCTACTAAAGCAAGGTCAGCATATACTGGTTACCTACCTTCGGTAATAATAGTGCTCGAGTTTATAATTTTGTCGTGTTATACGAGTTGCATAGTCCAAGAGCCTGATGTAAGATTAGTTTTTAATTTGATATATAAGTACTAACGTTTAAATTAGGTTTGTCTTTCTTTCTTTCTTTTCTTTTAGTTTCTGATTTTGAACATTTTTTTGATTTGTTAGCCCTGTTAGGGTATACCTACTCCCGAGGTTGACGGAAATTGAAGTCGGGTTTATTTTTTGTTTAAGACTTGTAATTATTATAACAATATTTAGATGGATATTTTCGCTAAAACATGACCCTAGTAATGATTTACCTATATAATATATAAGAAAAAATTAATAAGGTCCGCTTTGTGACTATTTTCAATAAAATTAAAATTATAATTAACTTTTGTTAAAAAACTGTAATTTTTATTTTACCTTTTACTTAACTATAAATAAATAAATAATAAATATCAAATATATGAAAAAGGAGTTAAAAAATATGTAAAAATTAAACATTTGTAATTGTAATCAATCAGTCACAGTTACAAATAATTATAATGTAAATTTTATTATTAAGTATTGCAAGGACAAATTTATCTGCCATTAAAAATTGGCTCTCTTCTTGTATATTTTTAAGTGTAAGAAAGAGTAAATTTATATCACGGGACACGGGACACGGGACAATGTCACACAAATTGACCTAGTCCCAAACTAAGCTCTAGGCTTGTACTATGGGTACTAGACAACGATAAACATACTTAGATAGAGAAATACATACTTAAATACATAGAAAACATCCAAGACTCAGGAACAAATACTCATGCTCATCACACAAATATTTGGCCTTACCGGGATTTGAACCCAGGACCTCCAGCTTCGAAGGCAGGGTCACTACCAATGAGGCTAGCGTGTCGTCGCTATTTATGTCTCACATATGCTTTACTTGTCGATTGTGAAACAGGCAATAAGACTAATAGGCTTTCCATCGCGGGTTGCAAATGTTGATTAAATGTTATTGATGAAACATAAATATTGTTATAAGATATTAATAATTATTGTTTTTAAATCAAAAATATATAAAATGTTTTTTTGAAATTTCACCAATCCGACTTTTTTT